>JAUIMM010002145.1:0-322979 GCA_031769625.1 Taudactylus pleione
TGTTAAGATTAAGCACACAAGTAAAACACAAGTTGTTTGTATGATCTTGTAACACAAATGTTTCTATGCATTGAATGTGTGAACAATAATTGTGGCAGTACATGAAACAATGCTATCCTCCTTTTGCATTCATGCCAATAGCAAATTCCCCCACGATGGGCTGCAGGAGATCCCTATGAGCAATGCGGCCTTTTCCGCATTGTGCATATGCCGCTGGAAAGCCGCGCATGTACATTGGCCCATCCGGATTTAAATTGATACATCTGAGTGGAAAAAGAATCCTTTTACCAGAATATTCAACGTTAACGATTCTTAATATTTGGGGACTGGCCGCCTACTATGATGAATATGCCCCTATATGCATAAATGTGTTGTTTTTTTTTATGCATGCATCATCAACTCCTTCTGTCGAGGGCACAACTGCATCAAACGATACGCAATACAGGTAGGATCATAGAAGGATGTAGAGAAACCCACATATACCGTGGCTTTCCCTTAGCAAGGTCTTAGGCCAAGATGTACAAACGGGGAAAATGCAGTAAAACCCCCGAAAATGCAGTTTTTCAGGGTTTTACTGCATTCCCCAACTGTACTAAGCAATGCGATGTATTCGGGTGCTTCGTCCTGATGGGTAATGCCATGTTCAGGTGGCATTACCCAATAGAAGCTATCAGGGGCGTAACTAGAACTTATTGGGCCCCATAGCAACATTTTTAAGGGGCCCTCCTAACTTAGGTCTTACACAATAACCACAGTAGTTCCCCTAAAACATTAAATGCCCACTGTAATGGTGCCCCTTATGCAATGCCCACTGAAATGGTACCAGTTACGCAGTGCCCCCAGTAGTGAGCCCCCTGTAGTTGCCCCCAGTTATGAGCCTCCTGTAGTGCTCCCAGTAGTGAACCACTTGTAATTGCCCCCAGTAGTGAACCCCTTGTAATTGCCCCCAGTAGTGAGCCCCTTGTAGCTGCTCCCAGTAGTGAGCCCCTTGTAATGCCCCCAGTAGTGAGCCCCTTGTAATTGCACCCAGTAGTGAGCCCCTTGTAGCTGCTCCCAGTAGTGAGCCCCCTGTAAAGCCCCCAGTAGTGAGCCCCCTGTAGCTGCCCCCAGTCATGAGCCCCCTGTAGCTGCCCCCAGTAGTGAGATCCCAGTAGCTGCCCCCAGTAGTGACCCCCTGTAGCTGCCCCCAGTAGAGAGCCCCCTGTAGCTGCCCCCAGTAGTGAGATCCCAGTAGCTGCCCCCAGTAGTGAGATCCCAATAGCTGCCCCCAGTAGTGACCCCCTGTAGCTGCCCCCAGTAGTGAGCCCCCTGTAGCTGCCCCCAGTAGTGAGATCCCAGTAGCTGCCCCCAGTAGTGACCCCTTGTAGCTGCCCCCAGTAGTGAGATCCCAGTAGCTGCCCCCAGTAGTGACCCCCTGTAGCTGCCCCTAGTAGTGAGATCCCAGTAGCTGCCCCCAGTAGTGAGATCCCAGTAGCTGCCCCCAGTAGTGACCCCCTGTAGCTGCCCCCAGTAGTGAGACCCCTGTAGCTGCCCCCATTAGTGTGCCCCCTGTAGCTGCCCGCAGTAGTGAGATCCCAGTAGCTGCCCTCAGTAGTGAGATCCCAGTAGCTGCCCTCAGTAGTGACCCCCTGTAGCTGCCCCCAGTAGTGAGATCCCAGTAGCTGCCCCCAGTAGTGAGATCCCAGTAGCTGCCCTCAGTAGTGACCCCCTGTAGCTGCCCCCAGTAGTGAGCCCCCTGTAGCTGCCCCCAGTAGTGAGATCCCTGTAGCTGCCCCCAGTAGTGAGATCCCAGTAGCTGCCTCCCCTCCCCCCGCACGCGCACACACACACAAACAAAAAAAAACACTTACCTTTATCCCCGCTCCTGTGAAGCCGCCGGCCGCCCCGGCGCCCGCTCCTCGGCACTATGGGAGTGACGTCATGACATCACTCCCATAGTGCACTGCGGTACCCGGAAGACGGAGTGAGCTCCGTCCTCCGGCTGCCGCCGGGGGTCTGAGTAGGGGCCGGGCGTCCGCTGGTAACACAGTCTCAGCAGGCGCCCGGCATATGGTGGGTGCAGGGGGTGCGATCGCTGGGCCAGCGGGCCCCTTAAGCCGCCGGGCCCCATAGCAACCGCACCCCCTGCACCCTCCATAGTTACGCCACTGGAAGCTATGCTTTGTACATCCCTTATGACGGGATTTACTAAACATCGCATCCGCGATGCGGTACATCCTCCCTGACTTTGTGTACATTACCGTGGTATGTACCAAGAATATCGCAAAGAACAGCTCTCCCGATAAGAGCTGAACTTTGCGATGGCCCCGGACATAGGGACTTCCAGGTTTAACATGCAGAAGTCTCTCTGGCGTCCTTCTGCGCATGCGCAGAAGGATGGGGCCGTGGGGGGTGATTGGAGGGATCCGATCGTATCCCTCCCAGCTTGGAGCGTTACCCATATTAGTACATTTGAGGAATGCAGTAAAACCCCCGAAAACTGCATTTTTGGGGGGTTTTACCACATTTTCCCCCGTTAGCACATCCCAGCCTTAGAGAGAAGACAGCCAAATTAGATTCACCTTATTGGAATGTACAGTATAAAGGAATGGCCAACTGCATATAAAATCCTTGGTGCAGCATATTTGGGTTAATTATAACATAATTGGGTGGGTCAAAAATAGTCAAAGCAACTCAACTGCTGTATTACTTCATTTACCAATGAGTCATTTATTGCTCAGTTTTAAAATGGTCATAATCTCCCTTTAGAAATGACTCAAGTCACCCAATACATAACTGTAAGTTTTAAAGATTGTGTCACACTGAATTTGGATTAGTCTGCCAATCATTCAGCATAATTATTAAAAAAGTTCTCAGTGGTTAAAAGGTAAAGGAGACAGAGCAAGTTATTAATGTTCAGTCTCTTACAGTCTTTGTTTTTTTCCCAAAATATATTTGAGTTTTCCCAATAAAAATAGCAGGTATACAAATCCAAGAGAGACACAATCAACAATGACATCTACAGATAACAATGAATCCAGATGCCTGGACCATGACTAAGCCAGTGGATATAGTAATAGTAATAGGTCATAAAGTTGTTACAAGGTTAAGTACAACATGCTTTCAAACATGTGGAGATGCAAATAAAGCAGATTACAAGTAAAGTATAGGCATCCAGAAGGAAATAAAAAGATAACTGATAGCAGAGATTTTACAAGCTGTTGGCATGGTGATTGTGGATTGCATTATGAATGTATTGAACAGAAACATAACAATATTTAAACAAAGTGGATTAAAGTCCTAACTTTTATAGAAAAACAAAGGAGAACACATAAGGGAAGATTGGGAGGGGGTGGAATTAGAAACAGAGGACCACAAAAAACTTTACTGAACTGATTAAAAATAAAAAAATGAAAATAAAAATAGTACACAGTCATAAAGATACGGCATAAAAAGTAAGCAAATAATAATAATAAAAATTTTTTTTCAAGGTGATCAGTAGATTTAAATAGTTTGAAGCTTGTGTTTGAGTGGCAGCATCCAAGGTATTAATATAAAGTCCCCATTTATGATAAAGTCGGATTACACTTTTTTCTATATCAAGCAACGTGGACTGTCGGAATGGCTGGGAGGCTCCCAAAAATTGTGTGGCACTCCCGGCCACCCGAAAAGGTGGACAAGCTGGGGCCATCTGCCCGTGGCCGCCCACTTCCACAATGAAGTGAGTGGCACTGGTGGCCAATGGCGCAAATCATATTGAATCACGTTATTATGGCTCTGCCCCCCGCTTCACAATGTTATTAATCTCGGCAATGCATAGCGGGGGTGTAACTATGATGATGCAATCGTGTCGCCATGCCCCAGACCCGCCTACCTCCTTTGAGCACCGCACCCAGCAGTGCCTCAGGGCTGCCAAAAGGTTGGCAAGTATAAGAATAATAACCTTAACAGCATCTGAGTAATAGCAGTTAGCATAGGGGAGGAGAGAGATGTCCAATGTTGTAAAATAACTTTTTTTGCCACAGTCACGGAAATAGTAAAGAAGGGGCAAAGTTTATTTCCCATCATGACCCAGATTCCAAGATGTAAGGTTTGCACACAGGAGTGCTAACGAGTTGAGCGTTAAGACTTAGATGAAATGTAATCTTAGGGTATACTAACAATTTGCTCCAAGTTTTATAAATGATACCACAATTCCAACACTTAAGAATAACTGTTGCACATAACCTGTGACATTTTGGGCATGCCCCTGATTCTGCAGGAGTCATAAATTTGTGTTGAGATTGGGAAATGTAAGCCCTATTAAGAATCTTAATATGTACAGAACCTCCTGTAGTGCATGTGACTGTAATATACGGAGAGTGGAATCATATTAGTGCATTAGCTGCTCACCAACAACTATAGCTGAGAAGTTTTGTTGTCAAGCTCTAAAGGAAGAATTCAATTGTTTGCATCTTCAGTTGTTAGTAATGTGCACCCGACAGAACTTTTCAATTGTTGCTTGGTTAGGGCACGAATGCCGCAGGCACAAAGATTTCTACTGGCACCCTCCTGATGTGGCGACCATAAATCTGCAAAGAGTACTTTCTTTGGGTGCCCAAACTGTACTTTTGGGTGCGCTAACCAGTACTTTAGATGAGTTTAGCCACTTTGCATGGTTAAACCCGGTCTATTTTGGCACGACGTGCGCGAAGAGGCCTGGGCAAGCAAAACAATTGAATATCGCCCCCCCCCCTGATCAACCTTCACTTTAGGCGAGAGACCGGGCGTGAAAAAATGAATGAACTCCCCCCTAAAACTTCCTGACCACACCTTAACCCATTTCAAGATTGGTTAGGTCTAGGATAGATATCTGGTCCGGTAGGTAGTCTTCTGTTGTTGTTTTTTTAATGTCGATCAACTGCACAGTATCATTTCTCTTGCTGTCTTTCAACTGCGTTTGACAGCATAATGTATTATTCTGTATTCTATATTGGCGTAAACAGCCATTCCCTGCATGCAGCAGCCAATCAGTGTCACACCAGTGCAGGGCCTTGGTACAAGAACCATAAACTAGTATTATCTGTGTAGCAAAATAAACAAAATCATAAAAAGAAATCCTAGCCTATCTTACTCTAAACAGAAGTCTTCCTCTTTAAGGGTGGAAGGACCTAATGTTTCACTCACACAAAACAGTATTTAAATACAGCACTTACATAAAGCCATAGCAGTGTATCTCAACAGGTCTGTCAGCCTGCGCCCCAGGTAGTGAGAGACTGCCCAGAGAAACTGACAAACCTTTTATCAGCCTCAACACAGGTGGTCTCTCAATCAAGGCTGCTCATTACCTGGATAATTACCACACAGAAGTTTAGAGCCTGGGACATACCTCCCATCATTGTGCTTTTGTCACAAAAAACAGTGTCAATAGAGGTAGCATGAGTAGTAATCCTTTTTTTAGCCATTGGTTCCTTGAGACCAGCTAAAAACAATATTTGCTCTTCAGGTTTTGGGCATCCAAACAAGAAAGTCAAGGGGGGCAAGGATAGGGGGGCAGATCTCACTTTTAATTGCTAAAATGAATGGTGCAGATGTACAGTTTTTGAGTGCCACCTATTTAAACTGTGCTAATCCTTCTCTAAGGCACTCTAACTCATTAGTTGTCTTGTTCAATATCCTTTTTTTTTAAAAAGGGCAAGTTTGTTTATTAACCCTTGTTAGGTATATAAGCCATATGTACAAAATCATGCTTTGAACACTTCCTGCTTTACAGTTATAATTGCTCTGTAAATTCTAATTACACCTTGTGGAATCAACTATCTCACCTACATTGTTGACAAAATGACATCTCGTTACTTGGAGTTCTGGTCTCTGGCTCTATTGCTAAGTTCTGGTCTTTTCACCAGCACCTTTTGCATGAACTTTAAGAATATGTCTCTCCCTGTGATTAATGTCAGATTATTATTGCGCTCCATGCATGGTTTCCTGCTACACATTTGTAGTTCTTATGAACCAGTTCCGGTCTAGCCCGGTTATCCTGTATCAGTAAAATTGTTAATGGAATCTGCTTGTCAGTATTTACTTTTCCTAAATTTGTTTCAACGTTTCTATGACCTTACTTCTAGATCCAACTGTAGTGTGCAGTAGGGGTGTGCACCAGCCACTTTTCGTGTTTTGTGTTTTGGTTTTGAATCTGGATTTTTCTTTGTGTTTTGGATCTGGATTGGTTTTGCCAAAACCACCCTTCCGTGTTTTGGGTTCTGGGTTTTGTGTTTTGGATCGGTATTTTTTTGAAAAAAAGCCTAAAAACAGCTAAAATCACAGGGGGGGTTTTTGCTCCTATGCTGTTATTAACCTCAATAACCACTCATTTCCAGTCTATTCTGAACACCTCACACCTCACAATATTATTTTTAGTCCAAAATGTTGCACTGAGGTAGCTGGATGACTATGCTAAGTGACACGAGTGGGCGGAACAAACACGTGGCCCATCTAGGAGTGACACTGCAGTGGCAGACAGGATGGCAGTTTGAAAAGCTAGGCCCCAAACAGTACATAATGCAAAGAAAAAAAAGAAGTGCAAGATGGAACTGTCCTTGGGCCCTCCCACCCACCCTTATGTTGTATAAACAGGACATGCACACTTTAACAAACCAATCATTTCAGCGCCAGGGTCTGCCACACGACTGTGGCTGAAATGATTCTTTCGTTTGGGCCCCCACAAAACAAGCTGGCAATCAATCTGTCCCTGCACAAACTGGCTCTACGAAGGCTAGAAGTCGTCCTCATCCTCCTCATCCACCGATTCTTCACCCTCTTCAGTGTTGTGTACATCCTCATCCTCACAGAGTATTCATTTGGCCCCACTGGAATCCACCACCAAAGGTCCCTCTGTACGTTCTGGAGGCTGGTCTCCATGGAAGAGTTGATAATTCATTTTTATGAACATCATCTTCTCCACATTTTGTGGAAGCAGCCTCCTACGCCTTTCGCTGACAAGGTTCCCGGCTGCACTAAACACTCTTTCGGAGTACACACTGGAGGGGGGGCAACTCAGGTAAAATACAGTGACAGTAGACATGTCAGAAATTGTTGGCACGTCCTTCAGTCCGGACCAGATGTCCAAACCGGCCCTTGACTTATGACACAGGCGCACACTTGGCGCTGCTACTGTGTCGATGCATGTGCAGCTACTGTGCATACATTTCGCACACAAACACAGAAAAAAAAGAATTGTTTATTTTTGTGGAGCGCACTTTGGGGGTTACACCACCCTTTAACAGACAGGCACACGCTTGGCGCTGCTCCTTTCTGGATGCAGGTGCAGCTACAGTGCACACAATTCACAAAGACAGAAAAAAATATTTTTTTATTTTTTTGGAGCGCACTTTGGGGGTTACACCACCCTTTAACAGACAGGCGCATGCTTGGCGCTGCTCCTTTGTGGATGCAAGTGCAGCTACAGTGCACACAATTCACAAAGACAGAAAAAAAAGAATAATTTTTTATTTTTTGTGGAGAGCACTTTGGGGTTACACCACCCTTTGACAGACAGACGCACACTTGGTGCTGCTGCTTTGAGGATGCACGTACAGTGCACACAATTCACAAACACATAAGAAAATGTTTTATTCTTGTTGGAGTGCACTTTGGGGGTTACACCACCCTTTAACGGACAGACGCACGCTTGGCGCTGCTGCTTTGAGGATGCACGTAAAGTGCACACAATTCACAAACACAGAAGAAAATGTTTTATTTTTGTTGGAGTGCACTTTGGGGGTTACACCACCCTTTAACAGACAGATGCACACTTGGCGCTGCTGCTGTGAGGATGCACGTACAGTGCACACAATTCACAAACACAGAAGAAAATGTTTTATTTTTGTTGGAGTGCACTTCTGGGGGTTACACCACCCTTTAACAGACAGACGCACGCTTGGCGCTGCTGCTGTGAGAATGCACGTACAGTGCACACAATTCGCAAACACAGAAGAAAATGTTTTATTTTTGTTGGAGTGCACTTCTGGGGGTTACACCACCCTTTAACAGACAGAAGCACGCTTGGCGCTGCTGCTGTGAGGATGCACGTACAGTGCACACAATTCACAAACACAGAAGAAAATATTTTATTTTTGTTGGAGTGCACTTTGGGTGTTACACCACCTATTAACAGACAGACGCATGCTTGGCGCTGCTGCTTTGAGGATACCCGTACAGTGCACACAATTCACAAACACAGAAAAACTAAATATTTTTTGGAGTGCACTTTGGAGGTTACAGCACCCTTTAACGGACGAGCCAGCCGGCCCTTTACTTATGACACAGGTGCACGCTTGGCGCTACTTTGTTGATGCACGTGCGGCTACTGCACACACAATTCACAAACACAGAAAAATTATATATTTTTATTGGACTTGGGGGGAGCACTCCTGATGGACAGAGCAACCCCTAGACAACACTACAGCACCCCTTTAGAACTGGGACACTGCACAACACAGCCCAGCCAGCCCCTATAGACTTTGGAGTGGACACAGCCCCTGTGGACAACTGACTGCACAACACAGCCCAGCCAGCCCCTATGGACAACAAACTGCACAATACAGCCCAGCCAGCCCCTATGGACTTTGGAGGAGTGGACACAGCCCCTATGGACAACAGCAGCACAGCACAACACAGCCAGCCCCTATGGACTTTGGAGTAGTGGACACAGCCCCTATGGACAACAGCAGCACAGCACTACACTACACTACACTGCACTACACTACACTACACTACACAGCCCAGCCAGCCCTAACTCCCACCCTCTCTCTTCACTGTCCACAGCCGAGTGAGAAAATGGCGCCGACGCGGGTACCTTTTATAGAATCCAAAACCCGCGAGATCCGACAGCATGATGATGACGTTTTGCTTCGATTTCAGATCCGAGTCAGGCGGGAAAAGTCGAGCCTGACTCGGATACGACTCGGATCGGGGGGGGCACGGGGGGTTCAGATTTCAGAAATCCGAACCCGCTCACCCCTAGTGTGCAGTGATATTCATTGCAATCATCAGAAGTGCAGGGCCTGATTCAGAGTTAAAAGCACAGCAAAAATATTAGCAATTTGGCATCTTGACAATACCATATTGCATTGATTTCATGTCTATTGCATATTTGCCAACCTCTCCCACTATGGCCAGGAGGCTTCTGAAATTCTCCCGCAAGAGAGGGCAAGTCTCCCGGTCTGGTTGCCACCTCTGCACCCGCCCCACTTACCCCTGCACTCCCCACAGACTTACCTGGCTAAATTGGGCGGTCCAGAGGGGTCCAATGACGTGATTTCCGCTGAATCGCATCATCGTAGCCCCGTCCCCTGCTTAACAATGCCCACACCCCATGGAGGGAGCAGCCAGAATGTCGGCAAGCCTGGTCAATTGTCCTGCACTTGCCACTGTCCTGGGCTTTTCAGCTACAGTATTTCATATTGCTCCCTTCCAATATCCTGATTACTCTCTTGTCTTGGCCTATGGGCATCCTGCTAAGATTGTTTCCAATTCCTAATTATTAAACAACAATAATATCCAATCTCTAGATTCCACTCAGGGCTAAACACTCCCTATCTATTGTCAATGTTAATTTCTGTACAATATCTTGCACACAGTGGCGGAACTTGTGAGAGGTGGGCCCAGGTGAAAAAATCTGCTTTGTGCCCCCCTCCTCACAGGGAAAAGCAGTGGGTGCATTATCTATCTGACTGCATCACATTCACCTCTACCCGATTGTGTCACATCCACCTAACTGTCTTCCTGACTGTGTGTCACATCCACTACCTGTCTACCTGCATCACATCCACCTACCTGTCTGCCAGCATCACATACACCTACCTATCTGCCCGTCTGCATCACATGCACCTACCTTTCTGCTTCACATCCACCTACCTGTCTGCATTTAATCCATCTACCTGTCTACCTGACTGTCACATCCACTAATTGTCTGCCTGCATCACAGCCACCTACTTCTCTGCCTGCCTGCATCACATTCACCTACCTCTCTGCATCACATCCACCTACCTGTCTGCATTTCATCCACCTACCAGTAGGACAGTGTTACATCCTCCTGCCTGTCTGCATTAAACCCACCTACTTTCCTGCCTGAGTGTCACATTTACTACCTGTCTGCCTGTGTCATATCTACCTACCAGTCTTCCTGCCTGCATCACATCCACCTACCTGTCTGCATTTCATCCACCTACCAGTAGGACTGTGTTACATCCTCCTGCCTGTCTGCATTAAACCCAACTACTTTCCTGCCTGAGTGTCACATTTACTACCTGTCTGCCTGTGTCATATCCACCTACCAGTCTTCCTGCCTGCATCACATCCACCTACCTGTCTGCCTGCCTGTGTCACATCCACTGACCTGTCTGCCTTCAGTGTCACATCTGCCTACTTGTTTACCCACTTGTGTCACATCCACTTATCTGTTTACCCACCTGCATCTCATCCACCTACCCGGGAGCCGCCCTACACTTACCCACCCACTGCCTCGATCAGAGCTCAGCTCCGATCGGGCAGCTTTACAGCAGTATAGCTTACGCGCATGCGCAGAAGCTTACTAATAGTAAAAGAAAAAGGCAGACGTGGGAGCTGCTGCACATTACCACCCTCTGCAGATCCTCCCACAAGCCTTTGCGGAGCCTGTCAGCACCTCCCCAGCCCACACAGACAAGCAGGGGGCAGCTTAAGGATCAGCAGGTAAGTGTTGGCAGCAGCGGCTGTAGTGGGGGTGGGGGTTGGGGGGGCATGGGTGGTGTAGGCTGGAGCTGATGACATAGGGCTGAGGGGGGTTGGGGCTGACGACATAGGGTTGGGGGGGAGGTTGGAGAAGACAATACAGGACTGGGGGAGGTAGGTTGGTGCTGACAACACAGGGCTGGGGTGACACAGGGGCTGGGGAATGATGCTTAGACACGCAAGGGCTGGGGGAATGAGGCTGAGAGACACATTGGTGCTTAGACATACTGGGGCTGGGGAATAAGGCTGAGAGACAAACTGGGGCTGGGGGGGATGAGGCTGACACAGTGGGGCTGGCAAATGTGGTTGAGAGACACACTAGGCTAGAGAATCAGGCTTGGAGACACTGGGGCTGGGGGAATGAGGCGGAGACACACACTGGGGATGGGGGAATAGTGCTGAAGGACACACACTGGGGATGGGGGAGTGGGGCCAAGAGATGCACATTGAGTAATGGGGCTGAGGTACTGGGACTGGGGGAATGAGTCTGAGACACACTGGGGCTGGGGGAATGAGGCTCAGATACACTGGGGCTGGGGGCCTGGGGAAGGAGAGCCACAGGCGGGCCTGGGGATGGAGAGACACAGGGGCTACTGGGGGTGGAGAGACACAGGGGTCCGGGGGATGTAGAAACTCATGGGGTCCTGGAGAGACATAGGGGTTCTGGAGAAAGACAAGGGGTCCTGGATATGGAGAGACAGAGGGAGCCTGGGGATGGAGAGACAGTGGTGTCTGGAGACACAGAAATTCTTTGATCAGGGAAATTAATTTTGCCCTGCACATAAGCTTCTGCTACTATAGGTTATGATGATGACATTAGTTATATTTGTACATAAACAGGCATCTTCTAGACAATGTGATGCTGCCCAGTGAGGCTCAAATTCTTCAGAAGTTCACTTTTGCAGAGAAACCACCATATAGGTAAGAAAACTTTCAAACTGACTGGCCTGTACCTAGTGCAAAGGGATGGGGGGCCCCCAAAAAAGTGTATAATTCACCAAGATTTCTGTTGCCGGTCCTGTTCCCCTCAGTGGCTTCCAAAAGCCCCTCCAGGCTATCCTCCACAGATCCCGCCCCCTCAACAGACCGACCCCATCAACATCCTCGCCCACATCAGGGCTGCTTCCAGAAATTTCCCGGGCTGATTTTCCATCCCAATCCACCCCTGACTATCAGTCTTCCTGCATATAGCACATCCACCTACCTGTCTACCCACTTACATCCCATTCACCTACAAGTGTTCCTGCCTGCAGCACATCACCTACCTGTTTACCCACCTGCATCACATCCACCTACCAGTCTTCCTGCTTGACTCACATCCACCTACCTGTCTACCCACCTGCATCACATCCACCTGTCCATCTGTGTCACATCCACCTTCCTGTTTACCCACCTGTGTCATATCCACCTACTCATCTGCCCACCTGTTTCACATCCAATACTTGTCTGTCTGTATCCATCTACCTATCTGAGAATGCATAATATGCCATATCCTTTGTGAGATGGTTATGCCGCTCCCATTGATAAAAACACCTAACAGTGGTTGGCCACACACCTTCAGTGGGCCCCTGCAGCTACATTTCCCTGGTGGGCCCTTAATGCTCAAGTCTGACACTGGTTAGGATTAAGGTTAGGTTCAGGGTTAGGTACTTGACAGAATGTTAGACTTCAGAGGGTTAGACTTGGCAGAGGGTTAGGCACTAGGGGCAGGGTTAGGGTTAGGCGCTTGGGGGAGGATTAGGGTTGAAATAATGAAAAAAAATGTGTCATCCTTTTCTGTGTTGTCCTTTTGACTATGGCAATCTTTTGATTCTGTTGACCTAAGTCCATGGCGACCATTTACCTGTCAACCTTTCACTTTCTACTTTCTGGTGTCTTTCTATTGATTGTCCGTCTAGTTATTGTCTATCAATCCACACCAGGTCTGAGGCTGGATTCTGGGCTCTGGCTGGCGGCGCTCCTCGCTACATGCAGCTATTCACTGTACAGCTCTATTAGTGTCAGTGAAGGTTAGATGCATGGGGATGAGACCTCACTCATGTACTTAGGGATGAGACATTATTACGTCTCATCCACATGAGTCTGACAGTGTTACAGTGTCTCTACTAGAGAGCCGTACAGTGAGTACTGTAAGTAAAACGGATCAGGTGAGCTGGATACAGCTGTGATATATAGTGTGTGAGCACTACATGGATGCAGGCTCAGGCTACCAGCACCATTACGGGCTAGGGGGCAGGGTGCAGGCAGCTGCTGCGCCGCTAGTAATTCCGTCCCTGTTTGCACATCTATCCATGTCGAGCTCATTACATTCCATCTTTCTTAGAGCAACCATGGCTTCATAAATATAATAGTCACTCAAGTAGAAATGGTACCTGTAAATGAATCACGATCGCGCGCGGGGGGAGATTAGCAGCAGCCGGTCTGCGCATGCGCAGCAGCTTGCCACTGTATTTTTTCTGAAAAATACAGTGATATGGCTGCGGAGGGGATTCACAGGGACAGGGCTTTATCAAAAGCTCTGTCTCTGCAAGGCATTTTTAATAAATCCCTGTGATATTGTCTGAATTCGCAATGCAAATTCAGTCGGTAATATCACACTACAATCTGCATTATAATGCGGATTGTAGTAAATAGGGCCCTAAGGGTGGTATGGGATATGTACAAACCAAAACACACCTGCTTTGTTTATTGGGCAGAATTGATTTTAACAACACATGATCTACCAATCTAGCCAAATCCATTTTGGTCAATAGGGCACCTGTATGCTTGAGCTTGTCAAATCTGTTATCCAAAGCAAGTAGACATTTAAAAGGACCAACTGTCTGTTTAAATGCAGACAAGACTACTTCAGCTGAAGGCAAAAAGATACTGCAACACCACAAAGACTTGCCTGCAACTGGAAGCATGTCAGAGACTGAAACAATAAATACAGATGACCACTCAAGGAACAATAGTTCCATGAGGAGCAACAAAGGAAAACCTCCCAGAAGTTATAGTGAGGAATTAGCAGGTTTTGTTTGCTGTGAATCAATCAGCTTCTGTCATTTTGCAAGCATAGGTTCTGAGCCCTGGTCATTGCTGCTATCCATCTGCTAATAGTACATGTACTTATAACGTTTTTAAAATATATAGTTTAAACTTCATGTAACATATCAGCAACAATAATAATCATTTAAATATTTTGAAAGGTAATTAAAGCAAATCAGTGAAGGACTATTACCTTCAATGTACCTCGAGTCTGAAAATACCATAATCAGGTGACTCTTATAACCATTGGTGATGCAAATTTGCTATAACTTACAAACATTTAAAGCCTTAAAATGAGGACTTTATGCCAAGACTGGTTATGGCTATTAATGATACTGCTGAAACAGTGCACAAGCATGTTTTACCATTTCTACTTTCAAATTTCCCTCTCTAATGATTATCTGCACTCATGGAAAATAAGAAATGCCAATCACCAAGACTGATCAATGCACCATCATGCAATTTTCATTTTCAACAATGTAATCAGTTATTTAGATGTGACACATGACACTGATGTAAGAGATGATATTTAAAACTTTTAATATGTCTTACCTGTGTCAGTTATTGAAAAGGGTCAGGCGTTTTATTCTGCTGCTTCCCCTCCCTTTTGTATGTTTAGTGTCCTGTGAGGATAGTTTTCAGAAGGGGCCTTGAGGGGGATCAAATTTGCAGGGTTTTCTCATTACAGAATTCACTAATAACCCGAACCTTAGGCTATCCTTTTCTAAAACTGCATTTAAGAAATCTCTTAACTCAAAACATCTATTTCCGCAGTGACGTACAGGCAAAATATACAGGTAACGATGCAAACAGACATATCTAATGTACAGGAACTCTAATCTAATATGACAATGTAACAAAACAAAGCAAGAACAGACAAACAAGGTATGACGTGGATGGGGCGACGGTTGGGAGACTCACTATTTCCACACAAGCGTGGGACGGGGAGTGGAAGGTAGTGCAGTACTCGATGAAACTGTACAAAATGAAGGGCGAGCACACAGTGGGCCTGATTCAAGGGTGCACACGATTAAGCAGTGTTAGGAGACAGGAGTTAGGAGTTAGGAGAGCTATTTACTAAGCAGTGTTAGGAGACAGAGTGAAAAGTGATAAGGTGCCAGCCAATCAGCTCCCAACTGTCATTTTTCAAACACAGCCTGTGAGATGGCAGTTAGGAGCTGATTGGCTGGCACCTTATCACTTTTCACTCTGTCTCCTAACACTGCTTAGTAAATAGACCCTTGAGCCTTTTGCAGCAACACAACCGTGACATTATGCTAATGACGTGGCTGATTGACTTTGTACAGAGATGCCTCCGGCTGCAGCACTAATCCACCACTGTGCGCATTAGGATGCACCATCGACTGTACCATCGAACATTGAACCAGACGCAGATTATCCATCTAAACATGGCCGCCGGTGTCAGCGCAACTGCAGCAAAAGATGCATATGCTGACCACAACACGCCCGCATCTGGCTAGCCATTCCCCTATTACCACCCAGAAACACCCACTGAAATTGTGTCCAAAGTAGTTCTGTGGCTCCCAGCGGTAACCAGGGCCGGCCCGCTCGTTATGCCGACTACACAGCTGTGTAGGGCGCCGGCCAGCAGAGGGCACTTGGATTAGTCACCAGGCCACAGCTCAATAGCGCGGCCGCACTCCTTCCCGTCCCCTCCCGTTGCCACACTCCTTCCCGCAATACTCCCCCCTCCCCGGGTGCCGCAGGGAGGTCCATTTGCCGGGCACCCTCTGTGATTCTACCAGCGGGCGCCCGGCTCCTCACAGCGGCAGCTGGAGATCACTCCTGAGCTCCGGCTTCCGGCTCCCCCCACAGGCACTATGGGAGACACGTCATGACATCTCTCCCATAGTAATGAGGAGCGGCGGACGGCAGAGGACGCAGAATCGGGGCTCTTGAGGTAAGTATTGTGTTTTTATTTGTGTGTACAGTATGTGCGGCACTCTTACATAGGGCATTAATACTGGGGGCACATTTAAAGGGGGCATTACTACTGGGGGCACATTTACAGGGGACATTACTACTGGGGGCACATTTACAGTGGGCATTACTACTGGGGGCACTCTTACATAGGGCATTACTACTGGGGGCACATTTACAGGGGGCATTACTACTGGGGGCACATTTACAGGGGGCATTACTACTGGGGGCACTCTTACATAGGGCAATACTACTGGGGCACTCTTACATAAGGCATTACTATTGGGGGTACTTTTACAGGGGCATTACTACTGGGGGCACATTTACAGGGGGCATTACTACTGTGGGCACTTTTACATGGGCACTACTACTGGGGGCATTATAACAGGGGCATTACTACTGGGGGCACATTTACAGGGGCATTACTACTGGGGGCATTATAACAGGGGCATTACTGCTGGGGGCACATTTACAGGGGGCATTACTACTGGGGGCACTTTTACATAGGGCATTACTACTGGGGGTACTCTTACATAGGGCATTACTACTGGGGGTACTTTTACAGGGGCATTACTACTGGGGGATCTCTTACATAGGGCATTACTACTGGGGGTACTTTTACAGGGGCATTACTACTGGGGGCATTATAACAGGGGCATTACTGCTGGGGGCACATTTACAGGGGGCATTACTACTGGGGGCACTTTTACATAGGGCATTACTACTGGGGGTACTCTTACATAGGGCATTACTACTGGGGGTACTTTTACAGGGGCATTACTACTGGGGGCACATTTACAGGGGGCATTACTACTGTGAGCACTTTTACATGGGCACTACTACTGGGGGCATTATAACGGGCATTACTACTGGGGGCACATTTACAGGGGGCATTACTACTGGGGCACTTACATGGGCACTTCTACTGGGGGCATTATTACAGGGGCACTACTACTGGGGGCTAACTACTTGGTGCATTATTAAATGGACATTACTACTGGGGGTGCTTTTACAGGGGGCATTATTACTGGGGACATGTTTACAGGGGCCTTACTATTGGCTGCAGTACTACTGGGGGCATTATTGCAGGGGCATTTCTAATGGGGGAACTGTTACATGTGGCTTTACTATTGGGGACACTACTACAGGGGGCACATTTACAGGGAGCATTACGTTTGGGGGCACTATTACAGGGGCACTACCACTGGGGCATTACTGCTGGGGCCACTACTAATGGGGGCATTGCAGAAGGGACACCACTACTGGGGGCACTGCATAAGGGGTACCACTGCTGTGGGCATTATGTGTAAGTGACACTATAGCTGTAGGCATTGTACAAGGGACAGTACTACTGTGGGCATTGTATTAGGGACACTACTACTGTGGGCATTGTGTATAAGGGGCACTAATATTGGCACTGTGTATAAGGGGCACTACTCTGTGGTGTAGTTTGAATTGGGGATACTATTGTGACCACACCCCTTTGTTTTGAGACCTCGCCTTTAGCATACCTCCTAACCACCCCGATTATGGCGAGAAAGTGTCCCAGATGGGGGGGGATGGTGAATAGATGCCATGCACAAGCATGCGGCATCTATTGACTGGAGAAAGGGACAGAGCATGCCCAGCAGCTCCAAGAGCACTGGGCATGTACCCAGCATGACTGGAATTACAGGGCTGCTTTCATGATTATGGCTTTTCCCATTATACCACACTCCTTTCCTTTGTCGGGTGCACGCACCTTCGACACATGCAAATTCTGCCTGGGGGCGACAAAATGTATCTTCGCTTACCAAAAATATTAGGCTCGGGCCGGCCCTGGCGGTAACCATAGGAACACATGCACAGTGCAGACTCAAAACATCGCCCTCTTGCGCTTCAGTTTAATTTGTTTCAAATACTTTTATACACTTATGCCATACCCTGGTGTGTCTGACTTACCTCAAATACAATTTCTAGGCACATTTTTTCAAATTCATTTTCTGCTCTACAATAGATCAAATAAGAGCACAAATATATACCTTACTGTATAGTGTAAACATTCACCTCTAGCTTTCACTGTTAGTCAGCTACAGGTGCATAAAGCAGGACTCACAGATAGCTAACTTGTTCCCAGCAATATCATTAAAGCACTGACCACATGCCTTGTAATGTGCCCAGAGGCGAAGAGAGCACCGCTGGGCCCCAGTAAAGAAGGGTGTGTGTGGCCTAATCACGGGAGGCGTGGCCACGTCCACTAACTCACTGGGATTAAATATCTACTGTGCCAAGTGGATTGTCCCTTAATTCTAGTGTATGTTTCAGTAAAGTCATCACCAGTTATTATAATTTGAGTTAGACAGGGGTTTCCCAAGTCAGCCCTTGGTAGGAGCTACTGTAGTCACAGCAGATGATCTTGTTTAAAGTTGCAATATATTTTGACACCACTAGATGGCACTTATATATGAATATGTGTTTTTAATGGTTAATATGATGAAGTTACAAAAGATGATGTGAGATGCCTGATCAGTTTTATGAAATGTGAGTTTCCCATTGTGAGTCCGATTTATTTCTGTGCCACTACAGTATTACACTATTGCTTTTTTGCCTTGTTCTTTTTCTTTTTGGAGTGGTAAAGAAACCTGGTGAAAGGAGAGGTGACAATAACAGAGAGAAGACTAGACCGTGACCTTGGGTGCAACGCAATTTTCCTGAACTACTCCATTTATTGATTGTCGACAGTGCCTTAGTGAGACTATATTTTTATTCTTCTATTTACATTTGGGAAACAGTAAGGAGCTCCCTGAGTCTATCACAGGTTGCAGTTTCACTTACGCAGATTAATGACAAACTTTTCTTTCATTTTGTACCTACTGCGGGCAAGATGCACCAATGCATATTTTGTGAGCAAACTTCCAAAAATTAAGTTTTTTGGAGGTTTGGCCGCTTACCACATATACACCAAGCTCTTTAATGCGATACATTCTGGAGCTTTTATGCGATGAGCAACGCCATCTTTCGATTGCATTACTCAATAGAATAGAGACTTTTATTCGCACTTCCCTCTGAGAGGCACCGTCTATGGCATGTGCATCACTTTACACATGCGCAGAAGGACTCCTGGGTCCTAATCCCGGAAATTCTTCTATCGCAGAGGACAGCTCTTACCTGGAGAGCTGTCCTTTCTGATTGGTGGGATGCATCCCATTCAAAATGCGATGCATCATGCATGCCAGATGTGGCCATGACCCTGTCAGCTGCACCCCAAAATAATTACATTGGGAAAAAACATTTTTTAGGTGTCAAAAAAATATTTCAAGTCTTTTATAATTAAATTTAAATCATATTTCAAGAGTGCATGTTTTGAAGAGGCAGCATATCTTACTGCTCTTACCGGGTGTGATTGTACCTATATCAGCTGCTCCCCAAAATTAATAAGTGCAAAAAACATCTTAAGTCTTTTAATAAAACGTGCATGGTAAAGTAACAGTCCCTCATTTCCCTGTCATACGTTCATTTGGTGTGGTGGCAGTTACGTTCATCTACATTACAGTAGTTTACTCCTCTCGAGCAACCGAGTACTAGTGTTGGCTGTCATTGCTCTTCTTTAACATCTACTTCTAAAGAATGTCAATGGGTAAGTAGAAGGTGTAAGAAAAGGACACTCCAAATCTAAACAATGTTTGACAATTTAAAAAAATCTATCACCTCTAACTATGAAGGGCAATGTTACTGCCTAAAAATGCAAAATTTCCAACATTCCATACACCACTCACAGTAGCAAGGAAAGGCTCAGATCATGGCCTATTTGTGAGCTGTGGTCCTGTTACTGCTCTTCCATGCACTAAAATGCCTATTGCAAAAGCCAGGGCTAAACAGCAACTTCTGTAACCTTGCATGCACCACATTCTCACTCTATAGTATAGATGCGTCACCTTTAAAACAGGCATATCAGTGCACAAAAAGAACAGTGAGGCTGAAGAAGCAACTGTGTGTTCACAAACTTCACAAAACCCTTAAGTCGAGTCTAAAGGTGTCCACATGTGCTATATGTGAGAATTAAATTCTGACTCTGAAATCATAGAGAAGCCTCCGTCCAGTGCCGCAACTAGGGGTATGCGAGTGGTGCCAATGCACAGAGATGCAAAAAAGGTCACCTTGCCTGGCAGCTCACTCGCACCAGACATGTAGCGCCATGTGGTGTATTGAGGCTAGATGTATGAGGACACATCTATATTTTATCAGAACAGCAATTCCTCACTTGTACCGGGACGTAAAACAAAAACTTATGCTTTGCCTAGAAATTGCCATTGTACTGACTGTCCACTTAACTACAGATATGTGGACAAGTGGTATACAAAAGATTACATGACTGTGAAAGCCCACTTGGTGGGTGTATTGCTTCAGCAGCAGCAGAATACACAATGCCAGCTCATTCACAGGCAGGCTACTCTCTTTACCACTGGCTTCACCAATACCTCTTTCACACTGCCGAAATAACCAGGGTTATTACCAGGTCGACCTGGGTCACAGCTCAGTACAAAAGGGTCCCTTAAAAAATAACCCAGGTCAAGTGACCTAGGAATCCAACCATGGTAGCGACCAGGGTTGGACACGGGAATGACCTGGGTCACATTGCAGTGTAAATGGACTGACCTGGGTTATCTGACCCGAGTCATGCCTAAACTGAGCTGATTGGCAGCCGTGGAGCAGTCACCACCCACTTTATACAATTTCACAAATATAGCAGAGCAGACCTGGGTTTGGTATGAATGGGGCCTACCCGAGAATAACCCGGGTCGAAGGTGCAATGTAAACAGGGTCTGACCTGGGTCTCTTCCGGGACTGATCTGTGTTCAAAATCCTGAGTTGGATCTGGGATTCTGGCATGGAAGGGGTATATGAGGCATACCAGTGTCAATCTGTTGAAAAAAATTAGGGATGTCAGCAAAATATTTTACCCCGCTTAAACTCTCTTAGGCTTTGTCACTTTTAGTAACATTGTACTAACAATACAACTGAGTGAATGTTTTGTACACACAATAAACATGGTAATTCAGAAACTTGTAAAAAATACAGGTACGTGCAGGAGATGCTGGTTGTGGCCTGTAAAATTTCTGAGCATTTTCAGCATTCAGCAACTGCATGTAGAATGTTGCCGAAGCTGCAAGAACAGTTCAATTTGCCATGCCACCAACGGAAGCAATAGGTAGTAACCAGGTGGAATTCCACCCTTTAATTGCTTCAGCGACTGGAAGACATCCAAATGTTTACATGAAGCCAAGACATAGGGAGAGGGAAATATGTTACCTTACTGCAGCACAGTGAAGAATGCTCTCGGTTTTATGAAAGTTACTGAAGCCAATTGAAATTGTAACCAATAAGTGAGTGACACTGCCAGGTTATACTTTTAAATAAACTACTGGAAAAGCAGCTGGAGAAACTGAAGGAGGAGATGAAAAAAAGTGATTCTGCTAAGCATGTTGGACCTGTACTGTAGATCAAGGTCTTTGTTTGTTTCACTAATACTACATATTTTGGAACATTTTGCAATTGGATCACTACTGTACATTTTGAAATCCAATTTTGATCCTAGATTTAAGTCATATGTAATGTCTTTCTTTCCAGCTGACACACATCTTAAGAGATGTATAGAGATCCTTGCAAGTAAGTTGTTGTGGCACATGACACAATGTCTCCTGCTTCAGTTTCTTCTGCAAATACTGCTACCAGGAAAAAACTGACATGTTCCTAGAGACCCACTGGGGGTGATGATGAGTCAACTCAGCACACCAGAGTGAAACATTTGACATCTGGTCAGGCTTAAAAGAATTTCCCACATATATTGACACCTCTACCATAACTCAGTCTTGATAACTCAAACTTGATACATAGATAAAAAGGCTTTGTACTCAGCACTACACCTGTGTGGTGTTTGATGTAATCCAAATAAATACACTGAACTATTATGTGTGTGGTTAATGTAGACTAATTTATTAATTTGGAGACACAGTACTCCTGATTAAATATTGTAATGAGGAGTGTTAACTCCATTTAATGGAATAGAACTGAGTTGCTTGGGAGGTATTGTATCCACGTATCCCTAATACACCTCTGGTGTGACAACTGACTGCCTGCTAGGATGTTAGATGACCCTTTTAGGGGGTCTCTGTCCAAATGCTTGTGTGTGCGTACATCTGCTTATGGAAGTGGAAGTGCATGGGTCCAATGTTGCACTTGTAAGCATGAGCAGTAGTGATGTTCTGCTCTGCTTGCTTACTGGTAGGTGTTCTTAGTCTGGCTTTTGGCAGTCCAATGCTGAATGTAAGTGGTGTTCACTTCACCCCTATGAGCATCTTTGCTGATGACTCGATTGGTGGTCAGGAGGTTCCTCTATGGACCTGTGGGGTGCTCATATCTCTGCTGGCCAGTGCGATGCTGGAGAGAGAGTGGTTTTGTAGTAGTGGTCACTGCAGAGAGTGTGCTGCTGCTGACCAGAGGTGTAATGGAAGTGTCTCTTGTGTTCCAACATGTTTCAGGCAATTGTGGACTTTGTCAATGATGGGGGGATGTTTTATGCTCTCTCTGACCAATAGCGGCTCTATGGGCATGTACTTTTATAATGAGGTAGTCTGCTCAATTCCATTTTTTCATTGAAGGAATTGATCTTTGATTGGTATCTTTGTGAAGATAATGCAAAATTCCCAGTATATGTGTGTTTTATGGCACACTATCTGCTTAGTAAGGCTGTATTCAGATTGGAATGTAGTCACCATACCGCCGGATGATATACCGCCAGACATAATACCGATGGCTAAAGACCGAAAGGCATCTAAATCCCGGTGCCTAACAGAATCCAGACGCCGAAAGCCAGACTAGTTATTATCCCGATCGTAGTTTAGCAGGGAATGCTAGCACTTAGCCACGGAGGGGGGGGTTAGGTTTACGCACCACAGGGGGGTCTTAGGGTTAGTCACCACCCCCGGAGTCTTTGCTTAGGCACCAACCCGGGAGTCTTAGGGTTAGATGCCACCCCAAGAGTCTTAGGGTTAGGCACCATCCCGGGGGTCTTAGGGTTAGGCACCACTAAGGAAGGGTTAGGATATCGAGAGGAGTGGGTTAGGGTACTTACGAACCCCATTCGGAATTTTAACTCTTCTGTCTTTCACTGTCGGTATTTGGTCCGCCGGGATTTGATCCGTCGGCATGCCATACCACACCCATTCAGATTAAATGTCCAGTCAAATCTGGTGCTGTTTTGTCTTATTAGATCAGATTTGAGTCTCCATGCAATTTTCCGAACTGTGCTCTTGTACAATGAATGTGAACAGTGATGGCAACAGTTTGAATACATGTAAACTATTATAGAAAATGAAGAAGTCAGCGGTTCATCTCAGCCCAGCCGAATTTATGTAAATACTAATAGGTGCCCTCTGGTAATAATATTCTCTTTTATATTCCCCTTAATTGATTAATTAATTAATTTTCTCAACATCCAATCACCTGTATTGGCCTGAGGCCTGTGATTTGCTGGTTGCAGAAGTTTATTAATTAACTAATTCATGTATTATTTTTTCTATTAGGCTGTTACTTTGGCTTTTAGGGTCATATAGTTTTTTAATCTGCCTTTCTGTCTACCACTTCTGTGTCACTATGTTTCATAGATGTGCTATATATTTTTAAACTGCCATGTGTTTGTGCCGATGCTCCATTACTTAGTTTAACCAGACAGCCCCTTGCAGCCTTTAGCCAATATTGGTGAAAACAATATTGTGAGCTGTGAGGTGGTCAAAATTGCATGAAAATGACTCAAAATGAATGTTATTGATAAAACAGTTTATTAATTTTAGTTGTTTTTATCAATTTTTAAAGAAACAATTGAGGGTGGTTTTGCAAAAACCAAAACATGACAATGATTTAGAACCAAAACCAATACACTGGTATCTGCAAACATCTCTAGTAGTAAGTAAGGTGTAATAGGGACTATGGTATGGTGCTAGTGACTATGACAAAGGTCAGGGAGTTATTTGAAAGCAAGCAGCACATACAAGTTTCTGAAGAAATAAGTGGGAAACTGAACATTCTACTGGACATGCTACAGAAAAAAATTTGTGAAATATATGAGACAATGGAAACAGGCAGAAAAGGGGTGTATTAAGAGAGGAGAGGGCCCGTGTGCATTCCCCGTCCGGGCCCCCCTCCTCTCTCCTCTGCGGCCGGCAGCGCACTGGCCAGAACAGTAGTCTACTGCGCATGCACAAGTCACTGGGAAAATGGCACTGCCGCTATTTTCTTGGCAATTTCCCCAATGCACATGCACAAAAGGCTGGAAAACTATTATATTATATTATTATAGATATGCCCCTGAGGCAGAACTTGGGAAAGATGAGGTGAAGAGTGGAGCACCAAGGCAAAAGACTGCAATATAAGATTTTGCAACATTGTAAAGACATTTAATTGATTGATGGAGGAAAATGACAGGAGAGGAATTCCATGAGACAAGCAACTGCTTGGAAGATATTACTATCCTGAGAACACTGAGTATTGGGGGCTGTGCTTGTCCCTGGTGACATGATTGTGAATAATGGGAATGGATCTTGTCTAATGAAGCTGGGCTGTGTTATACCAGAATTTAGGAAAACTGAGAAGGAGGCAAGAAGGAGAGACAAGTATATAAAAGCACTGGACACACTAGATCCCATGACAGTGCCTTATTTCCCAACAACTGCACACCTCACGCCTGATATCTGAACCCCATCACAAAGCCACAGCTATATCACTCCACAAGTGTAAACAATAACATCTCTCACTGGGATACTGCTCACAGAAAAGTAGCACAACACTGCCTCACTGACAGTAATATACATTTCTGACAGAAAAATGTCAAGAAATGTCAAAATTACTACATAACTCAAAGGATCTGATATCAATCATCACCACGAAACTTGAACCTGAGCAGCCACTTCAGAATCTAGCAGAGCAAACTGTGAGTAGACATGCCAGCCTTGACCCTAAAGAAGCATTAAGCACATCCTGTCAGTACAATTCACTCTTCAACACATGCTTTCTTTCCAAAATGAGCCACAGTGACAGTAGTCATTAATGTTCAACTGTTTTATTCACTTACACTGTTATCCAGTTAAATGTTAATTCATTAAAATAATTAAAATGAATCATCTTATGTTGAACTATTTCCTCCTTCTATTCTGTATCTGTTTCCATCTACATCATTTCCACGTAGAATTATTTTGTCACAACAAAAAAGCCACAAGAGAGATATACAACTCTTAGGTGCGTGGTCATGCTCTGACTTACGCACGCTATGGTGGTTGAATGTATCCGTAGATATATAGATATATAGATATATATATATATATATATATATTTATTTTTTTTTCACTGTATACACTGTATATTCATAATATATATATTTATAAATATATATATAGTCCTGCGCTTATGCACACACTTTCTTCTCTCATCACAGAGGTGCTCTTCAATTGGAATACCAAACTTCAGTATTCCCATCAATATGTCCCAAAATGAAAGCACAACTCCTTAGTTCCAATGTCTCTTTTGTTGTTTCTTTTAATATTCACCACCCAGTAACAAAAACACCATTGCTGTATATATTTTGGAGGGAAAAATCCAAACTCGGCGTGCAAACTCAAACCTATCCGAGCCTGCACATCCCTAATATATAGACATATCGCTAATTCATCATAGGGCATATGCATACAGTATGCAGTATTAATAATAATAATACATCTGTTACTGTGCATATACCTGCATGCAACCCTGCTCCTGTTCCTGTCGGTTAAGAAATGTCAACCTTGGTTAAGTTATTCATTGTGTGTACTGACCTCCATCACATACTGCTGATAATTATAGCATCATCCATATGTTCTGCCAAGAGAGATAGAGAGGGGAAGGGACAGAGAGACAGAGAGAGAGAGAGAGAGAGAGGGAAAGAGAGAGAGAAACATAGTGATCAGAAACTTAGAAGTGCCAGTATGGAAAATGTAGGCAATTGGAATTTGATAGTATTACAATGAAAGCAGTAGAAGTGCACGTGTATGTTTGTATATAGGTATGGAACCATCTAGCCCAGTGGTTTCCAAACTGGGTACCCAGGCACCATGGGGTGCCGCGGGGCACTTGCAGGAATGCCATGGGTTGGTGGTTCAGGACCAAAGGTCAATCTGAGAGGCAAAACCAGTGCTAGTAGTGGCCCAATCATAACATGTGTGGACAAACAGTAGTGCAAACCTGTCCACTACCACATAACTATACATAGCTAAGGATGACAGCTAAGTACAATTTACTTAATTTTATTTTATTTTCAGATATTTTCAATAAGAAACTTTTGGCTTAGATGTGTTGCAAAAAAAATGCTGATACTCTAGGGCCCCGTGATTCAAGAAAGTTTGGGAACCACTGCTTTAGTTTATTGTTCATTTCTATTCATTCAATCCATTCTAAAGTATGGCATTGTGCTTTATTAACTTAATTAATTATTTCTCAAGTTAAATACATTTAAAAAACAACACTACAACAAAAGGGTTAATAAATATAAGTGTTTGCACATGAAAGAAAATAAAACATTGATTTTGAATGAGGAAGACCTACACATGTGCCATAAACTGCACCTTAATTTGCTTTCATCTCCAGAATCAACTACAAAGGAGAATATTCTGTCAAATATTTCTTCTTAATAGGCGTGTACAGGAAATGTATTTCTCCAAGAGACTAACGCACTACACTTTACTGTCAGAATATCTTCATGCTTGTTTGTTCACATTTTTTGTTGTTGGCTTTTCTCAAAATGAAGTCTGCCAGATGCTAACACATAATATGCAAGACGTGGCATATTTAAAAATAACATTAGATGTGCTCTATTTATTAGAAACACTTACTTGCTTTATTTTTAGAATTGTTTATTTGATTGAATATGGGCCTTGTTTCAGATTTGTAGGCTATGCCCATGTTGTCGCAAATAGAGCAATTTTATGCCACTGGCCATATTTCTGAGTCGCACTGAGCCGTCATGGTACATTACCTTAGTCACACACTGCGAGTGTTTATTCACAGTGTGTCTGACAGACAGGGAGTGTTTGGGGGAGGCAACTGGGAGTGTCAGCTACAAATGCAGACGTGTCTCCACCGTTTCGGGTGCATGTCAGATCCAGTGTCTGCGATCTCATACACAGGAAACATGGCTCCGGCGTCTCAGTTATGGCGGCCATTCTGAGTGACCATAGACTCATTAAAGAAGTCGATGTTTGCATGATCTGTGTCTGATGCTAAATATGTGTACGCAATTGCGGACTGCTGCGATGGCTCAGATGGGCATCTCACTACAAGCTCCAGCAGCTGTTGCATTATCATATATTCGCATATCCAGATTTGTGAAAATCCCAAACGCGGCAGAATTATAGTACAACTATGAATCAGGCACATAGTTCGTGTCCAAATTGTTTTTTTTTTATTTAAAGGATGTTTGTTTGACCTATACAAGTAATGGGATATGGAATCTAATAACTGTGTGTGTACAGTACAAGGTGATTGCTCACATAAAGGGGTAGATGTACTAAGCCTTAGCTGAGAGTTAAATTGGAGAGAGATAGTACCAACCAATCAGCTCCTAACTTACACTTTACAGACTGTGTTTGAAAAATTACAGGTGCTGATTGGCTGTCATTTTGTCTCTCTCCACTTTATCTCTCTCCTGGATTAGTACATCTACCCCTATGTATTTTATTTATGCACACTGTATTTACATTTCCACAACTTGCAGCTTACAGACTTTTTGTCCATCAATGAAATGCTAATGTCTGTAAAAGTAAAAACCAAATGACCAAAATTCTCTTATATCATAAATTGGACCACTGCTTTCTTAATATGAAACTTCCTGTTTTGTAGCATGCCGAGGTTCAGGTGACTATTAATATTAATATTTGCCCACAGGCTCTGAAAATTAATCTTTCTTATCGCCACATATTGTAGTGATTTGGAATGTTTATTTTGGAGCTATTTATGAAGGGGTAGCATTGGTGAAAAATAGAAAGGAAAGCGATAGCTAACGCTACCACTGTACTTTTGGATTCGGTTCCATCTGTGTAAATGCCCAAGCGTGGCCATTAGACTGCTGATGTGCAAAGCAAAATACATACAATGTACAAAGGGAAGAGCTCCAGCTATCAGAAAGCCTTGCTTTCCCCCATGAAGGAGAGGTTGCTAACACCATCTTCGGAAGCCATTAGCTTACGGCGACAAGCTGTCCCTATAGAGAACTATAGGGATGACTGCTACGAGTGTTGATATTCTAAATGCTGGAGATATCACTTCTATCTATCTTCTACGTTATAATCTAAAATTAGGTTGATACTTAATTTTGCCTTAACCAAGGAGAAGCAGGCATTTAAACATGGTTAAGGACAGAATTATTTCAATAAATAGTGAGATAGTACTATTCATGATGAGCTTCAATTCTAGCAACTATGGTAAAACAGATATCAGTAAAAGAACATCACATCATGTCTGTCTTTTCTTCCAGTGCCATAACTTTGCATTACGAGATTGTTTTGGCTTTGGTTTAGGTATGCATCTTAACGCTCTATAGATAGCTGTGGTCAAGGTCCAATAGTCACAACTCTAAGACAACAGAAATTGATATATGCTATTTTATTTCTATTGGAAAATTTTATCAACTTTTGAGATATATTTTAATAAATAATTTTAAAAAGTTTTTTTTTACCATTACTACCTCACATTGGAATTTTCTCCTATTTTTGCTCCTGAAGGGGAAAGGAAAGTCCCAAACAAGAAGGAAAGGGGTGAAAGATTGCTATACATGCACAAAACAAGAATAATTCATGTAAGTGCTGTACAACAGAGATTTCTTCCAGCAATGTGAGCTGAGATATTGCAGCCGACTTTTAAAGAAACCTTTATGTGCATGTAGAATGAAATTTAATGTGAGTGTCAGCAGGGAGGTGAAAGACGGTCCTTAAACACGAGGGTATCGACAATTTACATTGAGGATACACATATTGTGTTGGACTTGGATATCAGACATACTATCTTGGTGTATTAAATCCAGTTTTAGATTTATTGTATATTAAGCGCCATTTACAAATTGCCCCATTTCTGTTGTCTTAGAGTTTTATGGTGACCCTCAAAGGGATAGTGTTGTGATAGTCTGTTACCTTTATGCGACATTTTGGAAGTTCCCATTTTTCTTTGTTTAATATCCTATAGTCACAACTCTCTGGATAGTGTAATCTTTTATGGAATTAAAAAGCTTGAACTACTGTTAGATCAGCAACTGCTCTATTCATGTCTGCATCATCTCAAACTCTAGCCCATTCAAATGCCTTGTCCTCCAAAGAGAAATCTTGTTTTAGCATTTGTTGGAAAAACAGGCACCAATGTTCCATATTGCCTGCCCTTGTTTTGAAAGGTCCAACTATCCTACTCTACCATCCATATTCAGGTCCATTACAGTGAGTGCAGAAAAACAAAAAATGATATATGACATCAGAAAACAGGATGCAATGCATATGGTAGATAATAAGATCCAGTGACACCACTGAGACATTTTGCTCACCACACAAAGGGCCTGATTCAGAGGTCCACGTAATGTCAATGCCATAAGCAACTGGCCAATATTTTCAGTCTGCGCTGGCATCCTGGTCGCCCTGCGAATGTGTCCCGGTGGCTACCGCGCTAACAGATCGAAATTGCATGCAAAGAGATGCAATTTCAGTGGGCATTTCAAGGAGGTAACAGGCGGGTGGCTAACCAGACGCATGCGTTTTGCAGTCAATGATTGTGTCGCACTGACACTCGTTCAGATGATGAAATTGTACATGCCTTAGGGTAGGTGCAATCTTCAAAGTTGTGACTGATGGTGTAATGATGGTGCCTTGAACTACGTGCGGTGATGGAATGCGCCACTGCCAGTGGGCATCTCAATAGGCTGAGAATCGGTTGTGGCATTTGTATAAAGACGCAGACGCTGTTGTGTAAAAAGATGGGATCGTGGCTGCAACTGCTTCCACCTCTGAATCATTGTCAAAATTGCTACCTTTGCTTTGTGCCTCATTGATGTCAATGACTCATGTGCAATTCATAGACTTCATAGATTGGGTACTTGCTAAGATACAGCTCCACATGTAGAGTGTGCTGTGTTAGAACCTCATACAAAACAATAGATTAAAATAAAAAGCAGAGTATTTTAAATGGAAAGCCGCCACAAACGAGTCTACTCCTGGTTCTGGAAATGTTCTCTTTTTCACAGACCTGTTAAATTTCATCAAGGTTTTTACTGTTAAAGTAAGTAAAATTGTATTAACAGGTATTTTCTCCTGGGAAAAATATTTATCTGTTTTTAATTTTTTTTTTAAATTATGTTCAATTACACAACCACATTTTTACATGTGTTTAATTGTTTCTTATTTGACTTTTATTTGCAGGTGGTGACTATGAGAACTTGGGTATTTTCACTTTTACCTTTGGTGCTGATTCTAGTAATTGAAGTGAGTGGTCAGAGACGTAAACCTCGTCCCACAGTAGTGCGCCCAACTAAGAGGCCAACCCCACCTGCACCAGAACCTGTGGAACCCACGGACCTGCCCCCTCCGTTTCCACCAGGACCTCCATCAGTTTTTCCAGACTGTCCTCGGGAATGCTTCTGCCCTCCAGATTTCCCTTCAACAATTTATTGTGACAGTCGCAATTTGCGCAAAGTGCCAATTCTCCCGACTCGTGCCAGGTATGTTTACCTGCAAAATAACTTCATTGATGATTTGCCAGAGGATGCATTCAAGAATGCCACTGAGGTTCAGTGGATCAATCTCGACAACAACCGCATTAAGAAAGTAGACAAAAAAATCCTGGAGAAGATGGGAAATCTGACCTATTTATATATGGAGAAGAACCAGCTGAAGGAGGTACCATCTTACTTGCCTCCACGGCTAGAGCAACTTCGTCTCAGCCGAAATCAGATCTCCAAAATACCTTCTGGAATTTTCAGTAAAATGGACCACCTGATTTTGCTGGACTTGCATCACAACAAGCTAAGTGATGGGGTCTTTAACAAGAATACATTTAAGGGTCTGAAGAACCTTATTCAGCTAAATTTGGCTCACAATATTCTGCGTAAAATGCCTCCCACTGTGCCAGAGACTGTGAATCAGCTATTTCTCGACAGAAATAATATAGAAGACATTCCCTCTGACTACTTTAAAGATCTGCACAATTTATCTTTCTTAAGGCTCAATTACAACCAATTGTCTGAAAAAGGTCTTCCTAAGAACATCTTCAACATATCCAGCCTCTTGGTCCTTCAACTATCCCATAACAAGTTTACAGTGGTCCCATCCATTAGCCCCAAACTGGAGCACCTCTACCTGAATGACAACATAATTGAAAGTAAGTAGATTGTGTGTCTGTTTTTCACTCTTTGCATATTATTATTATTTTTATTATTATTTTTATTATAATCATCATCATGGATTTGGATGACGCAACATGTTTCCACAGTGGGGAAACCAGGATATACATAAAATAGAGACATAAAATGTAGACAAAATAAATACAACATGAAAATTAAGGCATCTGGGGGCACTGCTCATGGGCTCTCTTCCATTCTAACTGGAAGATGGCACAGCTGAAACAAATGTTAAACATAATTGAGATTACAATATAGTGTGTGGAAATACAATAATTGTCATGAGTGTATATGCTGTTGGTGCACACGCTTTCTAGAAAATTTGAGCTACTGAACAGTCAATCTAAGTATTTTCTAAATTGCATGGTGCTTGTGAGTAATAGGCCATCTCCTTATCAACAGCTAGCAAAATTACTGTAAACATGCAATTGAGAAAGCAGGCAGTATAATTCAGTATCTCCTAGATGTTGCACAGGTGGTGCTAATTATTTCACTTGTGAAACTGAGAAGATCTGTAAAACTGTGTGTGGTATTTATGAAGTCGACGTGCATCAGGTCGATATGAGAATGTTGACATGCTTAGCACATACCTGGTTCCGGCAGCTGTCTCTTCTTCCGGGTCCACAGTGGTCACATGTGCAGCATTTCCGGCACAGACATCTGACGAGTGGCAGTTCTGGTAAGTATTACTCCCCTACCCCTAATCCCTACTCCTACCCATCACCCTAGTGCCTAACTGTAACCTCCCCATAGTGCATAATCATAACTTTCCCCCAGAGCCTAACCATAACCCACTCAGCAGCAACTAACCCCTAACCATCGGCATTCTGAGAAAGTCAACATTTCACATGGTGACATTTCAGATGTTGATATTGTGAGCATGTTGACAATGTGAGGATGTCGACATGGTGCCTGTCAACCATGTGACCTGATCCCCTGTAAAACATGCCAGTTATGTTTCTCTGAGGACCAATTTTGTCGTAGGGTATCATAGCATAGAGTTCTTCTTAGCTCTGCATAAAACAGCTGCTAATTTAGAAATGCAACAAAGATTTGTGTACTAAATGAGGATCCAAATTCTTAATTAAATGTGAGGAGAGGTAAGCACATAGGGTTTTTTTATGTAATCAATCCTTTGTTAGGTAAGAGTTAATTTGTTAGGTTAGGATCACCAGTTTTAAGGTCAGTCTCAGTTAGCCAATAGGGTTTTAGTGGGAGGGTATAGATTCATTTAAATGAACTGGCAGAGGAACCATCTTCCTCATTCCAATTTTGTTATGCCTAGCCACCGGATTTGATGGGTAGTACAGTATGTCTTTTTTATTTTCGTTGGAATGTATTTTATTGTATTTTCACAAGAAAAGACAAAACTACAAGCGCTAATACCTACTATTAGATCGTATTGATCTCTACATGCAGATAAACCCAATGAAAAGCCAGCCCTCTACAGTGGGGAAAACTGGAAAATCCCCAAAAAACAGTAACCAATGTAAAAAGAAATAGTGGGCGCTAATCAGGGTACAATTAAAAAAGCATTTAATAAGGGGCAATAGGAGTTACCTCCAAGGGATATAAACACATATGGAAAAACATAAATAATATTCAGAACATCCAAAAATACAACAAATGAAATAATGAAATTAAAGATGATGCATGAAATTAAAAAATAAAAAATTTAAAATATATAAAATATATATATATATATGTATATATATATGTAAACAAAAATAAAAAAATACAAAATAAACAATGAAGTACCTTAAACTATTAAATAATGAAATTAAAATGAAATGATGTAATAAATACACAGTGTATGCATACACAATAATAATAAAACAGCATGCACCACTCCTCGTATGGTGCTGCACATGGAACTACACAAATGTATTAAATCACAGAGCAATTGCTGTTTGATAAACTCAGATGTAGCAATGTTGAATCGATTAGGATACTAGGATCACTTAACAAGAGGGATACATATCCTTCAAAAAAAAACTGTGTACATTTGTATCTGAAATAATTCCTGCTAAAAATTGTTCCCAAAAGAGAAAAATTCTCTGAAGCAAGATATAGATGGATCCTAGCTCATAAGTGTATAGCAATCCAAGTTGGAGTTATGGACGGATCCAAATCGAATTTTAATAGTTAGAGGCTGTGGATATGCAGCATGGGTTGTCAGATGGGAGAAAGTTAATCACATGCATGTGTGTTTGTAAAATGTCCCGCTCAGTTTCTCTGCCCTGAATGTATCCCTTTTATTAAGACCAAGTTCTGCATGGTCAGCAAGCCGGCAGCAGTATTTTACCAGTGTGATGGTCAAATCAGCAGGGACCCACGATCAGGGTAACAGCAGCCCATGTACTCAATGCCTCTCCACAGCAGGCACTCGTGTAACGCGTTTCTCCGCCTATACGCCCATCAGCGGTTTCCTCAGACAGTGTAACACAAAGACCCGGCAGTCGCTATAAATAGCATCTTCAATTAAGCGGATCACAGGTGTTGTCTCCAAACTTATTGTAGCGCATGCGCATTCTCATAATAGTGTTTCTTCAGTTGATAGAAAAAGTGTTCTCCTCACTTCAATTGTACTTGCGTAATTAGCTGTCACATCAGACTCCGTTCTATATATATATAACAGCCAATAATACAGATGGCAACATTGTATTCATAAGCTGATTTAGAGATGTTTGCCGAGTATCCAATTGTAAGAATAGCAGCATTCTATTTGTGTATTAACTGCAACTATCTGTCACTTGCTCTGAAAAAAACGTGCTCTTGGCACAGTGGTGATTTAAAGAAGATATTGATACCAATATGCATAACAATAAAATTATATACATAAAAAATTAGATTAGAATAAACATATAATATACATTTAAATTAAAATAATACTAATAATAAATATTAAATCTACAAATAATAATAAATTAAAATAAAATTCATATGAATATAAATGAAAATAAATGAAAATATAAAAAAATAAAAAAATAAAACTGCTGATGGGCGTATAGGTGGAGAAACGCATTACACGAGTGCCTGCTGTGGAGAGGCATTGAGTACATGGGCTGCTGTTACCCTGATCGTGGGTCCCTGCTGATTTGACCATCACACTGGTAAAATACTGCTGCCGGCTTGCTGACCATGCAGAACTTGGTCTTAATAAAAGGGATACATTCAGGGCAGAGAAACTGAGCGGGACATTTTACAAACACACATGCATGTGATTAACTTTCTCCCATCTGACAACCCATGCTGCATATCCACAGCCTCTAACTATTAAAATTCGATTTGGATCCGTCCATAACTCCAACTTGGATTGCTATACACTTATGAGCTAGGATCCATCTATATCTTGCTTCAGAGAATTTTTCTCTTTTGGGAACAATTTTTAGCAGGAATTATTTCAGATACAAATGTACACAGTTTTTTTTTGAAGGATATGTATCCCTCTTGTTAAGTGATCCTAGTATCCTAATCGATTCAACATTGCTACATCTGAGTTTATCAAACAGCAATTGCTCTGTGATTTAATACATTTGTGTAGTTCCATGTGCAGCACCATACGAGGAGTGGTGCATGCTGTTTTATTATTATTGTGTATGCATACACTGTGTATTTATTACATCATTTCATTTTAATTTCATTATTTAATAGTTTAATGTACTTCATTGTTTATTTTGTATTTTTTTATTTTTGTTTACATATATATATATATATATATATACATATATATATATTTTTTATATATTTTGTATTTTTTATTTTTTATTTTTTAATTTCATGCATCATCTTTAATTTCATTATTTCATTTGTTGTATTTTTGGATGTTCTGAATATTATTTATGTTTTTCCATATGTGTTTATATACCTTGGAGGTTACTCCTATTGCCCCTTATTAAATGCTTTTTTAATTGTACCCTGATTAGCGCCCACTTTTTACATTGGTTACTATTTTCACAAGAGATGTGCGCCAACCCCTGTGTTTGGTTTTGGCTTTGGCAAACCTACAGTACCCTCAAATGTTATGGTTTTGGTTTTGGCAAAACCACTCTTAAGTGTTTTGGTTCGGTTTTGGATTTGACTGTTACTTGGACCTGTTTTTGTTCCTATAGTATTATTAACATTCATTTCCAGTCAATTTTGACCAATTTTGGCACCAGAAATCCCAAGGGATGGACTTACATGCAATTAAAAATACATAAAATCCAGATTTAGATCCAAAATTCGAGTTGCAGCATGACCCAAGCCGGGACTCGGTTCTACTTGGAACACCAAAAGTGAACCAAGTCTGGACTCAGAGCCTGATTCACTACTGCACACAATATTGCATACACACGCAGTTCAACTGCGATCGCAATGCAAACTTAGCACTACATAAGGATGCCCACTTTACATTGCACAAATCCGTAATACTTAGCAGAATAGCTAAACCATTGGTACAATCGAGTACCATCGCAGTCTCGTGCAAACTTGCACAAGCCCTGACCTTACTCAGAAATTGCTAACAACCACACATGCTTTGAGACCTTAGACTGCGTATGGCATTGCAGTGGCTAATTTATGCACGCCCCTGCAGCGGCGCGCAAATGCACTGGCACGCTGCATCTCCCCGACCACCCCCCATCACCACCCACAAATGGTGCTTCCTGTTAATCAATCTGCGAGGGGTCTGCGTAGCCTCAGTGAACGCAGTCACCATCACAATAGCTAGTTCACGTATGCGCACTGCGATGCATACGCATGCGCAGAACGCAACAATCGACCAATTGTGTGTGGAATTGCAATTTGACTCGGAACCTAAAAGAATGGGTGTATTCAGTTTTCAGCAAAACTGAGCTGCTCATCTCTAATTATCTCCAACAGGGAAAGCACAACTAGGAGGAAAGCAGTGAACCTTGGCGACCTCTTATAACACAAGAGTGATTGGGTGGCACTTACCCTTTGAGACAGACGGGTTTCATTTCTACCTCAGGGAAGAACCTAGGACCTCATTCAGAGCCACTCGCAAAAATCGAGCGCTCGCTCTGAATGAGGCCGCTTTTCTTTTGAAAGGCGGCCTCCTGGCCGCTCGCTAAGCTGTGGGTTGCCACCCACAGCTTTAGCGAGTGACTAGGTGATGGTCGCGATGGTCGAGACCATCGCGACCATCGGGGCTTGCGACGAGACCCTTGCGGTAGGGTCTCGTCTACCGCAAACCCCAGGTAGCTTCCTGCTTTAACAGACCAGAAAGCTCCCTACTGACATCACTGGTGATGTCAGTAGGGCCGCCTACAAATGGCAGGTGGTCCTTCAGGAATGCCTCCATTTGTCCGGCCACCCCCCCACCCCGCCTATAAAATGGGGCGAGCTGTCGATCAACATCGACAGCCGCCCCTTTTGTAGAGAGCCCCGGAGCGAGTGCATTTGTCACTCGCTCCGGGGCTTGCGCACGTGCAGTGCGAGCGCTGCATGTGCGCAGGCCCTTACCATCGACCCGCTTGCGAGTGCATAGTGCTTGCGAGTGGGTCTGAATGAGGTCCCTTGTCTCCATCTCAGGGAGGATCCAATACTATACAAATTGAGGGGGATTGGAACTGCCCAATTCTGTTTGCACTGGGGTGTGTGCCACCCCAATTTACTTAAATATCTTATCTGGCTGTGGCGGAGGTTGCACTGCTTTTATTGGCACTCTTCATAATTCAATTCTAATTCGGTCAATAAATTAAGACTGTGACCTCTTTCACCATATTTTTGTGTCCAAGTCATTATTTATGTAGAATTTGGGTTTAATGTGTTTACCGTAGTTTAATAAAAGATTGATGCAATAATAAAACTACTGGGTGACTTAAAGGCAAATCTTCTCATCTAGGCATAATACCAAAGTTAAGCAAAAATGTAAAGTTTCATTTTTTTGCATTTTTTTTTAACGTCATCTGAAGGAATGTGAACTAAATGGCAGTCTACAGATGTTTATACTTTTTAATGTTGTATTTTAAATGCCTTTGAAGTTATGCATGTGTTAGTGCTCCCTTCTAAAAAGATAAAAGATCACAGCCAACAAAGTCAGTCAAAGTATATTAGTTGTACTAATATAAAATACTATACAATGTTGGAACCACTATCTTGAAAATCTAGTCTATCTATCCACAATTTAGAGTACATAGCTTTGTTGTCATCCAAGACTCCCTTGGCTCAAATTGAAATTGAAAAATCCCTCTATAACTAAACAGGTACAAGGTATAACAAACATGTCACTGCTAATTCTAATACTCTGAGTAATCCCTATAGCATTAGGATTTTGCAGTGCAGGAGCTAGAGAAAGAGCCGTAGAAAGATCAGAGCGGTGGAAATACCTGCAGCTCCTATGTACCCCATCACAAACTGTCTGAAGTGGCAAACAGGGACCTATGGCATGCTAAGAAGACCCAGATATAGCCCCTCTATCTGATCCACATTGAGTAGCCTGAGCTTTGTTGGCAGCAGATGAGGCATTATTGCGGCATATCAGCTTTTAGTGGTGTAAAATACACACATGCCACCTGGTGAGTGCAGTCATGTTTTACTGAGAGGGCTAGCAGCGATGAAGGGCTAGGAGTGCATGTAGTGATTATTCTCGATGGGATTAGATTTAGTGGCATGAATGCTCCATGGCTGGATAAATGGGAATCATTTGGCAACCGAGTCTGCCAGGGACCTGGGGTAGGAGCAGGGAAGATTCAAGGTTCCCCAGCCTTGCCAGGAGTGGGAGCATGGCAGCTGTCATGAGGGCAGCAGAAATATATCCTGCATATTACAGTCGGGGTATTGCTGGTTCTATGGAGCAAGGTTGCCAAAAAATATTGCAGAGTGGAGGTCTGCATGCTAGCAGAAGAAGAGGGAAAGTACCTGCACACAATTCATATCCCTGCAGAGGACTACTGTAGAGAGGAAGTGCTTGCTGTCACAGCCTGACCACATCAAAGAGGCCTTTGATAAGTGCCAAATAGTGAAGTGGGTTTCTGCATCCAGGCAACGTGTTTATATAGGGAGTACTGGGATAGAGACCCTATGTGAAATAGCCCAGCAACAAAAGCCCAGTGAAAGAGCCCAGCAACAATTACATGGAAAAAGTACTTCCATCGACTCGGAAACATCGATGGTTGCTAATCACCGGTTTCTGATGTCCATCCCTAGTATGTGGTGAGGGAGCCACTTGGTAAAAATTTAAAGCAGCCGGCCTGGCGGGAGATCATTGTATCTTCAGCCTGATTCCACAGACTTGCCAGTGTGCACTGGCTGCTCTGAAGTGCCCTGGCCACCTCTGTAAAAGGTTGTTATTTGAAATATATATAATGTATAGTGTAGGGTACTTTACAAGATTTGATAGACAGATAGATCGATAGATAGATAGATAGATAGATAGATAGATAGATAGATAGATAGAGCTATTATATATATATTGTGAAGTGAAATACATAACACACATATGTTTTTGTCTGATGGTGAATATATTAGGGATGTGCGCTGACCCCCGTGTTTTGGTTTTGGATCTGTATCTCCTTCGAGGTTTTGGATCTGGATTTGGTTTTGCAAAACTGCCCTTGAGTGTTTTGGTTTTGAATCTGTATTTTCTTTTTTTAGAAATCTCTAAAAACTACTAAAATCACATAATTTGGGCTTTTTTTTTGTTCATACAGTATTATTATGCTCAATAACATTAATGTCCACTCATTTCCAGTCAATTTTGACCACCTCACAGCTCACAATATTGTTTTCATCCAGTTTAGGCCCAAAAGTTGCACGAAGTGTGGCTGACTAAGCTAAGCAGCAGCAGTGGGCTGCACAAACATGTGGCAGTTCAACCCCCAACATGGCACATTAGGAAACATATGTTTTCATTAATTAAGAGGCCTGAGGGAGATGGAGTGTGTATGTATTTAGAGGCAGGGAAAGGAAGGGTTGATTCATAGTAAGTTTGATTACATTCTTTTATTTCAAATCAAATTTATGATCAAGGAGGGGAGAGCATGGGTGAACAATATGTCCCATGTTTTGCAACTTGGTGGTTCAGAATATTTTTTAAACTTAAAGGGGCATGCAGGAAATGCTGTCTGTGGCCATAAACATTTCTGGACATTTTCAGATTTAGCAACTGCATGTCAAAGATTGCAGCAGCTATGGCAGTTCAACTTCCAGCATGGCACATCAAGAAACAAATGTTTTTATTTTTCAAGAGGCCTGAGGGAGTTGGAGTATGTATGTAGTTGAAGGCAGGGAAAGGAAAGGTTGATTAGTGATTAGTAGTAAATGTAATTACATTTTTTTATTCTGAAGCACATTTATGAGGGGGGAGGGGAGGCATATACAAAAAAATACTCATTCACATCAGTTCTTGCCCCAGCAGAGCTTCTCGATGGTTCCAAATTTTTTTAAAAGAATCAAAGGGGCATGCATGAGATGATGTCTCCGGCAGCACACAAAACAGAAGCTCCGAACAGGAAGGGGTCAGAGGGATTTTAAAGTCTGGTACTAAACATCTCTTATCATTGTGCTTCTGGGATTATGTATGGGAAGGCTGGGAGCGGAGGAGGGAGAACATCTCCAGATATCATCACAAAATAGCCTCTCCATTTGGTGTTTGATTTTCATCTGACCAAACATGGCTGTTATGATCAAGGAAAGTCAAGCCCATCAGGTTGATATATAAAAATCAAGGTTGAAAAATGGCATAAGAGTATTTTGCAAGTATTACAAACAAGAAGATAGAATTGAATAGGGTTGCCTTAATTATGGTGCACTCATATAATTAAAATGTAAATTTTATTAATGACATTGAAATGTACAATCAATGAAAAGTTAGTGAAATATCAAAAATATAGAGAAATGTGAAAGAAGAATGAAAGAGTGTTGTAAAAGTTGATGCCGTACGGTCCTCCGTTAATTCTATTCAAGAATATGATAATATGTACGTATATTGCTCTTGTTCACTTGATTATGTATCACTGAGTTCCATAAATATTCACTCCTACTCTCCTGATACTAGTCAGCATTTTTGTTTTGAGTATTCCTTCGTCACTTATTAGTGTAGGAGATATCACAGGATTCCATTTGTAGCATGGATACAAAAAACAGAATGCAGCCTATACAAAGAATCCGTTTTTTTTCTCCTTCATTTTTGCTCCATTGTGTGGTTATTGTATCTTTTATACAGTTCAACCTATAATAACATAATAACAAAAGTCAAACTTGTAATAGGGAGTGGGTTTTTTTGTGTTAGGATCCTCATATGGGTATTTCAAGGATTCTCCTATTCCTCCAATAAGATGATATTAGGATATTTATAGATTAGGTAATGCTTATTGCAGTATATACTAGGGGTGAGCGGGTTCGGATTTCTGAAATCCGAACCCCCCCGAGCCCCCCCGATCCGAGGCCGATCCGAATCAGGCTCGACTTTTCCCGCCTGACTCGGATCTGAAATCGAGGCAAAATGTCATTATCCCGCCTTCCGGGTCTCGCGGGTTTTGGATCCTATATAAGGTACCCGCGTCGGCGCCATTATCTCACTCGGCTGTGGACAGTGAAGAGGGAGGGTGGGAGTTAGGGCTGGCTGGGCTGTGTAGTGTAGTGTTGTAGTGTAGTGTAGTGCAGTGTAGTGCAGTGTAGTGTTGTGCTGTGCTGTGCTGTGCTGTGCTGCGCTGTGCTGCTGTTGTCCATAGGGGCTGTGTCCACTACTTCAAAGTCCATAGGGGCTGGCTGGACTGTGTTGTGCAGTCAGTTGTCCATAGGGGCTGTGTCCACTCCAAAGTCCTGTGCAGTGTCCCAGTCCTAAAGGGGTGCTGTAGTGTTGTCCAGGGGGTGCTCTGTCCATCAGGGGTGCTCCCCCCATGTGCTCAAAAAAATATTTTTTCTGTGTTTGTGAATTGTGTGCACTGTGGCTGCACGTGCATCAACAAAGGAGCAGCGCCAAGCGTGCGCCTGTGTCCCATAAGTAAAAGGCCGGCTGGCTTGTCCGTTAAAGGGTGCTGTAACCCCCAAAGGGCACTCCAAACAAAATAAAAAAAAATTTTTTTTTGTGTTTGTGAATTGTGTGCGCAGTAGCCGCACGTGCATCAACAAAGTAGTGCCAAGCGTGCGCCTGTGTCCCATAAATAAAGGGCCAGCTGGATTGACCGCTAAAGGGTGCTGTACCCCCAAAGGGCACTCCAAACAAAATAAAAATATATATTTTTTTGTGTTTGTGAATTGTGTGCGCAGTAGCCGCACGTGCATCAAGAAAGTAGTGCCAAGCGTGCGCCTGTGTCCCATAAATAAAGGGCCGGCTGGATTGACCATTAAAGGGTGCTGTAACCCCCAAAGGGCACTCCAAACAAAATTAAAAAAAAATTTCTATGTTTGTGAATTGTGTGCACTGTGGCTGCACGTGCATCAACGAAGGAGCAGCGCCAAGTGTGCGCCTGTGTCCCATAAGTAAAAGGCCGGCTGGCTTGTCCATTAAAGGGTGCTGTAACCCCCAAAGGGCACTCCAAACTAAATAAAAAAATAAATTTTTTTGTGTTTGTGAATTATATGCGCAGTAGCCGCACGTGCATCGACAAAGTAGTGCCAAGCGTGCGCCTGTGTCATAAGTAAAGGGCCAGATGGCTTGACCGTTAAAGGGTGCTGTAACCCCCAAAGTACACTCCAAGCAAAATAAAAAATATATATTTTTTTGTGTTTGTGAATTGTGTGCGCAGTAGCCGCACGTGCATCAACAAAGTAGTGGCAAGCGTGCGCCTGTGTCCCATAAATAAATGGCCGGCTGAATTGACCGCTAAAGGGTGCTGTAACCCCCAAAGGGCACTCCAAACAAAATAAAAAAAAATATTTTTTTGTGTTTGTGAATTGTGTGCGCAGTAGCCGCAAGTGCATCAACAAAGTAGTGGCAAGCGTGCGCCTGTGTCCCATAAATAAAGGGCCAGCTGGATTGACCGCTAAAGGGTGCTGAAACCCCCAAAGGGCACTCCAAACAAAATAAAAAAATATTTTCTGTGTTTGTGAATTGTGTGCGCAGTAGCCGCACGTGCATCAACAAAGTAGTGCCAAGCGTGCGCCTGTGTCATAAGTAAAGGGCCGGCTGGCTTGTCCGTTAAAGGGTGCTGTAACCCCCGAAAGTATACTCTCCAGTCCAAACCAAAAAAAAAATTATTTTCTGTGTTTGTGAATTGTGTGTGCAGTAGCCGCACGTACATCAACAAAGTAGTGTCAAGCGTGCGCCTGTGTCATAAGTAAAGGGCCGGCTGGCTTGACCGTTAAGGGTGCTGTAACCCCCGAAAGTACACTCCTGTCCAAACCAAAAAAAAAATAATTTTCTGTGTTTGTGAATTGTGTGCGCAGTAGCTGCACGTGCATCAACAAAGTAGTGCCAAGCGTGCGCCTGTGTCATAAGTAAAGGGCCGGCTGGCTTGACCGTTAAGGGTGCTGTAACCCCCGAAAGTACACTCCAGTCCAAACCAAAAAAAAAATTATTTTCTGTGTTTGTGAATTGTGTGCGCTGTAGCCGCACGTGCATCAACAAAGTAGTGCCAAGCGTGCGCCTGTGTCATAAGTAAAGGGCCGGCTGGCTTGACCGTTAAAGGGTGCTGTAACCCCCAAAGTACACTCCAGTCCAAACCAAAAAAAAAATTATTTTCTGTGTTTGTGAATTGTGTGTGCAGTAGCCGCACGTGCATCAACAAAGTAGTGCCAAGCGTGCGCCTGTGTCATAAGTAAAGGGCCGGCTGGCTTGACCGTTAAAGGGTGCTGTAACCCCCGAAAGTACACTCCAGTCCAAACCAAAAAAAAAATTATTTTCTCTGTGAATTGTGTGCGAAGTAGCCGCACGTGCATCAACAAAGTAGTGCCAAGCGTGCGCCTGTGTCATAAGTAAAGGGCCGGCTGGCTTGACCGTTAAGGGTGCTGTAACCCCCAAAGTACACTCCAGTCCAAACCAAAAAAAAAATTATTTTCTGTGTTTGTGAATTATGTGCGCAGTAGCCGCACGTGCATCAACAAAGTAGTGCCAAGCGTGCGCCTGTGTCATAAGTAAAGGGCCGGCTGGCTTGACCGTTAAGGGTGCTGAAATCCCCGAAAGTACACTCCAGTCCAAACCAAAAAAAAAATTATTTTCTGTGTTTGTGAATTGTGTGCGCAGTAGCCGCACGTGTATCAACAAAGTAGTGCCAAGCGTGCGCCTGTGTCATAAGTAAAGGGCCGGCTGGCTTGACCGTTAAAGGGTGCTGTAACCCCCGAAAGTACACTCCTGTCCAAACCAAAAAAAAAATATTTTCTGTGTTTGTGAATTGTGTGCGCAGTAGCCTCACGTGCATCAACAAAGTAGTGCCAAGCGTGCGCATGTGTCATAAGTAAAGGGCCAGCTGGCTTGACCGTTAAAGGGTGCTGTAACTCCCAAAGTACACTCCAGTCCAAACCAAAAAAAAAATTATTTTCTGTGTTTGTGAATTGTGTGCGCAGTAGCAGCACGTGCATCGACAAAGTAGTGCCAAGCGTGCGCCTGTGTCATAAGTAAAGGGCCGGCTGGCTTGACCGTTAAAGGGTGCTGTAACCCCCAAAGTACACTCCAGTCCAAACCAAAAAAATAATTATTTTCTGTGTTTGTGAATTGTGTGCGCAGTAGCCGCACGTGCATCAACAAAGTAGTGACAAGCGTGCGCCTGTGTCATAAGTAAAGGGCCGGCTGGCTTGACCGTTAAAGGGTGCTGTAACCCCCGAAAGTACACTCCAGTCCAACCAAAAAAAAAATTATTTTCTGTGTTTGTGAATTGTGTGCGCAGTAGCCGCACGTGCATCAACAAAGTAGTGCCAAGCGTGCGCCTGTGTCATAAGTAAAGGGCCGGCTGGCTTGACCGTTAAAGGGTGCTGTAACCCCCGAAAGTACACTCCATTCCAAACCAAAAAAAATATTATTTTCTGTGTTTGTGAATTGTGTGCGCAGTAGCCGCACGTGCATCAACAAAGTAGTGCCAAGCGTGCGCCTGTGTCATAAGTAAAGGGCCGGCTGGCTTGACCGTTAAGGGTGCTGTAACCCCCGAAAGTACACTCCAGTCCAAACCAAAAAAAAAATTATTTTCTGTGTTTGTGAATTGTGTGCGCAGTAGCCGCACGTGCATCAACAAAGTAATGCCAAGCGTGCACCTGTGTCATAAGTAAAGGGCCGGCTGGCTTGACCGTTAAGGGTGCTGTAACCCCCGAAAGTACACTCCAGTCCAAACCAAAAAAAAAATTATTTTCTGTGTTTGTGAATTGTGTGCGCAGTAGCCGCACGTGCATCAACAAAGTAGTGCCAAGCGTGCACCTGTGTCATAAGTAAAGGGCCGGCTGGCTTGACCGTTAAAGGGTGCTGTAACCCCCAAAGTACACTCCAGTCCAAACCAAAAAAAACATTATTTTCTGTGTTTGTGAATTGTGTGCGCAGTAGCCGCACGTGCATCAACAAAGTAGTGCCAAGCGTGCGCCTGTGTCATAAGTAAAGGGCCGGCTGGCTTGACCGTTAAGGGTGCTGTAACCTCCGAAAGTACACTCCAGTCCAAACCAAAAAAAAAATTATTTTCTGTGTTTGTGAATTGTGTGCGCAGTAGCCGCACGTGCATCAACAAAGTAGTGCCAAGCGTGCGCCTGTGTCATAAGTAAAGGGCCGGCTGGCTTGACCGTTAAGGGTGCTGTAACCCCCGAAAGTACACTCCAGTCCAAACCAAAAAAAAAATAATTTTCTGTGTTTGTGAATTGTGTGCGCAGTAGCCGCACGTGCATCAACAAAGTAGTGCCAAGCGTGCGCCTGTGTCATAAGTAAAGGGCCGGCTGGCTTGACCGTTAAGGGTGCTGTAACCCCCGAAAGTACACTCCAGTCCAAACAAAAAAAAAAAAAATTTTCTGTGTTTGTGAATTGTGTGCGCAGTAGCCGCACGTGTATCAACAAAGTAGTGCCAAGCGTGCGCCTGTGTCATAAGTAAAGGGCCGGCTGGCTTGACCGTTAAAGGGTGCTGTAACCCCCAAAGTACACTCCAGTCAAAACCAAAAAAAAAATTATTTTCTGTGTTTGTGAATTGTGTGCGCTGTAGCCGCACGTGCATCAACAAAGTAGTGCCAAGCGTGCGCCTGTGTGATAAGTAAAGGGCCGGCTGGCTTGACCGTTAAGGGTGCTGTAACCCCCGAAAGTACACTCCAGTCCAAACCAAAAAAAAAATTATTTTCTGTGTTTGTGAATTGTGTGCGCAGTAGCCGCACGTGCATCAACAAAGTAGTGCCAAGCGTGCGCCTGTGTCATAAGTAAAGGGCCGGCTGGCTTGACCGTTAAAGGGTGCTGTAACCCCCAAAGTACACTCCAGTCCAAACCAAAAAAAAAATTATTTTCTGTGTTTGTGAATTGTGTGCGCAGTAGCCGCACGTGCATCAACAAAGTAGTGCCAAGCGTGCGCCTGTGTCATAAGTAAAGGGCCGGCTGGCTTGACAGTTAAAGGGTGCTGTAACCCCCGAAAGTACACTCCAGTCCAAACCAAAAAAAAAATTATTTTCTGTTTGTGAATTGTGTGCGCAGTAGCCGCACGTGCATCAACAAAGTAGTGCCAAGCGTGCGCCTGTGTCATAAGTAAAGGGCCAGCTGGCTTGACCGTTAAGGGTGCTGTAATCCCCGAAAGTACACTCCAGTCCAAACCAAAAAAAAAATTATTTTCTGTGTTTGTGAATTGTGTGCGCAGTAGCCGCACGTGCATCAACAAAGTAGTGCCAAGCGTGCGCCTGTGTCATAAGTAAAGGGCCGGCTGGCTTGACCGTTAAGGGTGCTGTAACCCCCGAAAGTACACTCCAGTCCAAACCAAAAAAAAAATTATTTTCTGTGTTTGTGAATTGTGTGCGCAGTAGCCGCACGTGCATCAACAAAGTAGTGCCAAGCGTGCGCCTGTGTCATAAGTAAAGGGCCGGCTGGCTTGACCGTTAAAGGGTGCTGTAACCCCCAAAGTACACTCCAGTCCAAACCAAAAAAAAAATTATTTTCTGTGTTTGTGAATTGAGTGCGCAGTAGCCGCACGTGCATCAACAAAGTAGTGCCAAGCGTGCGCCTGTGTCATAAGTAAAGGGCCGGCTATCTTGACCGTTAAAGGGTTCTGTAACGCCCAAAGTACACTCCAGTCCAAACCAAAAAAAAAATAATTTTCTGTGTTTGTGAATTGTGTGCGCAGTAGCCGCACGTGCATCAACAAAATAGTGCCAAGCGTGCGCCTGTGTCATAAGTAAAGGGCCGGCTGACTTGACCGTTAAGGATGCTGTAACCCCCGAAAGTACACTCCAGTCCAAACCAAAAAAAAAAATATTTTCTGTGTTTGTGAATTGTGTGCGCAGTAGCCGCACGTGCATCAACAAAGTAGTGCCAAGCGTGCGCCTGTGTCATAAGTAAAGGGCCGGCTGGCTTGACCGTTAAAGGGTGCTGTAACCCCCAAAGTACACTCCAGTCCAAACCAAAAAAAACATTATTTTCTGTGTTTGTGAATTGAGTGCGCAGTAGCCGCACGTGCATCAACAAAGTAGTGCCAAGCGTGCGCCTGTGTCATAAGTAAAGGGCCGGCTGGCTTGACCGATAAAGGGTGCTGTAACGCCCAAAGTACACTCCAGTCCAAACCAAAAAAATAATAATTTTCTGTGTTTGTGAATTGTGTGCGCAGTAGCCGCACGTGCATCAACAAAGTAGTGCCTAGCGTGCGCCTGTGTCATAAGTAAAGGGCCGGCTGGCTTGACCGTTAAGGGTGCTGTAATCCCCGAAAGTACACTCCAGTCCAAACCAAAGAAAAAATTATTTTCTGTGTTTGTGAATTGTGTGCGCAGTAGCCGCACGTGCATCAACAAAGTAGTGCCAAGCGTGCGCCTGTGTCATAAGTAAAGGGCCGGCTGGCTTGACCGTTAAAGGGTGCTGTAACCCCCGAAAGTGCACTCCAGTCCAAACCAAAAAAAAAATTATTTTCTGTGTTTGTGAATTGTGTGCGCAGTAGCCGCACGTGCATCAACAAAGTAGTGCCAAGCGTGCGCCTGTGTCATAAGTAAAGGGCCGGCTGGCTTGACCGTTAAGGGTGCTGTAACCCCCGAAAGCACACTCCAATCCAAACCAAAAAAAAAATTATTTTCTGTGTTTGTGAATTGTGTGCGCAGTAGACGCACGTGCATCAACAAAGTAGTGCCAAGCGTGCGCCTGTGTCATAAGTAAAGGGCCGGCTGGCTTGACCGTTAAAGGGTGCTGTAACCCCCGAAAGTGCACTCCAGTCCAAACCAAAAAAAAAATTATTTTCTGTGTTTGTGAATTGTGTGCGCAGTAGCCGCACGTGCATCAACAAAGTAGTGCCAAGCGTGCGCCTGTGTCATAAGTAAAGGGCCGGCTGGCTTGACCGTTAAGGGTGCTGTAACCCCCGAAAGCACACTCCAATCCAAACCAAAAAAAAAATTATTTTCTGTGTTTGTGAATTGTGTGCGCAGTAGACGCACATGCATCAACAAAGTAGTGCCAAGCGTGCGCCTGTGTCATAAGTAATGGGCCGGCTGGCTTGACCGTTAAGGGTGCTGTAACCCCCAAAGTACACTCCAGTCCAAACCCCAAAAAAAATGATTTTCTGTGTTTGTGAATTGTATGCGCAGTAGCCGCACGAGCATCAACAAAGTAGTGCCAAGCGTGCACCTGTGTCATAAGTAAAGGGCCGGCTGGCTTGACCGTTAAAGGGTGCTGTAACCCCCGAAAGTACACTCCAGTCCAAACCAAAAAAAAAATTATTTTCTGTGTTTGTGAATTGTGTGCGCAGTAGCCGCACGTGCATCAACAAAGTAGTGCCAAGCGTGCGCCTGTGTCATAAGTAAAGGGCCGGCTGGCTTGACCGTTAAGGGTGCTGTAACCCCCGAAAGCACACTCCAATCCAAACCAAAAAAAAAATTATTTTCTGTGTTTGTGAATTGTGTGCGCAGTAGACGCACATGCATCAACAAAGTAGTGCCAAGCGTGCGCCTGTGTCATAAGTAATGGGCCGGCTGGCTTGACCGTTAAGGGTGCTGTAACCCCCAAAGTACACTCCAGTCCAAACCCAAAAAAAAATGATTTTCTGTGTTTGTGAATTGTATGCGCAGTAGCCGCACGAGCATCAACAAAGTAGTGCCAAGCGTGCACCTGTGTCATAAGTAAAGGGCCGGCTGGCTTGACCGTTAAAGGGTGCTGTAACCCCCGAAAGTACACTCCAGTCCAAACCAAAAAAAAATTATTTTCTGTGTTTGTGAATTGTGTGCGCAGTAGCCGCACGTGCATCAGCAAAGTAGTGCCAAGCGTGCGCCTGTGTCATAAGCAAAGGGCCGGCTGGCTTGACCGTTAAGGGTGCTGTAACCCCCAAAAGTACACTCCAATCCAAACCAAAAAAAAAATAATTTTCTGTGTTTGTGAATTGTGTGCGCAGTAGCCGCACGTGCATCAACAAAGTAGTGCCAAGCGTGCGCCTGTGTCATAAGTAAAGGGCCGGCTGGCTTGACCGTTAAGGGTGCTGTAACCCCCGAAAGTACACTCCAGTCCAAACCAAAAAAAAAATTATTTTCTGTGTTTGTGAATTGTGTGCGCAGTAGCCGCACGTGCATCAACAAAGTAGTGCCAAGCGTGCGCCTGTGTCATAAGTAAAGGGCCGGCTGGCTTGACCGTTAAAGGGTGTTGTAACGCCCAAAGTACACTCCAGTCCAAACCAAAAAAAAAATAATTTTCTGTGTTTGTGAATTGTGTGCGCAGTAGCCGCACGTGCATCAACAAAGTAGTGCCAAGCGTGCGCCTGTGTCATAAGTAAAGGGCCGGCTGGCTTGACCGTTAAGGGTGCTGTAACCCCCGAAAGTACACTCCAGTCCAAACCAAAAAAAAAATTATTTTCTGTGTTTGTGAATTGTGTGCGCTGTAGCCGCACGTGCATCAACAAAGTAGTGCCAAGCGTGCGCCTGTGTCATAAGTAAAGGGCCGGCTGGCTTGACCGTTAAGGGTGCTGTAACCCCCGAAAGTACACTCCAGTCCAAACCAAAAAAAAATAATTTTCTGTGTTTGTGAATTGTGTGCGCAGTAGCCGCACGTGCATCAACAAAGTAGTGCCAAGCGTGCGCCTGTGTCATAAGTAAAGGGCCGGCTGGCTTGACCATTAAAGGGTGCTGTAACCCCCAAAGTACACTCCAGTCCAAACCAAATATAAAATTATTTTCTGTGTTTGTGAATTGTGTGCGCAGTAGCCGCACGTGCATCAACAAAGTAGTGCCAAGCGTGCGCCTGTGTCATAAGTAAAGGGCCGGCTGGCTTGACCGTTAAAGGGTGCTGTAACCCCCGAAAGTACACTCCAGTCCAAACCAAAAAAAAAATTATTTTCTGTGTTTGTGAATTGTGTGCGCTGTAGCCGCACGTGCATCAACAAAGTAGTGCCAAGCGTGCTCCTGTGTCATAAGTAAAGGGCCGGCTGGCTTGACCGTTAAAGGTTGTTGTAACCCCCAAAGTACACTCCAGTCCAAACCAAAAAAAAAATTATTTTCTGTGTTTGTTGAATTGTGTGCGCAGTAGCCGCACGTGCATCAACAAAGTAGTGCCAAGCGTGCGGCTGTGTCATAAGTAAAGGGCCGGCTGGCTTCACCGTTAAAGGGTGCTGTAACCCCCAAAGTACACTCCAGTCCAAACCAAAAAAAAAATAATTTTCTGTGTTTGTGAATTGTGAGCGCATTAGCCGCACGTGCATCAACAAAGTAGTGCCAAGCGTGCACCTGTGTCATAAGTAAAGGGCCGGCTGGCTTGACCATTAAAGGGTGCTGTAACCCCCGAAAGTACACTCCAGTCCAAACCAAAAAAAAAATTATTTTCTGTGTTTGTGAATTGTGTGCGCAGTAGCCGCACGTGCATCAACAAAGTAGTGCCAAGCGTGCGCCGGTGTCATAAGTAAAGGGCCGGCTGGCTTGACCGTTAAGGGTGCTGTAACCCCCGAAAGTACACTCCAGTCCAAACCAAAAAAAAAAATATTTTCTGTGTTTAGCCGCACGTATATATCAAATTGATATAACATAAATGGACGACCAAACTTTCTCCGATAAAAATAAAATAGAGAAAGATCAAGAACCACTTCCTCCTAGTGCTGAAGCTGCTGCCACTAGTTATGACATAGACAATAACATGCCATCAACGTCGTCTGCCAAGGCTGATGCCCAATGTCATAGTAGAGGGCACATACAATCCCAAATGGCAAAGTTCAGGAAAATGACCTTGAAAAAGACATTTAAATCAGCTGAAGAGAAATGTAAACTTGCCAATATGCCATTTACGACACGGAGTGGCAAGGAACGGCTAAGGTCAATCCCTAGTATGTTCATGACTAGTGGTTCAGCTTCACATGACGATGGAAGCCCTCCTCCCACTAAAAAAATCAAAAGAGTTAAGCTGGCAAAAGCACAGCGAAGAACTGTGCTTTCTAAGAAGATATCACAAATCCCCAAGGAGAGTCCAAGTGTGGTGGTGGTTGCGATGCCTGACCTTCCCAGCACTGGACGGGAAGAGGTGGCTCTTTCCACCATTTGCACGCCCCCTGCAAGTGCTGAAAGGAGCACCCACAGTCCACTTGCTGATATGCAAATTGAAGATGTCACTGTTGAAGTACAACAGGATGAGGATACTGGTGTAGCTGGCGCTGAGGAGGAAGTTGGCGAGGAGGATTCTGATGGTGATGTGGTTTGTTTAAATCAGGCTCCGGGGGAGACAGTTGTTGTCCGTGGGATGAAAAAGCCCATCACGGTCATGCCTGGGCAGAAGACCAAACATTCCACCTCTTTGGTCTGGCAATATTTCTATCCAAATCCGGACAACAACTGTCTTGCCATATGTACCATATGTAAAGGTGAAATAAGTAGGGGTAGGGACGTCAACCACCTAGGAACATCCTCCCTTATACGGCACCTGCAGCGCGTTCATAAAAAGTTACTGTCAAGTTCAGAAACTTTGGCTAAGACCGTAAGCAGTCCAGGGACACCTAAATCCCGTTGTCCTGTTGTATCCAAGCGCCTGCAAACCACACCGTCAACTCCCTCCTCGTCAATTTCCTCCTTAGTCAGGATCGGAAGTAGTCCTGCAGGCCATGTCACTGGCATGACTGACTCTCCTATCCGGGATTCCTCTGGAGGATCCTGCATTGCTACGCCTACTGCTGCCGCTGCTGCTGTTGCTGCTGCTGGGAGTCGTTCATCATCCCAGAGAGGAAGTAGGAACACCACTACTTTTACTAAACAATTGACCCTCCAACAGTCCTTAGCGAGGAGGATGAAGTACGACAGCAGTCATCCTGAAGCAAAACGTATAACTGAGGCCTTGACTGCTATGTTGGTGTTAGACGTGCGTCCGGTATCCGCCATTAGTGCAGTGGGATTTAGACAATTGATGGAGGTAGTGTGTCCCCGGTTCCAAATCCCGTCTAGATTCCACTTCACTAGGCAGGCGATACCGAGACTGTACAGAAACGTCAGAAAAAGTGTCCTCAGTGTCCTGAAAAATGCCGTTGTACACAATGTCCACTTAACCACGTACATGTGGACAAGTGGAACAGGGCAGACTAAGGACTATATGACTGTGACAGCCCACTGGGTAGATGTATCACCTTACGCAGCAACAGCAGCAGCGTCACCAGTAGCAGCATCTCAGAAACGCCAGCTCGTTACAAGGCAGGCTACGCTGTGTATCACCGGTTTCAGTAAGAGGCACACCGCCGACAACCTCTTAGAGAAACTGAGGGAAATCATCGCCCAGTGGCTTACCCCACTTAGACTCTCCTGGGGATTTGTGATATCTGACAACGCCACCAATATTGTGCGGGCATTACATCTGGGCAAATTCCAGCACGTCCCATGTTTTGCTCACACAATAAACTTGGTGGTGCAGAATTTTCTGAAAAGCGACAGGGGCATGCAGGAGACGCTTTGGGTGGCCCGAAAAATTTCTGGCCACTTTCGCCATTCAGCGACTGCGTGCCGAAGACTGGAGCGCCAGCAAACACTCTTGAACCTGCCCCGCCATCACCTGAAGCAAGAGGTTGTGACGCGGTGGAACTCAACCCTCTATATGCTTCAGAGGATGGAGGAGCAGCAAAAGGCCATACAAGCCTATACATCCACCTATGACATAGGCAAAGGAGGGGGTATGCACCTGACTCAAGCGCAGTGGAGAATGATTTCCGTGTTGTGCAAGGTTCTCCAGCCCTTCGAACTTGCCACACGTGAAGTCAGTTCAGACACTGCCAGCTTGAGTCAGGTCATTCCCCTCATCAGGCTTTTGCAGAAGCAGCTGGAGAAAGTGAAGGAGGAGCTAAGACGGAGCGATTCCGCTCGGCATGTGGGACTTGTGGATGAAGCCCTTCATTAGCTTTGCCAGGATTCCAGGGTGGTCAATCTGTTGAAATCAGACCACTACATTTTGGCCACCGTGCTCGATCCTAGGTTTAAAGCCTATGTGGTGTCTCTCTTTCCGGCCGACACAAGCCTGCAGAGGTGCAAAGACCTGCTGGTGAACACACTGTCAGCTGAAGTGGAACGTGACACGTCAACGGCTCCTTCTTCATTTTCTCCCGCAACTGGGGCTGCCTGGAAAAAACTTAGGTATCCTAAGCAACCCGCTGGCGGTGATGCAGGGCAGGCAGGACCAAGTTTGGACATCTGGTCCGGACTGAAGGACCTGGCAACAATTTCTGACATGTCTACTGTCACTGCATATGATACTGTCACCATTGACAGAATGGTGGAGGATTACATCGGTGACAGCATCCAAGTAGGCATGTCAGACAGCCCATACCTGTACTGGCAGGAAAAAGAGGCAATTTGGAGGCCCCTGTACAAACTGGCTCTATTTTACCTGAGTTGCCCCCCCTCCAGTGTGTACTCCGAAAGAGTGTTTAGTGCAGCCGGGAACCTTGTCAGCGAAAGGCGTAGGAGGTTGCTTCCACAGAATGTGGAGAAGATGATGTTCATCAAAATGAATTATCAGCTCTTCCAGGGAGACCAGCCTCCAGAAGGTACAGAGGGACCTGTGGTGGTGGATTCAAGTGGGGACGAGTTAATACTTTGTGAGGATGAGGATGTACACACTGAAGAGGGTGAGGAATCGGTGGATGAGGAGGATGAGGATGACATCTTGCCTCCGTAGAGCCAGTTTGTGCAGGGACACATTAATTGCCAGCTTGTTTTGTGGGGGCCCAAACGAACCAATCATTTCAGCCACAGTTGTGTGGCAGACCCTGGCGCTGAAATGATTGATTTGTTAAAGTGTGCATGTCCTGTTTATACAACATAAGGGTGGGTGGGAGGGCCCAAGGACAATTCCATCTTGCACTTCTTTTTTTTCTTTGCATTATGTACAGTTTGGGGCCTAGTTTTTCTAACTGCCATCCTGTCTGCCACTGCAGTGTCACTCCTAAATGGGTCACGTGTTTGTGCCGCCCACTCGTGTCGCTTAGCATAGTCATCCAGCTACCTCGGTGCAACCTTTTGGACATAAAAACACTATTGTGAGGTGTGAGGTGTTCAGAATAGACTGGAAATGAGTGGAAATTAAGGTTATTGAGGTTAATAATAGCATAGGAGCAGAAAAACCTACAAATTCTGTGATTTTAGCTGTTTTTATGCTTTTTTTCAAAAAAATACAGATCCAAAACACAAAACCCAGAACCCAAAACACGGAAGGGTGGTTTTGGCAAAACCAATCCAGATCCAAAACACGAAGAAAGATCCAGATCCAAAACCAAAACACAAAACACGAAAAGTGGCCGGTGCACACCCCTAATATATATATATATAAATGACAGGCTCAATCCACGGCACTCGACCATCTGGGGTGCCCTTGGTATGTGACCACACCATCTACATAAAAAATATCACACAAACTCGGCACTCACATGCTTTTCAAACTGCAACTCCTTTAAACATAGGGAATGTTGGTTCCAAAATATTGCAATAATTTGTTAAGCTGGCCACCGCTTCACGGTCATTCCCATCTCAGATGCATGAACTTGATCTGCCATCTTGGGCTCAAGCTTGCATATATTTTAAACATGAAACTGGGTCCTGCCTTAAAGAGACAGGACAATACCCAGGGCTATCAGTTAATAAGCACCTGGAAAAAGAAAAAAGTTTGTCTTACATTTGAAAAACAGGGTGCCCTAGCAAGTGTGACCACAAATATGTTCTGCACTTATTATTACACTATATGTTTGCTTCTTCTATAATACTTTGATGGTTCATGTGTATCCTGCACATAATAATATACTCTGTGACAATTCTATAATTAGTCAGCATTCATCAGATAGATCATATGAATATATACCCTCCATTCATCAGATAGATTGTAGGTATATATACCCTGCAGTCTTTATTTCTCTGTGCATTTATCACGTCCAAAAGGATTTATACCGTAGAATGGACGTGCACATATTCCACACTCGTTATTGCACAGCGTGACTGCCTGTCTGTAAGCTTTTATAAGACATATATATCTCCTTCCTGTGGTATTAGTTATTGTGCCGTCAGTTAAGTTGAATTAAATCAATCTTATGCACAGATGTCTAGCGCAATCTATCCCGCTGTGTAATTGTTATTATTATATTTGTAATTGTTGATTATTATTAAAATGATGTCTATAAATGAGTTCATTTAAGCTAGCAGCAGCCGTTTAACAGCAATCAGCTGTGAGGGGCAGTGGTTATGGGTATTGTGATTTATATGTGATATATTCTAGTACTGTTCATATATACTCAAAGAATATTTTTAACCCTGACAGAGGGAGCAATTACACAGCCGGGTATACCGACCGCCGGGATCCCGAAGGTAAGTATTGGGGTTAGGGGGAGGGTTAGCATTAGGGCTTAGGGTTAGGCACTAGGAGGAGGGTTAGGGAAAAGCACTAAGGGCAGAGGGTTACGTTTATTGTGCGGGGAGGGAGAGGTTAGGTTTAGGCACTAGGGGGGAGGTTAGGTTTAGGCACCAGGATGGGAGGGTTAGTGGTAAGGAGAGGGGGAGGGTTAGAATACTGCCCGACAGGTGTCGGTATCACAACCCTGTCAGGTTGCGGACGTCGGGATTCTGACCACCGGAATCCTGATCACCAGCATCCAGTACCCAACCCGTACCACCCAATGGTGAAAAATGTATATAACACATGTAACTTTGATATGAAAGATGGGCCCTCCTAAGCCCTGGGCCCCATAGCAGCTGCACCCCTTGCACCTATGGTAGTTATGCCCATGGTTTAGGGGATACAGTTCTGCAGCCCCTAGGTAAAATCCACCACTAGTTACATCTCCCCTGCACACATATATTGTGTACTTGACCCTCCTTTTGGTGACCCTGAGCATGTGGTCAACAAGTTAGAATATTTATTATGTTGGTTGGTGTATATACAAAATCTGCCCATGCAAACTGTAAGTGATTGAAAGCTGCTACCGGTTATCACTTCCATTGCTCCATGATTAGTCTTTTGCTCACTTTTCGCACAGGTTACAAAATCGTGTTAAATCACACTGCATGGCAGCCCAATCATACTATTCTACACTGTCAAGTCCTAGATACTTAAAAGATGTATTTAGGAACACCCCACAAAATTAGCACATACATACAAGGGAAGCAATCGGGAATCTAGATGTAGACGCCCGCATTTCCCCGACGCCGGGAGACCGGCGCCCGGCATCACGATCGTTGTGCGCCGTGAGATGACAGCCGCGGGGGGGGAGGGTTAGGTTTAGGGCTCCCGGGGGGGACTTAGGGTTAGGCATCCCCCCAGGAGGGTTAGGGTTAGGCTAGGGGGAGGGAGGGTTAGGGTTAGGCACCCCCGGGGGGGACTTAGGGTTAGGCACCCCCCCGGGGGACTTAGGTTTAGGCAGCGGGGAAGGGGGTGGTTAGGGTTAGGCACTTAGAGGGGGGATTAGGGTTAGGCACTTGGGGGGAAGTTAGGGTTAGGCACCCCTAAAGAGGGTTAGGGTTAAGGGGGTTAGGTTAGTCTATACTTACCTATCCACGATCGGGATTTCCAGCGCTGTCGGGCTTCCGCTGCTTACAACTCTGCTCCTGTCGGGCTGCCGCTGACGCATGCGGCCGGCAGTATTTCATACCCATTCCTACATACAATGTAGCAAACTGAAGCAACAGTTATTTTTTATCACAAGGATATGAATTTAATCAAATACAGTACACAAATAATCTTTTATTAACTCCTGTCTTCCAGCTTCAGTTCTCTATAAAGGAAATTTCTATTACAGGAATATCTCCAAATATCTTCAACATTTACTCATGAAAGAGAAAACACTAAATCCTTGCATATTATTTTTAAAAATGTATAGGACAAATTAATAAAATGGGAAGTTTTGCCTTTGCATAACTTTCCACACTAGCATTTTAAAAGATAAATCACTTTCTTAAGGGGCCCGTACACGATGCACCGTGTAGAGCGACTGCCGATCTGTCGGCAGACAGATCGTGCTGTCACCGCCGGCAATCGTGCGGGCCCCGCAGACTGCCAGATATGCCGGCTTCCCCCTCCTTCATCTGAATGGGATCGTACATCGCATCCCAGATCAGATGGTTTTTCAGGAAGACCTGGGGATGCGATGTACGACCCCGCGGGAGCACGCAGCACGATATCAGGTATGATATCGTGCCCATACATGGCACAATATAGCACCTATATCGTGCCGATCCGTTGGATCGGCATGTATATTGTGCCGTGTATGGGGGCCTTTACTCTTATAAACTAGGGTTGTACAGGCTCAGATTAGTTTGGATTTCTGATTTTTCCCGCCAAAAATCAGGTCTCAGAAAGAGGCAAAATGTCATCTTCCATGGCCAAACATCATCATTCCTGGACAAAAGTCCATGAAAGATGATGTTTGTCCATGAAAGATGAAGGTTTGCCGCTTTCTGAGACACGATTTTTGGTGGGAAAAAATCAGAATTTGGAGGGAAAATCCGAACTAATCCGAGCCTGCATATCCCTATTATAAACAGTTGTATACAGTGGAGTATCTACAATAGGTGCAGGATGTGCAGTGCACACCGCAGACCCTGAACCCATTTAGTATACTCTCTGGAGTCCCGCATCAGCACTGCACAAATCACTGGTAAAATTACGCTGGATGTGCAGTACAGAAATCACAGGGAACATGGTGCGGGTGCCATGTTCCCGGAGCCCTGGCCTATGCAGTAGACTTTGGCAAAGTGCCAGAATCTACTTGCAACTGCACTGCGGATAGAGTAGAGGTTCCACAAAGAGACTACACACAGGCCCACTCCTCTCTTAGACCACCCCTGGGTGTTGGGATAGACGTCATCATATCTCTCCCATAATGCAGAGCGGGCCAATCCAGGAGAAGTGGACGGCAGCGGGAGCAGGAACGGGGATTCAGGTTTTTTTTTTTTTATTCAATGTGCGTGTTTGGATGTCACTGCTGGGGGGTAGGAGACTACTACTGGGGGCAATATAACAGGGGCACTACATTGGAGGGACCACTGCTGGGGGCACTGCATAGGGGGAATTACTACTGGAGGCACTGCATGGGGGGGACTACTACTGGGGCACTATATAAGGGGCACTGCATCAGGGGGACCATTGCTGGGGGCACTGCATAGGTCGGAATTACTACTGGGGCACTATATAAGAGGCACTGCATAGAGGGGACTACTGCTGGGGGCACTGCTGGGCGGGACTACTACTGGGGGCACTATATAAGGGGGTCTGCACAGGGTGCACCACTACTTGGGGAACTGCAAAGGGGGCACTACTACTAGGGGCACTGTATGAGGGGCACTACTGGGAGCACTGCATAGGGGGGACCTCTACTGGGTTCACTGTATAAGGGGCACTGCATAAGGGGGATCACTACTGGAGGCACTGCATAGGGAGGACCACTACTGGGGGCACTGTATAAGGGGCACTACTGGGAGCAATTCATAGTGGGGACCACTACTCGGGGCACTGTATAAGGGGCACTACTGGGAGCACTGCATATGGGGGACCACTACTGGGGGCACTGCATAGGGGGGACTACTACTGGGGCACTGTATAAAGGGCACTGCATAGGGGGGACCACTACTAGTGGCACTGTATAAGGGGCATTACTGGGGGCACTGTATAAAGGGCACTACTGGGGGCACTGCATAAGGGGCACTGTATAAGTGGCACTACTGGGGCACTGTATAAGGATGCACTACTGGGGGTACTGTATAAGGGGCACTGCTGGGGGCACTGTATAGGGGTATTACTACAGGGGGCACTGCATAAGAGGCGCTGCTAGTGGGAACATTGCATAATGGGCAGAACTACAGTGGGCATGGCAAGAGGGGAACTACTACTTGGGACATATGGAATGGAAAGGAATGTTCCCAGAGTGCCGAGAAACAGTGGTGTCATGTTGCCACGCCCCTTTTCCAGTGGCCACGCACCTTGTGACATGTGACCACACCCACCTTTTCAGCACACGTCTTTGGCACACGCACCTACTGTATTTGGTGGGGGTGGGGGGGCTCTATTTTTTTACTTGCCCTGGGCCCCAAATACCCTAGTTACGCCACTGCTATTCAGCAAAGTTGTGTGATCACCAGTTTAGGGTATTTGAAGCACACAGAAGTGACTGAAAGATTTTATTTATATTTATTATATTATAACAATGTCTTTGTGTATTTTTAAAATACTTATGGATTTTTTAGACATTTTGGGAAATATCGTTTTACAGCTATTGTGCATGAGATTCCAATTAGTTTCTCCCTATATGTACAATGTCCATTTATGAGAACTCACTGTCTTGAAAAAGACCATTAAGATTGAAACATTTTGGAGATTTCATTCTATGCATCATGGTCTCTCACCCTGCAACTCATAGGGGCTGAAGTTGGGCACAAAGCAAGTAACTTTGTATCTGGAATAAACCTTGTTGCAATGTAAGGGGTGCAAATACATTTATTTATATATTTATTTATATATTTTGCATGCAGGGTAAATAGTGGCTGCTTTTGACTTTAGCCCACATATACTATCCAGATTTGTTTCTACACTGTACATTTTACATCTGCACTTGCAGTGCAACCTGGCAAACTTACTTGCTCTTTATTGCTTTGCTCTCAACTCAGAATCAGCCCCCTGATGTGGATAGGAACATACTGTACACAGACCCCAGGGAACATCTCATTGTCTTTAAATGCATTTCTTTCTTTTGAAAGCATGTAGAAGAACTTGCAGCACCCTAGAGGGGGACATTGATTGATATGTTTTTTTTAATTATTCATGTTTGTAAGTGCATTTACATATTCTAATTTTTCTAATAAATTTTTAAAGATAATATGCCTGAATCATGGTCCTTTTTCTGTTTTCTGAGTACATGTTGTAGGCATTTGGAGATGTTTCTGTGATAAAATTTTCATTTATAGAGGAAAGTAGCTGGATGAAAGGAGTCATCGGAGAATTCTTATAAAAACACATATCAGATGAGCTCTATGGTCAAGTGAGTGTGGACACATAGGGGGACTGTTAATATGTGATCTTTTTCATATAGGACATTATTATCTTTTATTTAGAATGCACAAAGTTTCTACAGTGCTGTACGAGTAGGTAAAACATGAAAACAATACAAATTAAACGAGTAACATAGCATACTGATAACTACAATACACAATAGGCAACCAAAGCATAAGTACAAGACAGTCCTATAACAATACAGACTGGGGAGTACAATGTGGGGGTTTTAGCACTTTGCCGAGAGGGGAAGGGAGTGGGTACTAATTACCCTGCCCGGGCTTGTTGGTAGGGCCCAGTGGGGGTCTGGGTCCATCGCTCCTCCTGAAGTATATACTTACTTTGTGACAGCAAGCAGGTACCTCCTCCTCTACAGCGCCATTTTTCCAGTGACATCTTTGGGAAGATGGTGCCGCACAATGAAAGCAAAGACTCTGGCACTGTGCCACTTTACAGTGGTTGCTCGTCTCATTTTCATTTCTCACTGTACTGCATTGTCCTCCTCTCTCAATGACCAGTTTCAATGGCTCCCCATCTCCCTCATAATCCAGTTCAAACTCTTCACCCTCACATATAAATCTCTCACCAACTCCTCTCTCCCTCACATCTCCAACCTACCACGTCACCTCCATTCTCATCACTTCCTTTCACGTCTGCCTCCAAGATTGTGCATGTGCACTAGAGAGAGGGAAAGGTGTTTTCTCCCCTGGGACTGCCAGTCTGGCATCGTGTTTCCAGTGATAAGACATTCCTCTGCCTATCAGGCAGCCATACCTGGCTTCTGGGATGCATGGTCCCACCGCTGCTTCTGTGCATGCACCTGTCCCGGTGTCTAACAGATCAATTGCGCAGATGCCGGGGATCAGCCAGACTGGGACTGTCTCCTCCTCTGTGGATTGCAGTGCTGCACAGCAGCCCCCTCATCCAAGAGGGTAGGAGCAGCTGCTGCTTCCATGTCACTGTCCACACCCACACAGTAGCGGATCTAGACTTTACTTTTACGGGGGGGGGGGGCGGTTTAAGAATTAATACTGACTTCTGCCCTCTATTCATTACTCCTCCCACTTACAGAATACTCATTAACAGGAAATAGATAATAATAAATAAAAATAATCCTATAGTACCTTATACAATACAAACTCCAGTCTTCTTTTTACATTGTTCGCAAAGCGGTCAATCACTTTGTAGATTTTTACTGTAATTTCCCAGTGGGTGTGTAAAAGAGATAAACCACAAAGGGTAAAAGTGTAAAAGAGTTTACTCCACAAAGCAGGCTCCCCCTGCCTCACATGTGCACCAGACCCCCCCTCCTCCGAATAATAATATGCTCCACAAAGCAGGCTCCCCCCTGCCTCACATGTGCACCAGACCCCCCTCCTCTGAATAATAATATGCTCCATAGAGCAGGCTCTCTCCTGCCTCACATGTGCACCAGACCCCCCTCTTCCGAATAATAATATGCTCCACAGAGCAGGCTCCCCCCTGCCTCACATGTGCACCAGACCCCCCTCCTCCGAATAATAATATGCTCCCCAGAGCAGGCTCCCCCCTAGCCCCACATGTGCACCAGTCTCCCCCCACAATAATAATTTGCTCCACAAAGCAGGCTTCCCAACCCCACATGTGCACCAGACACCCTACCGCCCAATAATAATTTGCTCCACAAAGCAGGTTTCCTAGCCCCACATGTGCATCTGACTCTCTACCTCTCCCCCCCTTCCCATCCCCGGACCACTAATGATATTCTCCACAATGATTCACAGCAAAAACAAAAGTGACTGGCAGGAGAAGATGAGTCCAACTGTGAATTTATCCAACCACCGCCAGCCTACACAACCCAGTCTGCTCCACTGTTTGAGCCTCAAGATGGCGCCCGCCTTGACGGATCCTCAGCATTCTGACTGTCCTCACTTCGCATGTCAGAAATCTCTGACCTTGCGCATACACAAAGGAAGACAGTCACAGGGGGGGGCCAGCCGCGGAAGAGACTACTACTAATTCAGTGGCACTGAGCCAGCCCAGAAAGTCTGTCACATGATGCATCATGTATGTCGCACTTGTGTGAGGTTTTTGGGAAATGGGGCTAGGTGTAGAGGGGGCAATTGCCTCTATTACCCTCCCCTGGATGCACCAGTGCATCCATATCACTGTGGGCTCTATGTGCCAAACATAAGCCTCGCCCTTTTCCTTGAAACACCCTTGAGACCATACTCACATTTCATGGATCCCTCTTTGCAACCCAGATCTCCTTCACATATGAAGGGCACCCCATATCTCTAAATACAGCACTATCTATGGGTATCACAGGTCACGGATGGATAGTGGATGCAACTCATACCATGGGATAGGCAGAGGCCCTGTCTCAGGTTGCAGCTTAAGATCAGCTGTTACCTCAGCGCCGGCTTGCCCTGATCTCTAGAGAGGTCAGACGCCAGGTGCGGAGACGAGTGATGTGCTGAGGATTATACCTGGGGTCTGCTAAGACATCCATGTGCTTTCTCCGTGATGTGGTTTCTGCGGTTACTGTCATGGTCACAGCCATGACAGTCTGTTTATTATTATTATTATTATTATCACTTATTTATATGGCGCCACAAATGTTCCGCAGCACCTTACAAAGCACATAAACAAGTTGTAGACAAGCGACTTACAGAACAATACAATACAGGACCAGGACATGGATTATATATATTGCTACATTAGTGACCATAATACCCATATAAGCAACAGAGCATAAGCAGCCAAGTGTTAGGTGCCCTAGTGGTGAGTAAGAAGTAGATGAAACTAAAGTAGGGAGAAGTACAAGAGGTTAGAGGGCCCTGCTCATAAGAGCTTACATTCTAAAAGGGGAGGGGAAGACAAACAGGGGTGACACAGATTGGGAGGAAGGTGTATGCATCAGGGAGTTAGAATGACAGCAGGAAGGCTTTGATGAAATAATGGGTCTTGGGAGCCCATTTGAAGGATTGCAAAGAGGTGGAGAATCTGATGGGGAGTGGGAGAGATTTCCAGAGGTGGGGAGCAGTGCGGACAAAATCTTGGAGGCGGGAGTGGGAGGAAGTAATCATCTGGCTTGAAAGGCGGCGTGCATTAGTTGAATGAAGAGAGCGGAGAGGAGAGTGAAGGGAGATGAGATCAGAGATGTATATGGGGGAAGATTGGGTGAGGGCTTTGTAAGTGAGCGTGAGAACCTTAAATTGGGTTCTAAAAGGGAAGGGGACCCAGTGGAGGGCTTGTAGGAGAGGGGAAGCAGATGTAGAGCGTTTGGAGAGGAAGATAAGCCGTGCAGCAGCATTAAGGATAGACTGGAGAAGAGAGAGATGGGATTTGGGGAGGCCAGATAGGAGGAGGTTACAGTAGTCCAATCTGAAGATGACCAGTGAGTGTATGAGAGTTTTTGTAGCATCCTGGGTGAGATAGGGTCTGATCTTAGAAATATTTTTGAGATGGAAACGACAGGACTGTGAAAGGTTCTGGATATGTGGTTTGAAGGAGAGGGATGAGTCCAGGATAACTCCAAGACAGTGCACTTTGGGGCTAGATGAGATAGTTATACCATCAATTGATAAAGAAATAGTGGGAAGTGAGGTTATGTGGGAGGGTGGGAAGACGATCAGCTCTGTCTTAGACATATTGAGTTTAAGAAATCGCTGGGACATCCAGGAAGAGATGGCAGAGAGACAGTTGGAGATACGAGTCAGAAGAGAGGGGGAGAGATCAGGGGAGGAAATGTAGATTTGAGTATCATCAGCATAGAGATGATAATGGACATCAAAAGAGCTGATGAGTTCACCTAGAGAGGAAGTATAGAGGGAGAATAGAAGAGGTCCAAGAACAGAACCTTGAGGGACACCTACTGTAAGAGGCTGTGGGGGGGAAGAGGAGTCATGAGAGGAAACTGAGAAAGATCGGTCAGAGAGGTAGGATGACAGCCAGGAGAGCGCAGTGTCACATAGACCAAGGGAGTGAAGGATATGCAGCAGGAGAGGGTGGTCCACAGTGTCAAAAGCAGCAGAGAGATCAAGGAGAATTAGAAGAGAGTAGTGGCCCTTGGATTTGGCAGCAAGGAGGTCGTTGCTGACTTTCGTGAGGGCAGTTTCAGTGGAGTGGAGAGAATGGAAGCCGGACTGAAAAGGGTCAAGGAGGGAATGGGAGGAAAGAAAAGTGGTAAGGCGTTTCTAGACAATCCGCTCAAGGAGTTTGGAGGCAAAAGGGAGGAGAGAGATGGGTCAGTAGTTAGAAAGAAGGTTAGGATCAAGGGTAGATTTTTTAAGAATGGGGGAGACAAGGGCATGCTTGAATGCAGAAGGAACAGTGCCTGATGAGAGGGAGAGGTTAATGAGGTGGGCAAGATGGGAGCAGGCGGAAAGAGAGAGGAAGCTGAGGAGGCGGGAGGGGATAGGATTAAGGGGGGAGGTGGAAGGGGGGGAGGACCGGATGAGGGCCATGACTTCCTCTCCAGATACAGGGGAGAAGGATGTTAGAGTTGGTAAAGTTGATTGGGAGGGGTGATCTGGGAAAGGAGGAGGTGGAGAGCTGGGGGACTGGTTGGATATGATGTCCTGACATATGGAATCAATTTTAGATGTAAAGTAGGTAGCAAAGTCAAGGGCAGAGAGCAAGGAGGGGAGATGAGGAGGGGGTGGGTGAAGGAGGGAGTTGAATGTGGTGAAGAGATGCTGGGGATTAGAGGACTGAGAATAGATGAGGATCTTGAAATATGACTGTTTAGAGAGGGAGAGAGCAGCACTATAGGATGAGAAAATAGTTTTCACCTGACTAATCCTTTGCCCAATGGTAGAATTAGTTGCTGTCAGCTAACAGTGTCCTCCAATGGACTGCTACCTTAGGGTATATATATACCGGGCTCTGGACAACAGGAAATTGCCTATACAACATTGTTACTTCCAGTGTAAACTTGCTGTTGTAGCATTCCAGGTTCTAGGCTCCGTTCCTTCTAGTGACTTGTTTCTAGTGTTTACCATGGTGTGTGAACTCAGAATGTCTTCTGAGTACAATCTGTTAGAGTCATCTCCTGTGCTAGCTCCGCGACTGAATCCTCAATGCGTGTACTTAGTACTGTAATACCCGACAGAGCCAGGCTTAAGCTCTGCCCCAGTAATTAAGCCCCACCTCCCGGTGACATCATCTGTCAATCACCAAGAGGACAGGAGGAAGCAGGCTGCAAAGGGGGCGTGGCCTCATGAGGAAAAGGGGGCGTGGCCTTGTTGGAGCACGAAAAGCTCCTTAGGGAGAAGAAGGGTGGCCATCTTAGGCTGGGGCCGCAGGACAGGAGGAGGGTGGTCCCGTGGTTCCCTGAGGTTCAGGGGAGGGAGCATGGCTGCTGCCATGAGCCACATCTTATATGTACAGGGGGAATGCCCCTGTAATGCAGAAAGGGGCCCCTGCAAGAAGCCCCTAGGCTATAAGGGATCTTGAAGTCCCTGGATACAGACAAGGGGGGGAGTCACCCTTCCCCACAGTCCTGCAAGGGAGCTGCTGTATGAGGAGCAGCACTATTGATAATGAGACTCCCTTATTAGAAGAGGATTGGGGAGTGCTGCAGAGGTAGCAGCTGGAAGCAGAGTGCCTGTTCAGTGAGGAAGTCACTGCAGAGGATCTCAGTGGAAGTACTGCCTGATACCACAGTGGAAGATGAGAGATCTCCCGTGAAGAGACAGCCCATGTGATGAGAGGATGAGTGTCTGTGATGCATAGTGCTGGATCCCTGGTTGATAGCCCCTGGAGAAGTGCCCCATAGTGAGGGATGGCTCAGTGCAAAATGGCAGTGTGGCTATAGGGGAGTCCTATGGAAGAATCCTGTGTAAAAAAGTGCTGAAGTAGAGAAGCCCAGCATGTCAGATGAAAGGTCCCTGGATAGTGGGACTTGTACTAAAGGCAGAGTCCTGGGATATACAGGACGTTAGTATGCCTGAAGAAGGTGTATGCAGGGTGATGGAAGGAGAGAGGGTCCCTGTGTAATGGAATGTGCCGCACGTTAGCAGTCTCTTGTGAGGATAGAGATGAGTGCGATGAACTTCGAATCTGGAGTCCCCTGTATGCTGTATGAAGTTTTCTTGGGCTGACATGCGTAGAACTACTGAGCCCGGCAACACCGGGTATGTGCTACTATTTCACTGCTGTGTCATATGTTTAACTCTGCGCTGGAGGTGTTCGTTTGGAGTGGAACGTAACTAATCTTCTGTAACCATTAAGCGTAAAATACAGCATTTACCATCTGCTGCAAGAATTGTGCTGGAGGAAGTTGTCGAAGTAGAGCTTGTAACCTTTACGCTTACTGTGCTGGAGGGTATGGAGGAGTGTAAATAAAGTTTTCCTGTTATTGCTTCATGAGATGGTCTGGCGCCCAACATTTCTTTATTGCACTGCACCTGTTGTCCACATGTGTTCCCTCCATCAGGTACTTTGTGCTAAGCACCCGAGAATTCGGGGGCCCTGCTGGTCATGGATGCCATACCCACGCCATAACCAGAGCAAAGAAGAGTCACCGTGAAGAGGGGAGAGACAGTATTCAGGTACTTCATGTAAGTGTACCACAGTACCAGTAGGGTTTCACAGTACCATCTTGTGACACCAGTCTCCTGCATCTGAAGCTACAGTGTGCGTACTTAGTACAACATCCAAGTACCAGTTCATAATACCAGTCTCCTGTGTCAGTGCTGCGTCTGAAGCCACAGTGTGCGTACTTAGCACATCATCCAAGTACCATCTACAAATATCATTCTCCAGTGCCAGCTCTGCATCTGAAGCTATTGAGTGTGTACTCAGTATGTTATCTATGTACTATCTCCTAGTGCTAATCTCCTGTGCCAGCATTTGTGTACTCAATACATCACTTTGTTACAAACCTCCAATATCTTTCTCCTTTACTTTCCCTGTGATAGTGTTCTTCCATTTTCCTACTTGTGCAAGATACCTGATCAAAGGGCCACAACCTGCTTGCTGGGTGCAGCTTAAGCCCAAATCCCGCTTGGAGGGGTCACTGGTGAACACCTCCCAGTAAGTTAGCTTTTTGCCTTTGGTCAGGTGTCGCCAACATCCGGTTCTGGTGGATGAGGAAGTCACTAATTCAGGTCCCTCGTCTCCTGTTCCCTCCTCAACCTGGGGCCACGTCTTCTAATCCCGTGGCAGAGAATCACCTTAGCCAGATCATGACAACCTGCATTTAGGCGTTGAGTCTAACATGCCAATTGTATTCACCAAGTACCCCCACAGTGAGGTTTGGACTTAGCTGCGCCTGTCACTCAGGTCGCGGCCCTCAGACTGGGTTCTCATGCAGACACTGGTGTATGTTGAATGGCTTGCAGAAACTGTAGAGACAAACTGCAGGAAGCCAGTTGGCAGGAACATGGATGGAACAGAAACTGTAACGGAGCACAGCAGACTGGAATCTGGACCAATACAGAGAAATAGGAATCAGGAACATAATTTTCGCAAAGAATGTAATAGCACAAGGTTGATGCTGGAGTAAGGTTTTGGCCGATTTGGCTATTTAAATCCTGCATGGATCGGCCCACACACTCCTATGGGAGCAGTCTGTGCAACCCGGAAGAGGAGACAGCATGCTGCAGCTGGATGGAATGAGAGGACCAGATTGATCACTTGGAGGATCTGGAAGGATCTGGAAAGGACCAATGAATCTGGGACTGAACTTCATGGTGGGCAGCTTCAGGTGCACAAGTCTGGTTTTTAACCAAAGTTTATCACCAGGACTCAACATAGGAATCTTCCTCCTTTTTTATCAGCAAACAATTGTACTGTAAACAAGCATTGCATAGATTCTTCTTCACCTCTTTCCAGCTATTGAGAAAGTGATTCACAGTACCATGAACAGCTGGAAGTGATACAGATTGGTAGACTGTCAACTCTGGTAACATAGGATGCAGACCATACTGAATGAAGAACGGAGAGTGACCAGACATCTCATGGAACAGATTAATGTGGGCGAATTAAACCCATGGCAACAGGGAGACCAGTTATCTTGATTGTCAGAAATGTAAATCTGAATAAATTTCTCCAAAATCTTTATTCACTCGCTCCGTCTGTCAATTACTCTGAGGATGGTAGGCTGAAGAAAAACTCAGGTTGATACCAAAGCACTTATATAGTGCTCTCCAGAACTTAGAGGTGAATTGTACCCCTTGATCAAATACAGTGTCCTTGGGAAACCTGTGCAACCTGAAGATTTCTCTTATGAATGCTTCTGCTAATTTTGGGCCTGAAGGTAGACCCTTTAAAGGCGGGTATCCACTAGACGACATGAGCTATATCATCTAGTGTTTGCCCTACAGTGCCAGGCACAATGTCATTAATGGGAGGACGCATTGCTGGTTGTTGACTGCATACCCACTGGATGATATTGCGGATGAAGAATGATTAGGATATCATTATCATTCAAATTGTCCACTTTATTGTCTAGTCGATATGCGACATAAGGGAACAAAGTGAGTTGCCTTGAAGAATTTGTCCACCACCACCCAGATAGTATTTACGCCTTGGCAGGGAGGCAGATCTGTAACAAAGTCCATAGAGATGTGGGTCCAAGGACGATCGGGGACCAGTAATGGAAGCAAGGAACCCAATGGTCAGTGCTGTTGCTGGAGTAAGGTATTGGAGCCTATACTCTGGAACAGGAGTGTTCCCAGGGACTTCCTTTATAGGTGGAGTTCAATTTGGGTGCCAATCTGATGTCATCATTTTGGCCGGTCTGGCCCTTTAAATTCTGCATGCCTCCTGTGCAACTCGGAAGTGGAGACAGCATGGAGCAGCCAGAGGGAGAGAGAGGACGGCAGCAACCCTGCAGCAGCTGCTAGCTGTATGGAATCACTGCAGCAGGCGCAGGGGACCTCCCACCTGCTGCCTATCTGGAGGCATGAATTGGAAATCCATACAATACTGAGAACTATATCAGAAATAAATTATTAAGCAGAAGCAGTTACCACATGTACAAAATTTGAAATTACCTTTCATTTAAGAAATATTCAGCTTTACAAGAGAAATTCAGCTTAAGGCTAAAGTGGTGAAAGAAGCAGCTATTCAAAAGAAAAATATCCTGTCCTAACACTTCTCAATGCACCAGGGTTTTGAGGCAAGAATCCAGTTTCTCAGTTCCAAGTCAACAAAACACAATTACAGTGAACATTTAATTTTCCTTAAAAACAAGCTCCATCGACAAAAATATACTGTCTGTAGAGGAGTAAGAGGAGAAAGCCACAGCATACAAAACAAAAGGCTGTGAAAGAATGACTATCTTGTGAAGGAATAACTATCTTGTGAAATAATTACTATCTTATGAAAATTTTAATGGCTAGTGAAAGAATGGCTATATTGAGAAGGATTGACATTGACTATCTTGTGAAGGAATGACTATCTTGTGAAGGAATGACTATCTTGTGAAGGAATGACAATCTTGTGAAGGATATACTATCTTGTGAGGGAATGACTATCTTGTGAAATAATTACTATCTTATGAAAATTTTAATGGCTTGTGAAAGAATGGCTATATTGAGAAGGATTGACATTGACTATCTTGTGAAGGATATACTATCTTGTGAAGGAATGACTATCTTGTGCAGGAATGACAATCTTGTGAAGGATATACTATCTTGTGAGGGAATGACTATCTTGTGAAGGAATGACAATCTTGTGAAGGATATACTATCTTGTGAGGGAATGACTATCTTGTGAAGGAATGACAATCTTGTGAAGGATATACTATCTTGTGAGGGAATGACAATCTTGTGAAGGATATACTATCTTGTGAGGGAATGACTATCTTGTGAAGGAATGACAATCTTGTGAAGGATATACTATCTTGTGAGGGAATGACTATCTTGTGAAGGAATGACTATCTTGCAGTTTGGAGGCTGAAAATACAAAATTATTTGGGGTGAGTGGTCAACTAAATCGCATGCGTTTTAGGGCAATCTGCCTGTTAAAGTAGCAATCTAAAAAGATTTACTCTAAATTAGTAGGATTAAAAGGTTAAAAATAATAATGTTAAACCCACGCCCTTCTGTAACAGTATGTGTTACTCAGCATTTGCCCAGGTCATCTGGGGGCACCTGGTCCCCTAGAGATGCCAGCTCATTGCTGTTACACAAGGGAATGCTGGGAGTAGAATATTACGGTAAAAGCCCAATGTATTTGTGAAGGATTGACAATTTTGTGAAGAAATTACTATCTTGTGAAGGAATGACTACCCTGTGAAGATTTGACTACCTTGTGAAGGATTGACTATCTTGTGAAGGATTGATTATCTTGTGAAGGATTGACTATTTTGTGAAAGATTGACTATCTTGTGAAGGAATGACTATCTTGTTGGGGAATGAGTTCTTGTAAAGATTAACTATCTTTTGAGGGAATGACTACTGTATCTTGTGAGGGATTGACTATCTTGTGAAGGAATGACTATCTTGCAGTTTGGAGGCTGAAAATCCAAAATAATTTGGGGTGATTTCACAACTAAATTGGATGCATTTTAGGGCAATCTGCATGGTAAAATAGCAAAGTAGCAAAGATTTACCCTATATTAGTAGGAATAAAAGGTAAAAAAAAAAAATAATGTTAAACCCCCGCCCTTCTGTAACAGTATGTGTTACTCAGCTTTGGGCCAGGTCATCTGGGGGCATCTGGTCCCCTAGAGATACCGGCTCATTGCTGTTATACAAGGGAATGGCGGGAGTATAACATTATTCCATTCTTTTATTTTTTTTTTCCATCCTAACAGACATGCAGTAAGGCCATCTCGCCTCTCACAAGCATTTCTTTTTTATGGTGTTATTCCCAGTAATTTGTCAACTACATATTCATAAATCTCATGCTTTATATTCTTCATTGTGACAGCAATTTGTAATTTTTCACTCTTTTTTGAAACAGTGTTTTTCCAGCAATTTCCCAGTGGTATTGCCTATAATATAGTTGCAATTTCCATACTGCCAACAAATGGCTGGGAAAAAAAGTGGTTTCACTAAACTGAACCTTAGCAAATGTCTCCCCAAGATCCTGTGGAAAGAACCAAATGAGTCAACGTTTGCCCACCTGATTGCTTAGACCATTCCACCTTGATTACCACCGCATAAAAAGTCCATGCGTAATTTTTATTATTATTATACTTTATTTATATGGCGCGTCAAGGGTTCCGCAGTGCCTCACAAAGGGTGCATAAATATTGGGAAATTGACAGAATTTTCATATTTTGGCCTCTATTCACCACCACAATGGCTTTGAAATGAAACAAACAAGAATGTTCCAAACTGTTGATTTAGCCGCACCTAATGTTTTTGCTATCTCTCTGATGGGTTTGTTTTGATTTTTCAGCCTAATGATGGCTTGCTTCACTGATAGTGACAGCTCTTTGGATCTCATATTGAGAGTCGACAGCAACTGATTCCAAATGCAAATGTCACACCTAGAATCAACTCCAGACCTTTTTGATAATGAAATAACGAGGAAATAGCCCACACCTGTCCATGAAATAGCTTTTGAGTTGATAGTCCCATTACTTTTGGCCCCTTAAAAAGTGGGAGACACATATAGAAACTGTTGTAATTCCTACACCATTCACCTGATTTGGATGTAATTACCCCCAAATTAAATCTGAAAGTCTGCAGTTAAAGCACATCTTGTTTGTTTCATTTCAAAGCCATTGTGGTGGTGAATAGAGGCCAAAATATGAAAATTCTGTCAATATCCCAATATTTATGCACCTGACTGTATGTCCTGACGTCAGAAGACCGGCACCACTGAAAATCCAGATCGGTAAGTACACTAACTAACTTAACCCTCTCCCCCCCTAACCCTAACCCTCCCTTAGGGGTGCCTAACCCTAACCTCCCCCCTAGTGCCTATCCCTAACCCCCCTCTAAGTCCCTAAATCTACCCCCCGTCCCTGCAGCCTAAAGCTAATCCTCCATGGTGGGTGATTAACCCCCCTGTGGCTGTCCATGCCCACCACCCGGCTTACCTTTGTTTGGAATGCCGGGCGTCGGGCTCCCAGCATAGGTATACTGATAGGCGTCAGAATTTCGAAGCCTATCATTTGTCCCCTGTTGGGATTGCACAGTCGGGAAGCGGGCGGTCGGGATTTCGACCGCCGGTTTCCTGACTGCATACCCTCACAAAGTACATAAACAAATGAGCAAACAAGAAGACAGCAACTTGCAGTACAAAACAATGCAGGGCAAGGACATTGTTTATTAACATTGCTGCAATAGCGATCATAAAACTCAAAAGCAGCAGCACATTAGCAACCAAGTGTTAGGTGCCCTTGTGGGGAGTTTGGAGTAGATGATCGTATGAGTAAGGGAAGGAGAAGCACATGAAAAAAGAGGGCCCTGCTCATGAGAGTTTACATTCTAAAGGGGAGGGACAGACAGACACAGAAGGGGCAGACAGTGAGGAAGAAGCATGGAGCTGCAGGTTAGGATGAGAGCTGGAAGGCTTTGATGAAGTAGCGGGTCTTGAGAGCTCATTTGAAGATTTGAAGATTTGTAGAGAGATGTAGAGTCTGATAGGGAGAGGGAGAGAATTCCAGACATAGGGAGCAGCACAGGTAAAATCTTGGAGGCGGGAGTGGGAAGAAGTAATCAGTTGGCAAGAGAGATGGCATGCATTTGTTGAGCAAAGTGGGTGGGCAGAAGTGTGAAGTGAGATGAGATCAGAGATGTAAATGGGAGAACATGGGGATTGGGTGAGGGCTTTGTAAGTGAGTGTAAAAACCTTGAATTGGGTTCTGAAGGGGAGCCAATGTATGGCTTGTAGGAGAGGGGAGGTAGATGTAGAATGTTTGGAGAGGAAGATGAGCCAAGCAGCAGCATTGAGGGAGGGAGGCCAGATAAGAGGAGGCCAGATAAGAGGAGGTTACAATAGTCCAATCTGGAGTTGACCAGTGAGAGGATGAGGGTCTTAGTTGCCTCCAGGGTGAGAGAGGTTCTGATCCTGGAAATATATTTGAGATGGAAGTGGCAGGACTGTGAGAGATACTGAATGTGTGGTATGAAGGGGAGGGAGAAGTCAAGGATAACTCCAAAACGCACTTGGGGGCTAGGGGAGACAGATGTGCCATTAATAGATAATGAAAATGTGGGCAGTGAGATTATACGAGGGGGTGGGAAGATGACCAGCTCAGTCTTAGACATGTTAAGTTTAATTATCTTCCTATACTGAAACATCCTACTGATGGTTGCAAGCAAATGTGTTTTTCTGTTCAGAGTGCAAACTCTGAATGCATAGCTTGGAAATGACTGCAAGGGATAAATCACTCTTATCACTGACTTTCTCAATCATGTTTCACGCAGGCTACAAATTGCAGTCAAATCAAGCCCAAATGGCCAATTGATAAACAAATATTTGAGGGGTATCCCCCAAAAAGGAAGGTAACCGCAAATATTAAGTATCCCTCTTAGCATGCGCTGTATAGAACATAAGCACCATTTCCACATCTCCAAGCAATTTGAAGTTGGATGGATCTTGGCTACTTCTAATTGTATGTGAAATGGGCATTTCATTTGGCAAATGACTGTACACATGGAAGAGGACCATCAATTGGATCTCCCTGCTGTGGTAGCAGACAGAAAACAGTGGGCGGCATGATGCGTACACATGAAGATGATAGTAAAGTCACATTAGCATTCAGTTAGCAAAATATCTTTATTCCAAATGCAACCACATATAGATCTGCCAGCAACTTTTAATCAGACCCTTTGGGGTAAATTTAAGAGTTTGGCTGAGATTGCAATCTCGGGTGAGTTTAGCCATGTTTATCATCCACGTACACCCATTTGATTCTACATGGGAGAAGTGGACAGATCATCTGGCAGTAGGTATGTGTGAATGGGATAGGTAGGTATGTAATAATGTTATACTTTTTTAACTATTTAATTTACATTGGGGGTACAGATGCTGGCTGCCTGCTGGCACTTGTAGTTTCACAATTGCAAAAGGGCAGACATGCTAGCACCTGTAGTTCCATTGTAAATTACAATAGTTTTGCACTATATACCACATTATTACCCCTGTACCCACCGCTCCAGGGGTGCAGGGAAGAGCGCCAGGCTTAAGCCTAAGCCTGGGGTTTTGGAGGAGGGGGGACCCCTTCTTGGGGGTCTCCATCTCCACTGAGATCCCCGGCTTGGGCTGACCAGCTTGAGGTGCGAAAGTTTTGGCCCTGGAAACCCGGTGATAGGGTGTCCTGGCTGTGGCATTACACCCCAGTTGGTTGGGGTCTAGTGCTGGTTTTAAATATAGGGGGACCCCTACGCATTTATTTGCCCCCTATTTTTAAAACCAGCACTGGCCCTACAGCCAGGTGCTGGTTCCTAAATTACGGGGAAACCCTACACGTTTTGTTCCCCATAAGTTCTGGAACCAAGACTGGCTGAGCAATCCGGGGCTGGTTATGCAGATGTGAGAATACCAAACAGAATTTATCACACCAATATTTTCCTCAATAAATTATTTTGGTTAACACTAATTACATAAACATGGCTAGAGACAGCGAAAGGGATTCCCTGTGACTCTCCCCCTCCCCATTCTTTCCATCAGCAAACTTTAAGTCATGTAGTGGTTAAACAGCAATACAATAATCATATTCAGTACAGACCTAATATTTTCTTATAGTTGCAGCAACCCCCTTTATCATTATAGCATATCTTTTATTTATTACGCTGAGCAGACATTAATTAATCACACACTGGTGAAGAGTGAGTTATCTGAGTTTTCTCATCTAACTACCGAGGAAAATGAGATGCTGTAGTGTAAGAGCTGCTCATGAATCTTATGGTGATCTGTTGTGGAATCCAATATTGACCAAGCAATTTCTAAAGCATCCTGTTCAAGGTCTGATGCTCCTCCCATTTAAAACATATGGTTTTAAGTCTAAATCAATATTCTTGCCAGATAGCTCAAAAGGTCAATACATTGACCTTTTCATAAATTACAGAATTTTCATTCATCATATCAGAATCAATTTTTATTTTGTCCATTCTTTCTGTTTCAGAAAGCATATCAATAATCCAGCACTAATTATAAAAACTGCTGAGAAATACATTTGTTCACTACAAATATTTACAAATTATTTATGTTCATATTCACTGTGAGGCTTAGTAATCCTTTTTGTTAAAGAAACTTAGGGGTAAATGTAGGGTTTGCCTTCGGCTGAACCTGGCTGGTATCAACGTCAATTTGCAGTCTTAAAAACCATCTAATGGCATCCTTTACCCTGTACCGCAGCAGATCCAACTGCAAACCCACCTTCAATCTTTTGCAGAGAGGAAACCCTGCACAGATCAGTGTGCTCTGTGCAGACTTTGCTGAAAATGTTAATAAATGGTTAAATTCAGGGGGAAAAATATGTGCCCCCCGCCCCAAATCTCTAAGCCTAGGCTAATATTGGAAAATTGGGGGGGAAAAGCCCAGGGTTCTTATCCGCACCCCATGGCCTTTGGGTGTGGAGGTAATAGTAATAATAGAGTTAGCTAATATAGTTTTTTACAGGTACCCTATAGGTCCAAGCAAGCCTGCCCTGGCATGATGATACTTGTCAAACCACATTTTCCAGTATGCCCAGACATTAAGGGCCCTGCTGGCACCTGTAGTCCAAAAAAAATAAAACAAAATTAAACAAAAGACAGGACACAGACACCTAATGTAGAAGTCTTTTATCATATAAACACACCCCTACACAGCCCTCATTCTCCAATGTATTTCTTACAATATGCAGATGTCACATCCTCTTCAGTCCATGTAGCATCCTGGATCTTGGCAAAGCAAAAAACAGTCATTATTGCTCCTCCTGGAGCCCTGTTGCAAATGAGAGGTCACTGGACTGGATGGGGATGCGCTGATTGGTCAGATCATGGGAAAAGCCGCAAACTGATCAAACAATGCATCCCCATTCATTCTTATCGAGAGTGTCCCTGGGTGAACTCTCCTTTGCCACAGGGCTGTGGGAGGAGCAGTAGCAACAACTTTATTTTCTGAATGCAGTGCTTCACCCAAACTTGCCTCCCACAGACAGGTCAATTTTTTGGCAGGCTTGCTATTGTTTTATGGTCGGCTTTTGGTCGTTTTGAAAGCCGATGCTTAGTAAATCTCTGATTTGTATACTACTTGTCTATGTAAAATAATCGATAGTTGGTCCGATGTGTTCTAAAGTCAGTTATTTGATCATCTTTCCATCGGTTTTGTGACTAGTAAATGAGCGGATTGAATGGAAAGACAACCAAAAAAACAAACTCGACCTTTAGTAAATTTACCCTTAAACCCCTTTTCCACTGCCCAAATAACCCGGTTTATTGCCGGTTCTGCTCGGGTCGCAGCTTGGTGTAAAATCATCTGCGAAAAATAACCTGGGTAATTGTGCGGTGTAAACAGCGCGACCCGGGTCATGATAGCCCAGGTCATGCCTCAAATCAGCAGATTGGCTGGCTTCAGTAGCATTCAGGAATGACATAGTCTCCAAGCACCCACTGTAACGACGGAAGACCCGGGGTCCAGCCGCCTGTGTGAAGGGTAAAACCCAGCTCTGACCAGTGTTTAGTCCATGTTCAGTGTCCAGGGTTGGAGACGGGTTTTTGGTGGAAAAGTTGTATTAGTCTTCCAAATATCAACAAGATTAAAACAAACTCTAGCTGTCATATGTTGCTTACATTAAAGTAACGCCATGACTCTCGATATGGCCATGTAATAAATGAAAATTCTGGAGTAGTGTGGACTAAAATAAAGGTAAACAGCATATGCCTGCTAGAGTTTGGTTTCGTCTTGTTGATATCAGCAATCATTGTCACTGTTTTATTTGGTGCTGCAGTTTAAGAAACATGGGATAAGGCATGTTTTCCTATCTGTAATTTAGCAACTGTAATTTTATATGTTCCCACACTAAATGACATTTTGTATATTGTACCGCTGTGCAGCTCTGTTATGTAATTATGTGTTATGTTAGTTGTTTTTCTATATCTTCACTATATGTTATGTGGGGACATTGCTTTGGTTAGATGTGTGTGTGTAACTATTGGTATTTTGGGGTCTATTTAGTAAAGCATACCTCTCAGATTCAGAAAAATCGCTGCTGTTCGCAAATTAAATATTGCCATATTTAAATGGAATTATCCACCGGGACACCCAATGTGAAAAACATCTGTCCCAGCGAATACTTACTAGTGGATGCCGAAAAAGATCTCATGAGTGCGTATGCGCCATATGCACACTGTGAAAGAGAGTCAGACATTAAACGAAACTCATTTCAAAGTGAGTCCCGAAGTCCCACTGCCAGCCAGCTATATGAAAGTAGGGGTTGCTACTTTTCTTTATATAAATATCATGCTATCATACCCCTATCATCCTATGGGGCTGCACCTTCTTCTGTGACAGCTGAAAACTCAGAGAAATCAGAGATTTCTCCAGACTTTTACCTGCACTTAAATATGGAGATAACATCAATAACGCAATCTCCAGCTAATATGATGGAGAAATGCGATTATTGAGCTTAGTTAATAGACCCCTTAGTACTGACATGGGCACATATGCTTGGTGAGTCCTTGAGAAAAGTTACATTGACTGAAATGTCAGAGTAAATGGATATAGTTTTGAATTTTATATATATATATATATATATATATATATACTGTAAATTTATTGTCACAAGATTGGGTTAAAGGGAGCTGTCTCCCAGAGTAGACGGTGACACGTTGCATGCTGCAGTCAATCAGAAGCACGCCAGTCTAGGACCTTAGTACAAGTATCCATAACTAGTTTTATTTCAGCATACAAAATAAGCAGAATATAAATATAAAACCTAACCTGTTTAGCTCTAACTAATACAGGGGTATATTTACTAAGGTATATTTACTAAATGATTTTTGAGTACATTTTTATGTCGATTTTAATCGACTGAAATCGACTTAAAACTGACTGTCTAAATCACTGGGCAAATCTCTAATTTACTAGCATTCGATTTTTAAATTGATTTAAAAATCGAATGCTATGTGGGTAAATGTTCAAGAATTTAAAAATGATCAATTTGGAATGTGCACCCCAATGGCGGGGGGTGCGGGGTTGTGGCATCATAATTTCATCATGGCAGCCCCACCCCTTGCTATACAATGCCGAAATTAGTGGCAATATAAAGCAGGGGGCAGGACTACGATGACACAGAGCAAATCACGTCATTGCCCCCCCCCGGACTGCCCACTTTCTCTCAGTAAGTGGGCGGCTATTGGGATTTTGCGCGATTGGCGGCCAGGCCAGGAGACTTGCCCTGGCTAGCGGGGGGCTGGGAGCGATTTTCAGAAGCCTACTTGCTGTTCCAGGAGTGTAGGCAAGTTGTCAGGATTCAGCCTAGGATCGGCCTCTCTCACCTCCTTGCCGGCTTCCCCTGACTTCCTTGCAGTCAGACGTCTGGTGCAGTGATGGATGTGGGGCTGAGTATTCTGCCTTAGGTGCTTTTTGCGAGCTTCCATGGTCGGCTGTGTGTGCTGGGGATCGGAGTTCCCATCATGGGCGCCGCCATGACAGTTCCTCTCATGTGACAGTACTCCTAACCTATGGTAGCATGATTTCAGTCAGCTGATGCTGTGCTCCAGTAATCTGCCACCCCTGAGTATAAATCCGCCTCCAGAACTCCAGGAAGTTGCTGTTCAACTTCTTCTCTGTTCCAGTGATACCAGCATTGCTCTGTGCTAATCTTTCAGAGAGTTACTTCAGCCTGTTCACAGTTCTCCAGTTTCCAGTATTAGCTTCCAAGCTATTCTTAGTCTGAGAGTAGTTCTCTCCAAGTATCCAGACTGTTTTGCTTTCTATGTCTGTGTGTCTTTGAATATGTGCGGCTAGTATTGCAGCTTCCTTGTGTCACTGAGGTGTCAGATTACCTGCTGGTATTAATTAGCTCACAGCTGGACCTCCCAGCACATATCTGTGTCAATCTGCCCTGTGTCTTGTCAGTGCAAATCTGCACTTGCATTTAGCACTCTCCTAGTGTATGCCTGACTTCTCTTTGTGTCTTGTCTCTGCCAATCATTTCCAGCATTCCCATATATTCCCTGAGTCCACTCTGCTCTTGTCTGTGCAATCTCCAGTATATGTCTGTGTTCTTTGCTCAGTGTCTTGTCTCTGGTAATCAGCTCCAATCATATCTAGCATTCCCATATATTCCCTGAGTCCACTCTGCTCTTGTCTGTGCAATCTCCAGTATATGTCTGTGTTCTTTGCTCAGTGTCTTGTCTCTGGTAATCAGCTCCAATCATTTCTAGCATTCCCATATATTCCCTGAGTCCACTCTACTCTTGCCTTTGCAATCCCCAGTATATGTCTGTGTTTTTCTGCATATTTAACTGTTTCCAGTCCATGCCTGTGTTATAGCATTCAGTTCCATTTCCAGAGTTCATTCATTCCATTCACCTCCAGTGCTATTGCATTCATTATAGTTTCTGGTCTTCTGCCATTCCCAGGTACCTGGCCAGAGGGCCGCGACCTGCTCACTTGGTGCAGCTGAAAACCAAATCCCAATTGGAGGGGTCACTGGAGAAAACCACCAAGTGAGTTAGACTCCGCGCCTCAGGGCAGGTCTAGCCAAACCTGGGTTTGGCCGCAACTAGGAGACCTAGTCTAGTCACTCCCCTAGTCACCCGAACCCCTCGGTTCACCGTCCTCCACAGAGGAATTCTTGCACTGGATCGTGACAGTTTGAACAGCCCAATATGCAAGCCGCCGGGTTCCAGGGTGATGCAGGGTTTCAGGATTTACTCTTTCATGTGACTGCACAGGAGACAGCTTTGCAATCTGTCAGACAGCAGCTGCAAGAACTCTCAAGTCAAATGATGGTTAATCATTCAGTTCTAGCTGCTTCTCCCCAGACCAACCACAAGTTCCACCAGTGAATTCTCCACAGTTTTGTTCTGAAGTTTCAATTACACCTACAGATGAAAAATTTTATGTGCAAGCTAGTGAACCTCTCAAGTGTCCTCTGGTTCCCCAATTTTCTGATATGCGTGACCCTGAACCTTTCAAGAGTTTCTACTGGCTTCTAGAATAACTACAAAATCTCCGTCCCAAAATTTTTCAAGTTATTCCCAAGCTTTCTAGTGCTACTCCTGACTTAACTAACAGCTTTTCCAAACAAACTAAAGTAAAGCATCAAAGTTTCCTGCGCCCTAAACTTACTGAGGTTGAACGTCAGCGACGCCGGGAACTGCATCTCTGTTTATATTGCGGTTATGATGATCACTTTCTTAAGGACTGTACCCTGCGCCCACTGAGAAGTGGTGACAAGTGTGTGACTCCCAACGTCTGCGCTTTCAGTGCTCCCTATCATCCATAAGTGATTCCCGTTTCTTCAGTTACAGATAAGGAGGTGATGTCCACTGAGCAAAAGAAAGTTCAAGTTTTCAATTGGGGCCCTGCTACAAGATGCTTCAACCCTCGTCTAAGAAATATTGGGAGGATATTTCAACCTTCTAAAGTCAGGGACACTACTCATTCCATTTCTACTGGTCACGGCCCGGATTCCATTTCCATCGGTCCCAGTCCGGATTCTGTTTTTCCCAATACGGGACTCCAGTCAGTAGCCCCAGGAGGGGTCTCAACTTCCTTACCCCGAGTGGAGGTCCCAAGTCTCGCACCCCAGCAGGGGGTCCCAAGTCTCGCACCCCAGCAGGGGGTCCCAAGTCTCGCATCCCAGCAGGGGGCCCCAAGTCTTGCACCCCAGGAGGGGGCCCCAAGTCTCGCACCCCAGCAGGGGGTCTCAAGTCTCGCACCCCAAGGAGGGTCTCAAGTTCCATACCTCAAGAGGGGGTTCTGAGCCATTCACCCCAGGAGGAAGTCTGTGTTCTTGCATCCCAAAAGGGGGAAGGGGGTTTCATATTGCATACCCCGAAAGGAAAAGCCAAGTCAGCTTCCCAGAAGGGGATTTTGGGTCCCATACTCCAACAGGGAGTGTCAAGTTCTGTACTCCAGGAGGGGGCCTTGAGTCTCTCACCCCAAAAGAAGGTTTTGAATCTTGTTTCCCAGGAAGGGGCTTCAAGTCAAGTACCTCAACAGGGGTTTCCTGACTCTATACCCCAGGAGAGGGTTTCAAGTGTCATACCCCAAGGAGGGGCCTCTAATGCTATACTCCAAGAGGGGGTTCCTAGCGTTATGCCCCAAGAAGGAGCCTTAAATATTCTTCCCCAGAAAGGGATTTCAAGTATTCCACTGCAGGATGGGGTTTCCAGTGTCATACCCCAGGAGGGGAATTCAAGTGTCTCACCCCAGGATGGGGTTCCCAGTGTTGTGCCCCAAGGGGGAATTTCAAGTGTTATTCTCAAGATGGGACCTCATGTGTCTCACCCCAGGATGGGGTTCCAAGTGTTATACCTCAAGATGGGATTCCCAGGGTTATACCCCTGGAGGGGATTTCAAGTGCCTCTTCCCAAGATGGGGTTCCCAGTGTTATACCCCAGGAGGGGAATTCAAGTGTCTTACCCCAGGACGGGGTTCCCAGTGTAATGCCCCAAGATGGGGTTCGTGGTGTTATTCCCCTGGAGGGGACTTCAAGTGTCTCACCCCAGGATGGGGTTCCCAGTGTTGTGCCCCAAGGGGGAATTTCAAGTGTTATTCTCCAAGATGGGACCTCATGTGTCTCACCCCAGGATGGGGTTCCAAGTGTTATACCTCAAGATGGGATTCCCAGGGTTATACCCCTGGAGGGGATTTCAAGTGCCTCTTCCCAAGATGGGGTTCCCAGTGTTATACCCCAGGAGGGGAATTCAAGTGTCTTACCCCAGGACGGGGTTCCCAGTGTAATGCCCCAAGATGGGGTTTGTGGTGTTATTCCCCTGGAGGGGACTTCAAGTGTCTCACCCCAGGATGGGATTCCTAGTGCCATCCCCCAGGGGGGATTTCGAGTATTACATTTCCGAAGAAGAATTCAAGTGTCTCACCCCAGGATGGGGTTCCGAGTGTTATACCTCAAGATGGGATTCCCAGTGTTATACCCCAGGAGGGGATTTCAAGTGCCTCATGCCAAGATGGGGTTCCCAGTGTTATACCCCAGGAGGGGAATTCAAGTGTTTTACCCCAGGACGGGGTTCCCAGTGTAATGCCCCAAGATGGGGTTCGTGGTGTTATTCCCCTGGAGGGGACTTCAAGTGTCTCACCCCAGGATGGGATTCCTAGTGCCATCCCCCAGGGGGGATTTCGAGTATTACATTTCCGAAGAAGAGTTCAAGTGTCTTACCCCAGGAGGGGGTCTCAAGTCTTGTACCCCAAGAACAAGGGTTTCCAAGTGTTACTCCCCAATATGGGGGTTCAAGCATCATACCTCCAGAGGAGGTTTCTAGTTATGTACCCCGGCAGGGGGTATCAAGTCTCATAGTCCAGGGGAAAGTCTCAAGTTTTACATCTCAAAAAGGGATTTCAAAATCTGTATCCCAAGGAAAGATCTCCGGTTCTTTACTCAAGGAAGAATCTTCTAGTGTTGTGTCAAAGTCAAATGTTTTAGTGCCCAATCCGTTAAGAGGTTCACAAGATGATGCTACCACTACATTTAAAGGTATACCTCAGGATCCATCTGATGTTTCTATGTCCATTTTTGTTTATGGAGATATAACGCAGTATTATGCTTTGGTGGATCATTTCATCGCTATTATGAAATCCTCTCCATGGTCTGAAATCAAGCCTACTAATGTAGTAAAATTTATAATTTCATCTTTCTGAGGTAAAGCTTGGGACTGGGTTGAGCCTATTTATGATTCAAAGGATCCGATGCTGGCAGATTTAGTAGCCTTTACTGCGGCAGTCATTAAAGAATTTGGTCCAACTTATCCTTACAATTCTCTCGAGGATACTCATCTCAACAAAGTCTCAAGTTCTGGGGTACCACCCTCTGCTATTAAGCTCAGATGCATTTCTTTGAGTCCTTCTCAAAAAGATCCAGTACAAAAACAACCTGTCCAGAAGTATAAGACTCAAGGAGGCATAAGGATGATGAATTATAACACAGATTCTGACTATGATCCTGAGTACGATGAAAAAAATATTTTGGTAGTTCCCATGAAAGACACTTTGCAACTTAAGTCTTCTTCTTCTGCAAGTGGTTCGAAAAAGTCTCGGAAAAAGAAGAAGAATCGATGACTTCCTGGTGACCAACCTTTCTTGGACAAAGTTGACTATTTCTTCCAAATATTAGTCTCAGAATCCATCTGGTATTGGGAACCTTGTTCTTCTAAATTTTCCAGTTCTTATTGTATCTTCAAGCAAGATTTTTTTTTGTTTGTTTGTTTTCAAGTCGGATTTTCGAGTTTCCTGTGTTTTTCAAATATATATTTTTGTGTCTTTCTGAGGAGTTCCAGTTGAGCCTTTATGGGTGTTCGGTGCCCACCCTAAAAGGAGGGGGTACTGTCAGGGTTCAGCCTAGTATCGGCCTCTCTCACTTCCTTGCCGGCTTCCCCTGACTTCCTTGCTGTCAGACGTCTGGTGCAGTGATGGATGTGGGGCTGAGTATTCTGCCTTAGGTGCTTTTTGCGAGCTTCCATGGTCGGCTGTGTGTGCTGGGGATCGGAGTTCCCATCATAGGCGCCGCCATGACAGTTCCTCTCATGTGACAGTACTCCTAACCTATGGTAGCATGATTTCATTCAGCTGATGCTGTGCTCCAGTAATCTGCCACCCCTGGATATAAATCCGCCTCCAGAACTCCAGGAAGTTGCTGTTCAACTTCTTCTCTGTTCCAGTGATACCAGCATTGCTCTGTGCTAATCTTTCAGAGAGTTACTTCAGCCTGTTCACAGTTCTCCAGTTTCCAGTATTAGCTTCCAAGCTATTCTTAGTCTTAGTCTCTCCCAGTATCCAGACTGTTTTGTTTTCTATGTCTGTGTGTCTTTGTATATGTGCGGCTAGTATTGCAGCTTCCTTGTGTCACTGAGGTGTCAGATTACCTGCTGGTATTAATTAGCTCACAGCTGGACCTCCCAGCACATATCTGTGTCAATCTGCACTGTGTCTTGTCAGTGCAAATCTGCACTTGCATTTAGCACTCTCCTAGTGTATGCCTGACTTTTCTTTGTGTCTTGTCTCTGCCAATCATTTCCAGCATTCCCATATATTCCCTGAGTCCACTCTGCCCTTGTCTGTGCAATCTCCAGTATATGTCTGTGTTCTTTGCTCAGTGTCTTGTCTCTGGTAATCAGCTCCAATCATTTGTAGTATTCCCATATATTCCCTGAGTCCACTCTGCTCTTGTCTGTGCAATCTCCAGTATATGTCTGTGTTCTTTGCTCAGTGTCTTGTCTCTGGTAATCAGCTTCAATCATTTCTAGCATTCCCATATATTCCCTGAGTCCACTCTGCTCTTGCCTTTGCAATCCCCAGTATATGTCTGTGTTTTTCTGCATATTTAACTGTCTCCAGTCCATGCCTGTGTTATAGCATTCAGTTCCATTTCCAGAGTTCATTCATTCCATTCACCTCCAGTGCTATTGCATTCATTATAGTTTCCGGTCTTCTGCCATTCCCAGGTACCTGGCCAGAGGGCCGCGACCTGCTCACTTGGTGCAGCTGAAAACCAAATCCCAATTGGAGGGGTCACTGGAGAAAACCACCAAGTGAGTTAGACTCCGCGCCTCTGGGCAGGTCAAGCCAAACCTGGGTTTGGCCGCAACTAGGAGACCTATGGGCCTGATTCGGCCGCTCGTTTGTTCCGAGTGATGTTTGCACAACTGCGCATGCATATGGATTGTAATACGCATGCGCTAACCAGTCAGTGCGGCCAAAAATCGTTTGTTCGCTAAATAGCGAATGCCTGCTATTTTGAGTGACAGGAGGAGGCGTATGTGGGTGGTAACAGGGGAAGGTGTTTGAAAACGGGGAGTGGAGATCCGAACGCAGGCGTGCTTAAAGGTCAAAAAGGGCGTTTTATGGGTGTGCATAATTAATACAGCAGCGCCATTGACCACGTCACTGGGTTATTTTATAGTCAGAACTGCTCGCAAGATTGCGGTAGGAAAAACCAACCACAAGAATAGCAAGCAGTTCATACGCTGGTCGATGTACTTGATTAATCTAATAAATAGCGGACATGACGTAGGATGCGAGCGGCCAGGGGGCGTAGTTTACCAAAAAACGACCGCATGTTTGGTTCGTTCGTTCAGACCTAGAGGCTTGACCAGACCGCAAAGAGTGAACGGTTCATTTTAATAGCCACCCCTTTTTTCTGAACGAGTGAGCGCAAATAGCGTCCGGCTCTGAATGAGGTCCCTAGTCTAGTCACTCCCCTAGTCACCCGAACCCAGTAGCGCACGTAGGGGGGGTTTCTAAGCCCCCAGAAACCCCCCCTGATGGGTCACTTTTTTTTCCAGAGACGGAGACAACCTTGTCTCCGTCTCTGCACCAGCCGTGGACCACCCACTGTCCCCTTCAGCTACCATTAGTGCTGTCAGCGCTTACGCGTCAGGTGGCTTTAACATCACCCGACACGGAAGAGCTGACAGCTAAACCGGCAGGGTCTGGGCAGCGCACCACAATCTCTACACAGTCCTCCCAGAGTAAGCGCGGGAGAGCCTGAGGGAGGATCGCTGCAGCCCGGCACAGAGGAGGACGTCCACAGCTAGCAGTAGGAAAAGCTGCTATTAGTATGTTATGTGTGTGTCTGTGTTTGTACTTAGTAAATATGCTGTGTATGTATGCTGTTTGAATGCTATGTGTGCATGTGCTGAATGCTGTGTGTGTATACTGTATGTTTGCTGAGTATGTCTCACACATATACTATTTATATATATATATACAATAGTCCAAAGATCCGGCACTCAAGTCATAAAGCTGTATACTTGCAGGGTGCCCTCCTCAGTCTTACCACAAATAAATGAGGGAAGCTGTGTATATCGTTGAAATGGCGGCACTCCGTAAAAAACAGCACACAAGTCAGTGCATAGTATAAACAACGTTTCAGCGCTTTAGTTCGCGCTTTTGTCAAGCCAACATAACATACAAAGACACATTACACTTACCACTATAAATACAAGACAAACCCATCAGCGACGCCGACTCACGGTCCCGAAACCGGAAGTGACGGAGACCGGAAGTGACGTCACATAACCCCGTTGTTATAGAAACCCACAGTAGAAACAAAACAATGTTACAAACAACACATAACAACAATATCACAATAAGATAGTTACAATGTGACTGCATGGAATTATCAAAAACTATGCCACTGTTTAACAAACACTAGATAGTTAAATAGATAACATAGATACCTTTAAGGGGGCACAAATAAATTATCATGATCAAATTACATGTTAAAGACTGTCGATAACAATCAAAGCCAGATGTAGACACATGTAAAATATAAAATATAAACATCGTCAATCAGTGCAACAAACTGTGCCTTAAATGATAACCGATCTAATAAATAAGAGGTATACTGCTGACATGCTAGTGTAATGGATATAACACAACCCAATGTTCAATTAAATGCAGAGAAAATCACTAAATAAAACAGTGTAAACCCAGCGTCTCATTCAAACCACGTGGGGAAAGAGAGTCCAATCGCATAATCCACTGGGATTCACATTGCAGTAATCTGCGTGCTCTGTCGCCCCCCCTCACCAGGGGAGGTACGTGATCTATGATACGATAGCGCAAAGTTGAAAGATTGTGTTGTTCTGCAGCAAAATGCCTGGCCACAGGCTGCTCACTAGTGCCTGTAACAAGTGCTGCACGAATGGCAGAACGATGCTGCGCCATCCTTTCTCTGAGGGTACATTCTGTCTTACCTACATAAATTTTGGAGCACGGGCATGTGATAACATAAACTATAAACTTAGTCGTGCATGTTGGCTTGACAAAAGCGCGAAATAAAGCGCTGAAACGTTGTTTATACTATGCACTGACTTGTGTGCTGTTTTTTACGGAGTGCCGCCATTTCAACGATATACACAGCTTCCCTCATTTATTTGTGGTAAGACTGAGGAGGGCACCCTGCAAGTATACAACTTTATGACTTGAGTGCTGTTTTTTACGGAGTGCCGCCATTTGAACGATATATATATATACACATATATATATATATATATATATATATACAGTATATATATATATATATATATATATATTACACAAACACGGTATATATATATATATATATATTACCTACACACAAACAAGGTATATGTGTATATATATTAGGGGTGTGCACCGGCCACTTTTCGTGTTTTGTGTTTTGGTTTTGGATCTGGATCTTTCTTCGTGTTTTGGATCTGGATTGGTTTTGCCAAAACCACCCTTCCGTGTTTTGGGTTCTGGGTTTTGTGTTTTGGATCTGTATTTTTTTTTTAAAAAGCATAAAAACAGCTAAAATCACAGAATTTGTTGGTTTCTCTGCTCCTATGCTATTATTAACCTCAATAACCTTAATTTCCACTCATTTCCAGTCTATTCTGAACACCTCACACCTCACAATAGTGTTTTCATGTCCAAAAGGTTGCACCGAGGTAGCTGGATGACTATGCTAAGCGACACGAGTGGGCGGCACAAACACGTGGCCCATCTAGGAGTGACACTGCAGTGGCAGACAGGATGGCAGTTAGAAAAACTAGGCCCCAAACTGTACATAATGCAAAGAAAAAAAAGAAGTGCAAGATGGAATTGTCCTTGGGCCCTCCCACCCACCCTTATGTTGTATAAACAGGACATGCACACTTTAACAAATCAATCATTTCAGCGCCAGGGTCTGCCACACAACTGTGGCTGAAATGATTGGTTCGTTTGGGCCCCCACAAAACAAGCTGGCAATTAATGTGTCCCTGCACAAACTGGCTCTACGGAGGCAAGATGTCATCCTCATCCTCCTCATCCACCGATTCCTCACCCTCTTCAGTGTGTACATCCTCATCCTCACAAAGTATTAACTCGTCCCCACTTGAATCCACCACCACAGGTCCCTCTGTACCTTCTGGAGGCTGGTCTCCCTGGAAGAGCTGATAATTCATTTTGATGAACATCATCTTCTCCACATTCTGTGGAAGCAACCTCCTACGCCTTTCGCTGACAAGGTTCCCGGCTGCACTAAACACTCTTTCGGAGTACACACTGGAGGGGGGGCAACTCAGGTAAAATAGAGCCAGCTTGTACAGGGGCCTCCAAATTGCCTCTTTTTCCTGCCAGTACAGGTATGGACTGTCTGACATGCCTACTTGGATGCTGTCACCGATGTAATCCTCCACCATTCTGTCAATGGTGACAGTATCATATGCAGTGACAGTAGACATGTCAGAAATTGTTGCCAGGTCCTTCAGTCCGGACCAGATGTCCAAACTTGGTCCTGCCTGCCCTGCATCACCGCCAGCGGGTTGCTTAGGATACCTAAGTTTTTTCCTGGCAGCCCCAGTTGCGGGAGAAAATGAAGAAGGAGCCGTTGACGTGTCACGTTCCGCTTCAGCTGACAGTGTGTTCACCAGCAGGTCTTTGCACCTCTGCAGGCTTGTGTCGGCCGGAAAGAGAGACACCACATAGGCTTTAAACCTAGGATCAAGCACGGTGGCCAAAATGTAGTGGTCTGATTTCAACAGATTGACCACCCTGGAATCCTGGCAAAGCGAATGAAGGGCTTCATCCACAAGTCCCACATGCCGAGCGGAATCGCTCCGTCTTAGCTCCTCCTTCACTTTCTCCAGCTGCTTCTGCAAAAGCCTGATGAGGGGAATGACCTGACTCAAGCTGGCTGTGTCTGAACTGACTTCACGTGTGGCAAGTTCGAAGGGCTGGAGAACCTTGCACAACACGGAAATCATTCTCCACTGCGCTTGAGTCAGGTGCATACCCCCTCCTTTGCCTATGTCATAGGTGGATGTATAGGCTTGTATGGCCTTTTGCTGCTCCTCCATCCTCTGAAGCATATAGAGGGTTGAGTTCTACCGCGTCACAACCTCTTGCTTCAGGTGATGGCGGGGCAGGTTCAAGAGTGTTTGCTGGCGCTCCAGTCTTCGGCACGCAGTCGCTGAATGGCGAAAGTGGCCAGAAATTTTTCGGGCCACCCAAAGCGTCTCCTGCACGCCCCTGTCGCTTTTCAGAAAATTCTGCACCACCAAGTTTATTGTGTGAGCAAAACATGGGACGTGCTGGAATTTGCCCGCACAATATTGGTGGCGTTGTCAGATATCACAAATCCCCAGGAGAGTCTAAGTGGGGTAAGCCACTGGGCGATGATTTCCCTCAGTTTCTCTAAGAGGTTGTCGGCGGTGTGCCTCTTACTGAAACCGGTGATACACAGCGTAGCCTGCCTTGTAACGAGCTGGCGTTTCTGAGATGCTGCTACTGGTGACGCTGCTGCTGTTGCTGCGTAAGGTGATACATCTACCCAGTGGGCTGTCACAGTCATATAGTCCTTAGTCTGCCCTGTTCCACTTGTCCACATGTCCGTGGTTAAGTGGACATTGTGTACAACGGCATTTTTCAGGACACTGAGGACACTTTTTCTGACGTTTCTGTACAGTCTCGGTATCGCCTGCCTAGTGAAGTGGAATCTAGACGGGATTTGGAACCGGGGACACACTACCTCCATCAATTGTCTAAATCCCACTGCACTAATGGCGGATACCGGACGCACGTCTAACACGAACATAGCAGTCAAGGCCTCAGTTATACGTTTTGCTTCAGGATGACTGCTGTCGTACTTCATCCTCCTCGCTAAGGACTGTTGGAGGGTCAATTGTTTAGTAAAAGTAGTGGTGTTCCTACTTCCTCTCTGGGATGATGAACGACTCCCAGCAGCAGCAACAGCAGCAGCGGCAGCAGTAGGCGTAGCAATGCAGGATCCTCCAGAGGAATCCCGGATAGGAGAGTCAGTCATGCCAGTGACATGGCCTGCAGGACTACTTCCGATCCTGACTAAGGAGGAAATTGACGAGGAGGGAGTTGACGGTGTGGTTTGCAGGCGCTTGGATACAACAGGACAACGGGATTTAGGTGTCCCTGGACTGCTTACGGTCTTAGCCAAAGTTTCTGAACTTGACAGTAACTTTTTATGAACGCGCTGCAGGTGCCGTATAAGGGAGGATGTTCCTAGGTGGTTGACGTCCCTACCCCTACTTATTTCACCTTTACATATGGTACATATGGCAAGACAGTTGTTGTCCGGATTTGGATAGAAATATTGCCAGACCAAAGAGGTGGAATGTTTGGTCTTCTGCCCAGGCATGACCGTGATGGGCTTTTTCATCCCACGGACAACAACTGTCTCCCCCGGAGCCTGATTTAAACAAACCACATCACCATCAGAATCCTCCTCGCCAACTTCCTCCTCAGCGCCAGCTACACCAGTATCCTCATCCTGTTGTACTTCAACAGTGACATCTTCAATTTGCATATCAGCAAGTGGACTGTGGGTGCTCCTTTCAGCACTTGCAGGGGGCGTGCAAATGGTGGAAAGAGCCACCTCTTCCCGTCCAGTGCTGGGAAGGTCAGGCATCGCAACCACCACCACACTTGGACTCTCCTTGGGGATTTGTGATATCTTCTTAGAAAGCACAGTTCTTCGCTGTGCTTTTGCCAGCTTAACTCTTTTGATTTTTTTAGTGGGAGGAGGGCTTCCATCGTCATGTGAAGCTGAACCACTAGTCATGAACATACTAGGGATCGACCTTAGCCGTTCCTTGCCACTCCGTGTCGTAAATGGCATATTGGCAAGTTTACGTTTCTCTTCAGCTGATTTAAATGTCTTTTTCAAGGTCATTTTCCTGAACTTTGCCATTTGGGATTGTATGTGCCCTCTACTATGACATTGGGCATCGGCCTTGGCAGACGACGTTGATGGCATGTTATCGTCTATGTCATGACTAGTGGCAGCAGCTTCAGCACTAGGAGGAAGTGGTTCTTGATCTTTCTCTATTTTATTTTTATCGGAGAAAGTTTGGTCCTCCATTTATGTTATATCGATTTGATATATACGTGCGGCTAAACACAGAAAATAATTTTTTTTTTGGTTTGGACTGGAGTGTACTTTCGGGGGTTACAGCACCCTTAATGGTCAAGCCAGCCGGCCCTTTACTTATGACACAGGTGCACGCTTGGCACTACTTTGTTGATGCACGTGCGGCTACTGCGCACACAATTCACAAACACAGAAAATATTTTTTTTTTGGTTTGGACTGGAGTGTACTTTCGGGGGTTACAGCACCCTTAACGGTCAAGCCAGCCAGCCCTTTACTTATGACACAGGCGCACGCTTGGCACTACTTTGTTGATGCACGTGCGGCTACTGCGCACACAATTCACAAACACAGAAAATAATTTTTTTTTGGTTTGGACTGGAGTGTACTTTGGGGGTTACAGCACCCTTTAACGGTCAAGCCAGCCGGCCCTTTACTTATGACACAGGCGCACGCTTGGCACTACTTTGTTGATGCACGTGCGGCTACTGCGCACACAATTCACAAACACAGAAAATAATTTTTTTTTTGGTTTGGACTGGAGTGTACTTTCGGGGGTTACAGCACCCTTTAACGGTCAAGCCAGCTGGCCCTTTACTTATGACACAGGCGCACGCTTGGCACTACTTTGTTAAAGCACGTGCGGCTACTGCGCACACAATTCACAAACACAGAAAATAATTTTTTTTTTGGTTTGGACTGGAGTGTACTCTCGGGGGTTACAGCACCCTTAACGGTCAAGCCAGCCGGCCCTTTACTTATGACACAGGCGCACGCTTGGCACTACTTTGTTGATGCACGTGCGGCTACTGCGCACACAATTCACAAACACAGAAAATAATTTTTTTTTGGTTTGGACTGGAGTGTACTTTCGGGGGTTACAGCACCCTTTAATGGTCAAGCCAGCCGGCCCTTTACTTATGACACAGGCGCACGCTTGGCACTACTTTGTTGATGCACGTGCGGCTACTGCGCACACAATTCACAAACACAGAAAATAATTTTTTTTTTGGTTTGGACTGGAGTGTACTCTCGGGGGTTACAGCACCCTTAACGGTCAAGCCAGCCGGCCCTTTACTTATGACACAGGCGCACGCTTGGCACTACTTTGTTGATGCACGTGCGGCTACTGCGCACACAATTCACAAACACAGAAAATAATTTTTTTTTTGGTTTGGACTGGAGTGTACTTTCGGGGGTTACAGCACCCTTTAACGGTCAAGCCAGCCGGCCCTTTACTTATGACACAGGCGCACGCTTGGCACTACTTTGTTGAAGCACGTGCGGCTACTGCGCACACAATTCACAAACACAGAAAATAATTTTTTTTTGGGTTTGGACTGGAGTGTACTTTCGGGGGTTACAGCACCCTTTAACGGTCAAGCCAGCCGGCCCTTTACTTATGACACAGGCGCACGCTTGGCACTACTTTGTTGATGCACGTGCGGCTACTGCGCACACAATTCACAAACACAGAAAATATTTTTTTTTTTGGTTTGGACTGGAGTGTACTCTCGGGGGTTACAGCACCCTTAACGGTCAAGCCAGCCGGCCCTTTACTTATGACACAGGCGCACGCTTGGCACTACTTTGTTGATGCACGTGCGGCTACTGCGCACACAATTCACAAACACAGAAAATAATTTTTTTTTGGTTTGGACTGGAGTGTACTTTCGGGGGTTACAGCACCCTTTAACGGTCAAGCCAGCCGGCCCTTTACTTATGACACAGGCGCACGCTTGGCACTACTTTGTTGATGCACGTGCGGCTACTGCGCACACAATTCACAAACACAGAAAATTATTTTTTTTTTGGTTTGGACTGGAGTGTACTCTCGGGGGTTACAGCACCCTTTAACGGTCAAGCCAGCCGGCCCTTTACTTATGACACAGGCGCACGCTTGGCACTACTTTGTTGATGCACGTGCGGCTACTGCGCACACAATTCACAAACACAGAAAATAATTTTTTTTTTGGTTTGGACTGGAGTGTACTTTCGGGGGTTACAGCACCCTTTAACGGTCAAGCCAGCCGGCCCTTTACTTATGACACAGGCGCACGCTTGGCACTACTTTGTTGATGCACGTGCGGCTACTGCGCACACAATTCACAAACACAGAAAATAATTTTTTTGGGGTTTGGACTGGAGTGTACTTTCGGGGGTTACAGCACCCTTTAACGGACAAGCCAGCCGGCCTTTTACTTATGGGACACAGGCGCACGCTTGGCACTACTTTGTTGATGCACGTGCGGCTACTGCGCACACAATTCACAAACACAGAAAATAATTTTTTTTTTGGTTTGGACTGGAGTGTACTTTCGGGGGTTACAGCACCCTTAACGGTCAAGCCAACCGGCCCTTTACTTATGACACAGGCGCACGCTTGGCACTACTTTGTTGATGCACGTGCGGCTACTGCGCACACAATTCACAAACACAGAAAATATTTTTTTTTTGGTTTGGACTGGAGTGTACTTTCGGGGGTTACAGCACCCTTTAACGGTCAAGCCAGCCGGCCCTTTACTTATGACACAGGCGCACGCTTGGCACTACTTTGTTGATGCACGTGCGGCTACTGCGCACACAATTCACAAACACAGAAAATATATTATTTTTTTAGCACTTGGGGGGAGCACCCCTGATGGACAGAGCACCCCCTGGACAACACTACAGCACCCCTTTAGGACTGGGACACTGCACAGGACTTTGGAGTGGACACAGCCCCTATGGAGAACTGACTGCACAACACAGTCCAGCCAGCCCCTATGGACTTTGAAGTAGTGGACACAGCCCCTATTAACAACAGCAGCACAGCACAACACAGCCAGCCCCTATGGACTTTGAAGTAGTGGACAACAGCAGCACTACACTACACTACACTACACAGCACTAACTCCCACCCTCCCTCTTCACTGTCCACAGCCGAGTGAGAAAATGGCGCCGACGCGGGTACCTTATATAGGATCCAAAACCCGCGAGACTCGGAAGGCGGGATGATGACGTTTTGCCTCGATGTCAGATCCGAGTCAGGCGGGAAAAGTCGAGCCTGACTCGGATCGGACTCGGATCGGGGGGGCTCGGGGGGGTTCGGATTTCAGAAATCCGAACCCGCTCACCCCTAATATATATATATATTTATATATATCTCTCGTGTTTCTGCATCTGTATATATATATATATATATATATATATATATATAAAAAAGCAAAAGAAGGTGGCACTCTGCAGTCTTTCCAATAGTATGAAAAAGGTTAAATCTTTATTCCGACGTTTCGAGGGACAGCCCCTCGTCTTCAGGGATACATACACAATGAAAGGCTGTAACACAGCCATATATATACAAACATAGACATACAAACAATTAACACTGACGGTGCTCACCTGTCTGTCCCCGCCGTCCTCCCCACCGCGCCACTCGCTGTGCTTCCAGCGCATCCGGCGCGATGACGTCATCAGGCGGGGACATCCAGAGGCTCCGTCACAGGACTTGTTTTTTGGTTGCCAAGCAACCTCCATATCTATAATAAACAAATAATACACATAGAGTTATACTACAATCTATCAACGAATACATAGAGATAAAAAACATACAATTAAAAATCAAAACAAAACCCAATGAACCCGAGGATCCACTATAATGGCTTATATATTCCAAAATACCAACGAATACTCGTCTATCAACCCCCTGTTGTTATATGTATATACTAATCACATATAAAGCTAAAACAATTGTTAGCAAAATATTGGGTCTACCACTAATTAACCTTTACAAGAAACATTGCAATGGTAGCACTTCATTTAAGCCCTTTGGATTTATGGTATTAAGTTGGTAAATCCATTTACTCTCTTTCTGTAAAAGGATTTTATCCCTATTTCCTCCTCTTTTGTTAAACGGTACATGATCAATAATAATTGATCGAATGCTGGCCACACTGTGTTTTGCTGTTGCACAGTGCCTAGCCACCGGTTGCTCACTCGATCCAGTTTCTAGTGCCTGTCTAATGGCGCTCCTATGCAGCGCCATTCGTTCTTTGAATTGTCTCTGGGTCTTCCCTACATAGGCCAGACCCCAGGGACAACTCAACATGTAGACCACATGTGTAGTTGTACAGGTAACGGGAAAATTGATTTTCAAACGTCTACCCGTGTGCGGATGACCAAATGTATCTCCTGTCAATAAGGATCTGCACGTGACACATCCCAAGCAACGGTAACATCCTGGTCTGCGGGACAAAAAATTAGTTTTAGTAATTTTACCAAAACCGGTTATGTCCAGTTTTACTACCTGATCCCTGATGTTGGAATTCCTAGTGTAGCTGGGCAGTAACTGAGCATCCTGTAAAGACATCAAGTCCGGATCACTGGTAACCATGGGCCACCATTTCTTGGCCATACAATTAACCTGTTGGCTATTAGGCCCAAATCTGTTAACCCATGGGATCCTTTGCTTGGCTGCATTTATGTTTTTTTTAGATTTGAAGGTTTCTTCCCTAGGCATATCAACCACTTTTTGTTTTAGCCGCAAAAGATGCTGGCGCTTGTACCCTCTCTCAATAATCTTCTCCATCATAACATCCAATGCCTGATTCACTAGGGCTGGATCTGAGGTGATTCTTTTTACCCTCAGAAACTGTGAGTAGGGCAGCCCCTTTCGCAGGGGCAGCGGATGGAAACTTTCATGACGAAGCAATGTGTTTCTATCCGTCTCCTTACTATATAGCGAGGTACTGAGCTGTTGACCTTGACGATATATATTAACATCCAAATATTGAATAGATTCCCTGCTCATCTTATATGTGAGCTTAACTGGACTATTTGAAGAGTTTTGGGACTCCAATAGGGAAACCAATTCAATTTCTGGACCACTCCACAATATCAAGAGGTCATCAATAAACCTCAGATATAAAATAATATGTGGATTCAAAATCCCTTCTAAATATAGCAATTGCTGTTCCACACTGTACATAAATGCGTTGGCATATGCCAGGGCCACTGCCGATCCCATGGCACACCCTGCCCTCTGGATATAGTATTCTCCGTCATGGTAGAAGTAGTTCCTGGTCAGCACCATTGTTAGTAATGCCAGAAAAAATTCTACCGGCGGTCCACTCTACTTAGGATTATCCGTAATTAGCCCCTTTACAGCATCAATCCCATCCTTGTGGGGTATGCATGTGTTCAAACTTGTAACGTCTGCACTGCATAATATTACATTCTCAGGCAATGATTTCAATTCCTGCAATCGCAGCAATAGGTCCGTAAAATCTCTCAAATATGACTGTAACCCTTGTATACAAGGGTTCAACAAGGTGTCTAAATATGTTGCCACTGGCTGGAATAAAGATCCCCTGGCCGAAATAATCGGTCTGCCAGGAGGATCAATTACACTTTTGTGAATTTTAGGTATTGTATAATACAAAGGGACAATGGGGAACTCAACCTGCAAAGCCAAATACAACTCTTGATTAATTATTTTATCTTGTAATGCATCAGACAACAAGGAAAATAACTCAGATTGAAACATAGGAGTAGAGTCTGATGTTAACAATTCATAAGTGTCAACATCGTTAAGGTGTCGTGAACACTCTCTCCGATATGCCTCTAGATCCTGCACAACTACACTACCACCTTTATCAGCACCCCTTATGATGATATCTGTCCTTTTTGACAAAGATTTTAAGGCCGCCTTCTCTTCATTGCTCAAATTATGGTGATGAAATGACTCCTGCTGTAAATCAAGGCCCTGTTTATCCAACAACCTCGTGAATGTTTTGATGGACGCATTCTGCGAGGAGGGATCAAAATTAGATCTCGACATCATCTTTTTTAACCGAGGTGGCACTGCCGGTGTTGATGAAGATTGTGTGTTGTCCCTGTTCTTACCGAAAAATTCTTTCAGGCGGAGAGTCCTATTAAATTTGTAAGTATCTATTTTCCATTGAAAAGAGTCCACTTTAGATGTAGGAATGAACGAAAGTCCTGTGATGGAGCCTCTGGATGTCCCCGCCTGATGACGTCATCGCGCCGGATGCGCTGGAAGCACAGCGAGCGGCGCGGTGGGGAGGACGGCGGGGACAGACAGGTGAGCACAGTCATGCCAGAAAATTTAAGCAGTATCAGTGTCTCTCAGCAGGCCTCTAACCATCTCCACGGGCAGTGAGAGACTGACTACAGAGACTGACACTCTCTTTATTAGCCTCTCACAGATGGTTTGGCAAACAAAGCTCCTAATATAAATAGCAGTCAGAATGTCGACTCCATAATGTCTGCATGTACAGAATGCTGACATTCAACATGTCGTCACTGACATAATGAGATGCCATTGTGTATAATGACCCTATTCTAGAGTTAGGCTTCAATAAGGGTTAGGGTTATGCTGCATACACACGGTCAGATTTTGTTTAAGATCTGAACGATAACGATTGTAAAAATCGTTCAATCGTTCAAATCTTTGACATGTTGGGCATGCATCGACCAACGATGCATGTTCCCGCATGTCAGATAATGATATCTGACATCGACTGTGTTTGCAGTAAGATGTGGACGATTTCATTAATTTTATTACTGTCAGAAATCATTCATCGTTCACAAAATAGTTCAAATCGTTGATGAAATCGTTCAATCGTTTATCATTCTTCGTTATCATTCAACGAAATCCATGATCTGACAAATCTGACCGTGTGTATGCACCATAAGAGTGAGATTTAAAACAAAATCCATTGTCATTTAAGCAATTCCTGTAAAATAATTTTCATATTTTTAATCTAAATTAGTTAAATTCATCAATTTAAAATTTATATATGTTTTTTTATAAAATGCAATAAATACATTTTAAAAATATTTCCCTCTCATCTTTTGAAAAAGTTAAATGATGTATGGAACTTGTAAATGTATATAACATCTGGCAATATACTGTATAAAAGTATGACATTTTAACAGTTGTTATATTTGCCTGAGTTATGTGATGACTTAAAGCCTTTTAAATAGATGTTTCCATCCTTCCAATGCATTTTTAAACTGTCTAGGTTTCAATGAATCCAGAAATGTAAACTGAACAGCAAACACCTGTCAAACCTGTATAAGTAGACAGAAAGCCATAGAAAAGATTTATGGAGACAGGAACTTCCTTACAAATCCTGGGAGAGAGGCCAAGATACAAATGATTTGGGGATTAGGCAAAAAAGTAAATGTGCATCCATGGAAAAATAAAACCTTAAATATAAGATTATATGAAATAACCTCTGGATTCCATCTGTCAAAGCAGGTGTACTGTTAATTGTGACTGTCTTTTGAGATGACAAATATGACTACTGGGATGGTGTATGTAAGTATGACTGCTGCCTGGAGACACATATGAGGGATTGTGAGCACACCAACATAATGCTCCTTGTAGCAGAAATGGCTATGCACACGATAAAGTACTAGATGTACTAAGCCTTGGAGAGAGATAAAGTGGATAGAGATAAAGTACCAACCAATCAGCTCCTAACTGTCATGGCACATTATGGGAGTGTTGCGGCGTGTCGCTGAAGTTTTTGCATACTAAGACACTCAATCTTTTACCACTGAGGCCATACTCAGATGAAAACCTAGCACAGAGCAGATGCAAGTTTCAAAATATGGAAAGTGGCCCTCACACATACAAGTTTGAAAATCAAGGTTGTCTGTCAGATATCACACATTTAGCACTAGCAATACAGGTCACATAACATGTCATACTTGCCTACTCTCCCAGAACATCTCGAATATCAAGTAGCTCTCCAGGATTCCGGAAAGGTAGGCAAGTCTATCGTCCACTTCCTGAGTGAAGAGGGTGGTCCTGATGGATAACATTTGTTACATACAGTGCATGTCTCATTAATGTACTCTCTTTTATTGTACACAGGCCTAGAGAAAGGGAGGTACTAGGAGGACACCTGTACCGGCCCCGAGACCACTCAGGAATCCACATAGTCCAGCCCAGTACCTGACCACTTGCCTGCTTGTCAGAGCCGGATTAAGGGGGGTGCATTGGGGGCAAGTTACCCAGGCTCCCTTCTCTCAATCCATTAATAAGCTGTAGTGTAGTCTGAGCAGGGGTCGGGGCTACACAGCATTTGGAGTCTGATCAAGGGACAGGGCTACACGGCACTGTACAATCAGTGTCTGCATCATGGAAGAAAGGAGAGGAGGAGACTTGATTATCCAACAGCCATCTTATAATCAAGGGCGTCGGAATGGGGAGGGCAAGGGGGCAGCTCACCTCTCCAACAAACATTTGAAAGGCACCAAGGAGACTGGTGCAGTAGCCAAGGATGGCAGAGTGTTGCTGGCAGCAGAGGACTGGGGCTCTGACAGCCGCTCCTCCCACTCTTCTGTGTGCTCTGCAGCATCCAACGCCCGCAGCCCTGAGCTCCCACACTCATGGTGGGAGCAGCAGCAGCCTCCACCCAATCAGAGGGCAGTGTCAGCAATAGTGATGGCTGGCTGCTCCAAAAACAGTCTAATGGTGTGCTGTTGTAACTGGCTTTGTGTGCGAGTGTGGGACTGCATCACAACACGTACACAGCTCAGCTGCAGTTACCGGTCACGTTTCATCATTCACATTGTACCACAGCAGTGTTGGGGCAGTGGTAACCCAGCAACAGGTAAGTCAGACCCTCCAACTTGACCCGTTCCATTAGGTACAAAATGCTCTTCTCCTGGACTTACTTCTTAATTGCAGCCACCTGTGGTGAAACACCTGTCTCATCAATTAACAAGCTCAACACAGGTGACTGCAATTATATATTAGGGGGGAAGTCCAGGAGCAGAGCATTTTGTACCTGATGGAAGGGGTCATGTTGGAGGCTAGGGGTAAGTTGGAGAGGGAGGGCACCAAAATTAAAGTATATATTGCTGTTCTGACTCCCCTGCTTATAATGATAACATAGCTCAGAGAAGGGGAACTCTATGTATTGTGGCAGTATCATCAGAGATGGTGCTGGTGAGCAGCATATTTTGTGTGGGGCAGGAGAGATTCACCCACACAGAGAAGAAAAGGATTCTTGGAAGAGGTGTAAGGGCTGCCAAGTGAACTCAGTCCAGGGAGGACTGAGGCAGACCAGTCAGACAGAGTGAGGGCCAGGAGGCCTGAGCCTAGACCTGTAAGATACAGGGAAGGCTATCCAACTCTGGGACTGAGCTATGGTACCTGCAAGGAAGCAGGCCAGACTGTGAGAGGCAGCAGCCAACAAGCTAAGGAAGCTATACCAGGCCAGGAGGCCAGTGTCCAGTCCTGCTTGTGGCAGGAAGGACCACCAATCTCAGAGACTGTGAGAGACTTTCATGCAGAGTAGCTGCTTCTTTAGAGAGGGTTCATGAAGTGAGGTAGTGCCCTAAGAAAGGACTAGGAGTTTATTATTTTCCTGATTATGCTGGAAGTAAAGCACCACGTTCATTTGTTTTACTGGAATGCCATGTGTGGAGTCTGATTCTGCACCTAATCACTGCACCACTGACACTAGGCTACCAAGCTAATTACCCCAAGTATCACAGTATGTATGTTTAAGTATGTATGTATGTGTGTGACTGTGTATGTGTATTTATGTGTTACAATATTTGCCAGTATATGTGTAACTATGTATGTGTATATATGTATGTGAATATATGTATGTGTATAGTATAGTTGTGACTGTGTGTGACTATGTATATGTGTATGACAGTATGTATGTGTATTAGTGTGTGATTTTATGTATGTGCAGCTTTATGTATGTGCATGAACATATGTCTACATGCATGTGACTGTATGTATGTAATATGTGTGTGACTGTATGTGTATAAGTCTATGACTATGTATGTATGCATACCCCCCCCCCACTATCCCAATTTTGGTGGGACAGACATGCAGGGGCGTACTTACAATGTTTTTTCTAGTATTTTCTAATACTTACCAATAACTCTAATACTTACCTCTCCAAGGTCCCACATCGGGTGTCTCAGCCCTGCACATTAGGCCAGAAAATGGGTGCCTCATATTCCCGGCGATTTGCGCATGCGCAGTGAAGAAATCGCTGGGAAAATGGTGGCTGGGAAAATGGACTGCTGCTACAGTCAGCCATCAGTCTGCTGCCGGCTGCCGAGGGCCCCGGAAGGGAAATGCACACGGGCCCCCTCCTCTCTTAATACTCCCTGCCTTCCTTCCCCCCGCCAGTGGGCTTCATTGTCCTGCAGGAGGAAAGAAAGGGGGGAAATGCTCACCCTGCATGACATGAATTGGGGATGTGATGTGTGATCAGGCTCCCTTTTCATGTATGCGTTGAAAGCGCATGAGAACACAATTCCTGTGTCCCAAATTTTGCTCTTTAGAGCTCACCCTGTACTAAGTGCCCCGAGCACCCCAAAGATTTAATCCAGCTCTGCTGCTTGTGCCACTGCAGTGAATACTGCATTGCACAGGCATGAAGAGAGAGTCCTCAATCCAGCCCCAGTGGTCAGTGTCATAAAGATTGTACATTTTGCGGTGCTGCACACGTGATGTCATTATGTCATACTGCAACGGTGATTGGAAGAGGTTGGTGAAGCTGAGGCAGGAGCAGCCGAAGACACATAAGGTAAGTGTTAAGTCTAGGCTGGAGAGACAAAGGGAGGGGGGGCTTGTGCTGGAGCCGGAGATACACTGAAGAGGGAGGACTGGTGTGTCGGAGAGAAATGGGTGTGTGTGCTGGCATCAGAGAGCCACAGTTCCGAGGATAGAGGGATGGGGTTGGGTGCTGGTGCCAGAGAGACACGGTGACAAGGGAGCATTGCTGGTGCCAAAGGGACACATTTGTGGAGCAGAGGGGGGCGGGACTAGTGCACTGCTGCACAGAAAGGGGGAAGAGGCTGGAGATGGAGAGACATAGATGGGAATGAGGCTGGTGATGGCAAAATGGGATGGTTCTGCAGACTCTGGGATGGGTCTGGGGGGATGAACTGATAGGCGACAGGCTTGTACCTTCCGGGGAGGGATCCGCATCCCTAAAAAGGTTAGTGTACCAGGCCCTATGTATTTTGTTGTTGACCCTGATTGTACCTCTCCAGCACATACTTAGTAGTTGCAATTAAGTAATGGACAGGTTCCAGAGTGATACACAAGAGCTGACAGTAATGCAAAGAATCTGACACTCCAAGCCTTTAGGCTAGTCATTCCCTATCACTATACTGTCCTTTTTAGCAGCTCTGCTGATCTCCAAGGCATCACTTCTCGCTTTGACTTCTGACACACAGGTTACAGGTATGCTCAGGTTTACTGGCTTCACAGTATTTCTCAATCAGATTAGCTTAGTACAGTTCACTATCAGTCCTAGTATGCCTCTAAATGTGCCCATTGTCTCTGGAGCTGTGCATGGCTCTGATTGCCTGCTTAGCGTATCACTTATCTGCTGAGCTCTCTGGGGTAAATTTACTAAGATTCGATTTGGTCCAGATTTTTCCCGTTTTTCAACTTGGATAGGATCAGTCAATAACTGCTGTTTTTTTCACTTAAAACATCAGGAATTTACAACGCTCCCGGTTTTGACAGGATCATTTTTATTATTGGTGTATTTGGTCGATCCTGTCCATTTTGAAGTCCCGATTTAAATGGCTGAATTTGTCTCCCGAACAAGCAGGCTGCACATATCAGTGAAATACTGTATGTGCAGACTGTTTGTTCTTTTTTTTTTATTTTTAGGGTTAATTATTTAAAAAAAAATGACATGAGGTCCCCCCCAAAAGGCTAACCTGCCCCAGACTTGCCAGCCTGTCCTGGTACCTAAAATTACGGGGAACAAAACGTGTAGGGTTCCACCGTAAATTAGGTACCAGCACCAGGCTGCAGGGCCAGTCCTACTTTTAATTATAGGGGGGAAAAATGTAGTAGGGATCCCCCTATAACTACAACCAGCACCGGACCCTTTCTAGCGGGGGGCTGATGCCACAGCAGGGGAGCCCTATCACTGGGCCCCCCCAGCTGCAGCATTAGTCCTGACCACCAGTCAGCCCAGGGGAGTTGGAGACCCCCCCAATAAAGGGGTCACCCTCTCCAGGGCACCCCTGACCTAGGCTGATAGTCCGGGGCTATCCCCGCCACCCTAGGGCGGTACGTGGCAGGTTGATAATGTATGTAGTGTGTAAAAAATAGAATTAACAACATTGTCTTTGGTCCATCTTCAAACGATCCATCGTGCATCCTGGACTTTTTTCCCAGATTGCCAGATCTGTCTTACAGCACGGCAGACCTGACAATGCGATGTGCGACTAGCGGGGACGCGCATCGCATCGTGATCATGAATGGGGACTAATAATTTTTGCCTATTTTACATGATTTGTCGTTCCGATGCGTCGGAATCGGGCAGATCGGGTAAAATAACGGTAACTGTGTAGGCACCTTAATGTAAACAGGTATTGATATTATGGGGCATATTTATCACAATCCGCATTTTAATGGGGATGTGATAAATATTTTTCATGTAAATGCCTATATGAAAATTAATATTTCATGCAAATTTACTACAAGAGCCCATCCTTGCAAAGAACAGGATGCAGTGTGATAGCTATCACATTGCATAAAGCTATCATAATGCTTCCTGGTTCAGGTCCCAGATGCACACTGCACGTGTGCACACATCTCCAGGGGGAAACAGTGAAGGAGCAGGAGACACCCTCTCAGGAGTAATCCTGTGAAATAGTAACGCATACTGTTGGCTACTATAGGACATCTGGAGATATCGTTATCTTATCGGGGCCAAGCTCCAGAATGCAACAAATTCTGAAGCTTTTATAAATCCTGCAGCACTGCAGAAACATATGGGGGCTGCATTTCTGCACAAAAATGGAGGAATTGTGGCAGATATTGGAGATATCTGCTGCAATCCCTCCATAGTACATCTGGGGGATCCTTACTATTTGTGGATTCCCCCCTAAAAACAGCCATATCACGCAATTATTTAATGTTAAATAGGCAATTATAGGAGAAAAGGGTATACACAATCAATGAAGAATAACAAAGCAGGCTGACTTATACTGCCCATCCACTAGCAGACCTCAAAACGACTGCACGATTACGACATTGTAATCGTGCAGTCATTTGTCAGTCTGTGATGTGCCTACACTGAACAAGCAGATGTTCAGTGTAGGCACATCAATCATCTGCAAACATGCTGAACCTGACGTTATTGTCAGGTTGTCCAGCATGTTTGCCCGATGTGGGAGCGCGTATTGCTGGTCGTTTTAGACATTTTTGCAAACGATTTATGAACGATTGAACGATATCGTTATCGGTCAATCGCTCAACTTAATCGTCTAGTGGATGGACACCTTTAGACTTTTGCATCTGAATATTTTTTTTTTTAATAAATGGAAATTTGCATGTTTTTATATTATGTACATTGTATTTACAATGGTGGATGACAAATTGTACAAATTCAGGAGACTTCTTAGTAGGAGTAGGAAAGTGGCAAGTGGACCATACTCTACTAACAGCACGCCATAGTGCAAAATGTGATTAACGAAAACTGTTTGAGTGTGCTTTTGGTTTGGTTTCATATAGCAAACAAAAAATTATTACATTAAAAGCTTTTAGCAGATCTGACAAAGGGCCTGATTCAGAGATGGACGCTAATACGATTATCAAGCAGATCAAGCGATTGCTTACCATCGCGCATGTGTAAGAGCAGTGCGGTACCTGCTGCCATACAGGTGTACTCTCATGACTTACCTGGCGTCGCACCCTCTCGCCTTCAGGCCGTATGGTGAACAGACGGTCCTGGAATACCAAACTGGACACAGACATGATGACCTAGGAGAAAGGAGATGATGTGAGAGCAGTCCTTCCTCAACGCAGACTGATATTCCCTACCGGATAGAGGACCACACAAAACGGATTTGGGTTTTAAGTGAAGATCATCACTAGCACTTTTGGCCTCAGATCCTGAGTTTCACCTATTTGTACTTTCGCACCAGGTAGAACTCAACCTTCCACCGGAGTACAAGGTCCACTGTCCGCCCAGAAGGAAAGAAAGACAGATAGAGACAAACAAACGTTAAGAGAAAGTACACACATAGATGTTTCTCACCGTGTCCACTCTTGATCTTCATCCGTCCACTTGCCTACAGATCCCTGTAAGGAGACAACAAAACACAACAGCCGTGCAGGGCCTAAACTTAAATTAAATGTGTCACGCCACTACACTTACTATGACAACATCGCCCTCAACCTACTGCGTGTGTAGTGTGGCACGTTTAACAATAAAAAATTTTTACTTTTACCCTGCACAGAACAATAACCATCATGACAGACGGTAATTACACAAGAGCAAAACACGGTACTGTCTCTTTAAATGTTTGCTACCTGTCTAACTAGAGCTGGCCAGCTCCTCTTTTGAGAAAACCATTGCTTTAGCGGGAGCCTGACAACTCCAACAGGGTATCAGTTTCCTATGGGTGTGGAGAGCTAGGGCCACTCCTCCACACAAGGTATACAACCAGAGGGTGGGAGCCGCAGAGCTGATGACACACCTCACACCTCTGAGATATAGATATATATATATATATGCAATTGCCAACCTAATTATCATTTTAGTGACCTGGGCCTACTGCCTGTTCACTCTCGAGGGCTCAGTGCCTGGGCCTAATGCCCAGGGTTGTACTGGTGGCTCAGGCTATAAGCCTGACTATTTCAGGAGCACAGAGAAGAGACTTGGGCCTAATGCCCAGAGTCCCCTTTTTGACAATGATGGTTCAGGACTATGAGCCTGCCTAAGTGAGGGGCTCCCCTAGTGGCCTGGGCCTAATGCACAGAGCTACTTCATACATTTATGGTGGGCACGGACAGGACCGCCCACCTAACTGTACTTTTAGTGACCTGTACCTAACACTCAGTTTACTCCTAACAAACTTAATTGCAATCTATAGGGCCTATTGCCCCCTATGGTGCCCGGGTATAGTGCCCGCCTATTTGCCCACATGCCTAATGCCTGAAAGTGCCCACGGGCCTAGTGCCTGACTGCCCTGGTGATCTAGGGAGAATTAACTGATACTGGTGGCCCCCTGGGAGGGTTAGAGTTAGGCTGCGGGGAGGAGGGTAAGGGTTAGGCACCCCCTAGGGAGGTTATGGTTAGGGGGGGGAGGTTAGGTTGCTTACCAGCTGTAGTCGTGATTTTCAACAGTCGGGCTTCCAGCATCTGTATTTGTTACATGGGCATGCATAAATTAGCCACTGTGAGTGTATACGTAGCTCTGTGTGTCTGAAGAGCTCCCAAGGCTGCGGCAGGTCAGACCTGCCGCAAGGATAAGATGGCCGCCGATGTTACGGTGATGTTATCGATATTTACGCAGGAGTGCATCATTGGACGCAGGTAAAAAGACAGCAGTGGGCGTCCTTATGCTAGGGTGATCTTTGCAGACATTAGCATATTTTCACTGCTGCATTGAATATGAATTGCAGCAGCGATCGCATTAGCGTCCATATCTTAATCAGGCCCAAAATTCCATCTGATTAGAATACATTGCAGAGAATGCTGTAGTGACTCCCATACAACACTGACAATGTTTTAGTGACCACCATAGATTGAAGAATGTGTCTTAGGGACACAAAACTCTTTAAACTGTACTAAATTGATAAAAGCACTACTGATAAAATTATATAAATTTAACTAATGCTTGTTCTAAATTACCTACTAATAAACAGGTCACAGTGGGTAGTGTTGGTTGAATAACACCTCTATGCTGATGCACAGTGCAGTCTTATAGATGTCCACAGCTGGCCAAAGGCACTGAAAATAGGACAGGCCCGAGGGGTATCTGCCACCTTAGCCTCTGGTGCAGCCATCACCTAGGAACTGGGAAGCTGGACAGGATATGGGGACTTGTAGGACACATTTATTATGGAACCACATTCATCCTGATTAGATTCATATGTGAGTGTGTGAGTGTAGGAGACAATGCAAAATATACAGTAGCTGAGGAAGGAATGTTCTCATTACCATGCCTTTTACAATTACGTATTAGCAATTATATGGAATTATGAAGCAAGACGTTCTACTAAAATGAACAATCACTATTTTGAAATACAACTTTGTGCTTGGGTGGAGTAGACAATTTGAGAATATTTCTATATATCTCTTTTTTATTTTTTAACCTATTGCAGTTTACATTGAAAGTGTGCAATTCCATTGTCCAAAGATAAGAACATTTTAAAAAATGTCATGCTAAATATTTACTTCATTCCACAGTTGACTGCTGATGACCCTTTGTATAGAGAACCAACTGTCCCTAACCAACTGTCACCATCCCCATCCGCATGGAGCACACTAGGCCAAAGAGAGATAAGAGTTACAGAAATGAAAGTTTGCATGCCTTTGATGGACCAATCCATGTTGCTGTGTTTATACTTGCATCACATCTATTCAGCATGACAAAGTGTTGTCCAGAGGGAGAGCAGGATCCTCATACTTGATACTCTGTCTTGTTTTGCCATTTCTGAAGGTACAGCCCTGCCAAACTGCTCTAGTTGGAGCTGAGGGTGGCCACAAAAATACCAACAAAAGAGCCTTTTTGGCTTTTATATGAGCCTCCTTTTACTGATTCTCAAGAGTCTTTTCCCTCACTCATACTGCTGTCATTGATGGACTCTCAGTAGTACATAATTGGTTGGTGGATATTGTTGATATTAAAATTAGTAGTAACATCATCATTTGGCACATGCCACTGTGTTTTTATTTATTATTTGGAATTTTGGCCTGATGCATATTACTGCGCTATAATAATACATATTACATCCCTTCCAATGCATGCATGAAAAATATGGGCAGGCTGTAAATGCAGAGATAGGATGAAAAAATTGCATAAGCATCACATGACTGGAGGCCTTGGAGTTCCCAAACTGTTAAAGTACTACTGTACAAGGCAACATACAAAACCCTATGTATACTGTGGTACTTGTCCCCACATTGTAAAGTATGGACATCTATAGAGGAAGAGCTACTTGATAAGTTCTCCTTATATTCTCTATTGTGGATCCCCTCTCATATCAGAACCAGAGTAGTAAATACTTTCCCCACAGTAAAATTTTCCCTGTCGATTTGAAACTCATGTACTCGTACTTACCAAATGGAGTCAGCACATCCCTTCTTTACTCCTTGTTGGAATAATGTGAAATTCATCCCAGGATAAGATCATAAGGAGTACCTTGTTTGGACAAAATAATATACTCTTTCCAAATAACTAAGCTCCTTTGCGATCCTTTTTAGTCTTTGCACGCCTCTCTAAATTCTATCTCCTTCAAAATGTTTTGTTTCAGTAAGTACAAGTTAGCCTTATAACTCAATTTGTCACTGATTCCATTGCCACAAATTTCCCCGATAGAGTCGTTCTACATAAATGAAGTATCATCCAAGGGCATGGTATCTACATTATATTAATTGTTATTAACCGACAATCAACCCTTAAAAGATTAACATGAACTCTCTTGGAAAAGAGATTCGGGGAGACATTGGACCCTGAAGAGAGGAATGTAATTAAAGCTAATTTGGCTAAAGCCTCCATTTCAGTGAGAATAAAACACCTTTTCTATAGGTGGTTTAGAGTGCCTACATGTCTTTATACATTGTTGCCAAACTCCACCGATCAATCCTGGAGATCATGCTGACACAGAGGCACCCTGCTGCACATCTGGTGGACATGCTTAAACTTGTCTCCTTGCTCGACTAAATTACATGTTCTTATACAATTTATACCCAACATTCAGATGCCTTATTATTTGCTCTTTTCCAGCCTTCTCAGACCCTTACCTGACACCACTAGTTATAGCCAAAAACTTATCAAACAAAATCTAAAAATCTTTCTTGGAAGATCCCAGATCCTCCCATGGCTACTGTCAACAGCATATGATCTACCTACCAAATGGAAAATGGCCAAATTACGTAATACTTGAGATGGTTTAAGGAAAATATAGTCACCATGGTCGGACAACTTATTCTTAGTAGCATTTTTTTAACAAAACATGCCATTGCCATTGTACCTCTTTGGTCAGCAGTCAGCAGTATTAAGGTTTCTTCATTTAGAAAAGTTTTTAAGTAATATCTTAAAGAAAACTATGTGATTTTATTAAGGGATAACAGGTCCACATTGAGAACATGTGGATCATAATATTAATGCAGCCATGCAGGACATTTTCATATCTTCTCTATCTAATAATTTTTCCTTATTTGCACATAATTAATTAGATAATTAGAATGCATTCCTTCGAGCAGAGGGCCCCAAACTCCACCATTACAGCCCAGGATATCCATGCTTGAACCCAGATAGTTAAATCAAATTGACTGTAGTGCTAATTAAGTCACCTGTGCAAGCATGGATATCCTTAAATCCTGGACTGTAATGGTGGAGTTTGGGAATCGCTGCCTTAGAGCATTGATGTTTATTCTGTTAGTGATTTCTCTCTCTCTCTCATTTTTTACACAGAAATTAATGGCACCGAACTATGCCCACTGCCATTTGCACCAGCCGATTTCATGTCTTCTGATTTTTCCTTTGTTCCCCACCTTCGATATCTGAGACTGGATGGAAATCAGCTGAAACCCCCAATACCATTGGATGTTATCATGTGTTTTCGACTGTTGCAATCTGTGGTTATCTGAGTAATAATACGCACTGCTAAAAAACATTTCTAATGCAGTGAGTCTTTTACCAACACACATAAAACAGTAGTTTTCTTACACCTATTGCTATTAACACATTACTAGTATATCTGTACACATGTGGTAATTCTAGCAGTGTAATGCTGTCCAGTGTCACCAGTTTACCATGAAGTATGAATATTGCACAATTTTAAAAAAAATCACTTTCTAGCAACATTACTACCCTGTACATCTGTATATTTCTCACACTCCAAACATAGATATCTAAAATGTTTTAAATCATTTTAAACTAGCTGTTCCTAAATAGAAATTTATAAAGGTGATAATAAAATATATGACTGATCAATTTGCTACATTAAGAAGAAATGTGTTGAAGCAAGCACTAGACATATAGGGGCATATCCAATTGGCTGCAAGGTTTTCACCGGAAAAATGTACACAGAGATCGCAACAAATTAATCTATTACTGCAGGTATCACACTCCAGATACCCGAGGTATCAAATAGAAAAACATGAATACATGCCGGCGTTTGGGATCCTGGCGGTCAGAATACCGACGCTGGCATCCCAACAGAGTTAGAATACCAACACTTTGTTGATCAGTATCCTAACCATCCCCCTGCCCTACCCTGACCCTAACCCTCCCTCCCCGTTGCCTAAACCTAACCTCCCCCTTAGTGCCTAAACCCAATTTCACCCTTCCAGCACCCTAAACCTAACCCTCCCGCCTTAGTGCCTAATCCTCTCCCTAGTGCTTAACCCTAACCCCTAACCCTAATTCTCCCCCTAACACCAACGGGGGCAGTCGATATGCCGGTGTCGGCATTCTGACTAGTGTCGGGATTCCGGCGTCAGCATTCTGACTGCCGGAATCCCAGAAAAAATCGGTCAAAATTTTTTTGAAGGAAAAAATCTTTTAAAAGATGGGAACAACCTATACTCTAAAAAAAAATCTAAAAAATATTGGGTAACAGTAAAAATAGTTATTGTCGCAAAGAAAAATATTAGTTTTTTTAAAATGCATTAAATGGCCGATTTGTGCATTTTTTAAGTAAAAAAATTATAAAAAGCAAACATTTTTCATTTTATTATAAACTAATAAAACAAAATATGCACAAAAAAGTGTAAAAAAGGTGATTTGGGGGTAATTGTAAGCCAATTGAAAAAATAAAATAATAAGATGAAAAGGCAATTATTTTTTATTTAAATAAATACTTTAATTAAATTTAGACTGTTCTGGGGCTGTGAGAAAACAGCCATGATAATTACTATAGAAATCACCATGACTGATTTTCTACCCAGGTATTTCCCGCAGCCAGGTAAAAATTTTCCCTGCAGTTGTATATGCCTCTAAGAGACTATACTACACTAATTACTTTAAGAACATTTTAAAGTCAATGGAATTATATTTCATTATGATGTTAATATATATATATATATGGATCCAATCGGTCCGGCACTCCCGTATCCCGTGGTATATAATGGCCTGCGTGCCCTCCTCAAAGTAAAACGATAAGGTGCAAAGGGAATGGGCGGCACTGCAGGACTTTTACCATAAGCAAAATTTTAATGCCAACGTTTCAGGGCTTCACGCCCCTTTATCAAGGTTACATACGTATGTAACCTTGATAAAGGGGCGTGAAGCCCTGAAATGTTGGCATTAAAATTTTGCTTATGGTAAAAGTCCTGCAGTGCCGCCCATTCCCTTTGCACCTTATATATATATATATATATATATATATATATATATAAAATACTGCACATGACTGATGTACACCACAGTACCAAGTATTACTAGAGTTTACTGCTTTTGAATAATTACCTATTTTTATTTTTGTACTGGTGCCAGAGGATGTGAGGAGGTGGTATTAAATCATGCTAATCAACCTCTTAACTAAAGCAAACAAGTTATAGTAATAAAAAGAGTGACATACTGTATCTACCCCAAACACAAAGTAAAACAATACATTATTTATAAATAGAACAACAAAGTGTTAGCATTTTTTTTTTAATGTGTAATGAAAACCATACGTATACTTTTACACATGATTTAATAGATCTAAATGTGTAGAAGCTTCAGCGTTAAAAAGCACAATTAGGCCTCATATACCTAGCATTATTTTCATGATTTGTACTGGCATCTTTAGCCTTTATTATTAGTACAACGCATGGAACTACGGGCCTGTTTTAGAGATGCATGCTATTGCACTGCCAATGCGCCTTTGTATGTAGCAGCTGTGCAATAATATGCCAATGCCGCTAAAGGCGTCTTGTGTAAATAGGCGTCTCCTGCCAGCTTCTGTGATCCACTGCTGCATCAGAGGATGCAGCCATGGAATCACCTGCATGACCATCGATCATCTGAGCGACCTTCTGGTTACTCATGATGGCTGGAGTTTTCATGCAGCTGCAGTCACTGGCTATAGCACAACCAGAAATTGGGGCCGACGCGCACCTGTTTTCTGGGATGTTGCCTGATGCAGTCCCACACATAAACAGCCACAGCCTGTCAATCAGGCTGCAGCGTCCGGACATTGCAAGCAAGCTAGCAAAAGGAAATCAGCACATGCAGAGTACAGACCATGCATATGTGCAGTTCTTCATGTATGCAAACTATCGGGTTGTGTACAATTCAGAATCAGGCCCTAATGTCTGAAAATGGATACCATTGTTTCTAGTGACCCAATTCCAACTATTTCAAAACAAATGCCAGTCAACATGAAGCCTCATTTGAATTTGTCAGAGAATAAATAGACTATATAATTTGGAACATTGACAGTATACATCTAATATATATTACAGTATATGTAAAAGGTATTTAATATCTATCAAAGTTCTGCAACAATTGCTTAGTTATAATTAGACATTGAATTTTTAATAGCTTGCAAAACAGTTATAAACTCACCTCCCTCCACTTATTGCCCAGTAGTTACCATTCTATGGTAAAGTCTTAAGCGTGCTTTCACGTTAAGCGGGTGATTTAGACTTGAACATAATAGTTTGCACACGTATGTTTCTAAGCCTTACACTATAGCATTTAGTTCACATTATCTGTTAGATTAGCAGGCAGGTCATATAATTTTGCACTTATTACAAATTAGTCTGGCTTGCAAACCTGAATAAATGTAAGTGATGAAAAAATGATTTAGCACAAGGTTTTAATTGAGGTTACCTACTAGAATACTGGGAGATCACATGATCATTTTTCATAAAATGTATCCACAATATGTAAACTAGTAGTGCAAAAGTGACAGGAGGCTTTGGGACAACTGAAAGGTATACACACATAAATCACAACATAAACAGAATCTCTATAAAACATATAAATAGACTATATAGAAATATATGCTTCGTATTACTTCTAATAGGCACATAGACAATACAGCATTTGCCTACTTGTCCTCCCTGCCTTCTTTATTTTTATTCTCCTTGAAATAATGTATTAAATTTTATTAGCAGAGTATATACATATGTAAATAATATATACATAAATATTAGACAGTATTAGGCCTGCATTGAATGCACGGCTTCTAGACACATGAATTCCTGCTTTCAGCACCATTGTGCCTTTATGAGACTCCTTATGTAATGATCTGTAACTGATGTGAGACAAGATAGGCCAACATTGTCTGAGTCTCTAAACTATATTTATCAGTATGTAATACCTCTTTTACATCAAATTTCTGGGTCCAGCCCAGATAACTGAACACGGGTTTCAAGCCGCGACACAGCAGCTTGAAACCCGTTCACACTGCTGGTTGGACAAGGGTTATTGCCGGGGATTCTCCTCTGACATCATCCAAGTGCGGGTGAGCCGGCTCCCCATAGGGTGTTAACGGGACCCGGGTCTGATGAGCCGCGTCACCTGTTCATGCTGCAGAGGTACACGGGACCGCTCCTGTGTTCAACCCTGCTTGCTACCCGGGTTGGATTGCCGGGTCAACTGGAAATCCAACCTGGCGCCTTTTACACTGAACCGCGACCTGGGTTGACACAACAATAACCCAGGTTATTTGGCCAGTGTAAAAGGAGTATTAGTCACACTGAAAACTCGTCCATTACTAAGGGGATATTTATCAAGGCCTGGAGATAAAAGGTAGGATATACTAACACTAAAATGCAGTCAAACCTCTGCAATCTGCAGTTTTCTGAGGTTTGACCTCATTCCCCATATCTATCAAGCTCTGGAAGCAAAACTTTCCGGAGGTTGCGTGCAATCGGCAACACCATCTAAAAATGGTGTACCCTAATAGAAGCCTATGGGTTTCTTTTCGCAGCATTCCCCCAGGGTCCCCCACGGCCTCATATAACAAAGGACAGCTCTTATAGGAAGAACTGTCCTTTACAGTTTTAAAAATAATTTAACATGCATACGGCATTAATAAATATCGCTATGCATGCAATAAGTGGCGAGACGTATCGCATTCAAAATGTGATCCCTGATACCTCCCGCCCAGAGCTTTGATAAATCTCCCCCTTTAAGTCTCACTGATTATAGGGCAATGAGAGCTATTGTCTTTACACCTTGTAATACATATTGATTGCATTAATTTAGTTTTGTTGTTGTATTGTAATTTTTTTCTTTTATTAGTGATTTTTTTGCATGATCCATTTCCGTATTGTATTTACCTGTGTTTGCTTTATTTTTTTTTGTTGTTCATTTTTTTCAGAAATAAAAACTAATAAAATTAATTATCTATATCCTGATTTTATTCTAAGAGTGGGCTTCAACCCTATGGTTCATTTAGCTCTGTTCCATAACATAAAAACTGATTAATGTATGTGGTTTGGAAAAGGAGAATGTATTTGCTGTAAAGCACATTTTGCACACTGCAAGCTGTACTTGCCTATAATGAAGCAAACTACGTCAGCCATCATAGTTGGCTTTAGGGGGCAGCAATATGTAAGGATCTGTTTTAAAAATGCTAATTTTCAGGCTGTAAAATTCTACTTTGCAGAGAGATTTAATAAAACTATCAGGCTTCCTCTTTTACAGTAATAATGACACATTTTATGTTAGTTTCTGGTAAGGATCTTATTTCACTTGCATCCTCAAACAGTACAATAGCAAAACACAACATTGTCTATAACTCCCAACTATATAGTGATCATACAATCAAATAAAAATAATAACCTAGCCTAGTAACACCCAGGGGTCTATTTATTAAAGTTAAAATTATGCAGAAACAGCAGTTCCTTTAAGTATCACTGCTATTATAGGAGGTATCAGAAATACCCCCTGCATTCAGCTAAGTGACTCAGAATACCGCAATACAATTATTCTCAATGGGGACTGCGGTCTTGGCCAAGCATAGCATTTTGCAGCCTGGCCTCAATAGCTTTAGATGACAATAGCCATTGTAGCCTATAAGCTATGTTTTTTGGATCCCTCCTTGACAACCAATACTCATACTTGCCGACATTCTGGCTGCCCTCTCAGGGAGGAGGCAGCCAGAATGCATAGTAAGGGGGTGCGGTTCGTCAAATGCGGCCGAGTTTACAGGCATTGTGAATCAGGGGGCGGGGCCATGATGACGCAATCCAGTGCAAATAACGTCATACACTTCCCCCACTGCAGAGATATAACTAGACTTTTTGGTGCCCTGTGCCAAAGAGAGCATTAGTGCCCCCCATTTTTTAAATAGGGACATAAGAAAAAGAGCCATGGCCTCATGGGGAAGGGCCAGGGAAGACATAGGGGAGGCCAGGAGATGCTGGGGATAAAAGAAGAGGAAGCTACAAGTGAGAATGATAATAAACAGGAAAACTGACAGGCCCATACAGCGCCTCTCCCTGCCCTGCGGTGCCCTGTGCCATGGCACTGGTCGCACCACCCTAGTTACGGTCCTGAGGTGGGGTAGGCGGCTGGCTGGGAGACTTGCTTGCTTTTCTGGGTGGCCCGGAGCACCACCCAATTTTCTGAGGGGTAGGCAAGTGTGCCTATACTGTATGCATGCTCAGTAGGTAAACGAGATCTAAAGTTGGCAGTAAAATTATAGTGAAGGCTTTAATATTAAATAGGCCCTCGTAACTATCTTACATAAGTTAACCATAACATCACTATTCTAACAATGATCTGATCTTTCTTCAGATACTGTATATACAAAACCCTCAAACAGCAAAGTTGGTATCAACAAAAGTATGCTATATATATATTTTATGTTTATGCTAATACCTTCAAAAAATGCTGTACTGTTTTTTTTTGCAGACCAAGTTAATCTGTGGTTTTCATTTCTATATGTCAAGTATTTTAATAAATAATTTAAAAATGTTTTACTTCAGCATAAATGCAGTAACAGTTTAGATGGATTTTTTTCTTAAAAAATATACCCAGAAATGAAATACACCAATCCCAGTTTTGTGTATTGTGGTGCGTCCTTACCCGGTCAAGCTGCCTCCTAGTCCTTTCAACCACTTCGGGCTAGTTACAGTTAGGGGTGAGCGGGTTCGAATTTCTGAAATCCGAACCCCCCCCGAGCCCCCCCGATCCAAGGCAGATCCGAGTCAGGCTCGGCTTTTCCCGCCTGACTCGGATCTGAAATCGAGGTAAAACATCATCATCCCGCCTTCCGGGTCTCGCGGGTTTTGGATCCTATATAAGGTACCCGCGTCGGCGCAATTTTCTCACTCGGCTGTGGACAGTGAAGAGGGAGGGTGGGAGTTACGGCTGGCTGGGCTGTGTAGTGTAGTGCAGTGTAGTGTTGTGCTGTGCTGTGCTGTGCTGCGCTGTGCTGCTGTTGTCCATAAGGGCTGTGTCCACTCCTCCAAAGTCCATAGGGGCTGGCTGTGTTGTGCTGTGCTGCTGTTGTCCATAGGGGCTGTGTCCACTCCTCCAAAGTCCATAGGGGCTGGCTGTGTTGTGCTGTGCTGCTGTTGTCCATAGGGGCTGTGTCCACTCCTCCAAAGTCCATAGGGGCTGGCTGGACTGTGTTGTGCAGTCAGTTGTCCATAGGGGCTGTGTCCACTCCAAAGTCCTGTGCAGAGTCCCAGTCCTAAAGGGGTGCTGTAATGTTGCCCAGGGGGTGCTCTGTCCATCAGGGGTGCTCCCCCCAAGAGCAAAAAAAAATAAAATATTTTCTGTGTTTGTGAATTGTGTGCGCAGTAGCCGCACGTGCATCAACAAAGTAGTGCCAAGCGTGTGCCTGTGTCATAAGTATAGGGCCGGCTGGCTTGACCAATAAAGGGTGCTGTAACCCCCAAAGTACACTCCAAACAAAATAAAAAAATATTTTCTGTGTTTGTGAATTGTGTGCGCAGTAGCCGTACGTGCATCAACAAAGTAGTGCCAAGCGTGCGCCTGTGTCATAAGTAAAGGGCCGGCTGGCTTGACCGTTAAAGGGTGCTGTAACCCCCAAAGTACACTCGAAACAAAATAAAAAAATATTTTCTGTGTTTGTGAATTGTGTGTGCAGTAGCCGCACGTGCATCAACAAAGTAGTGCCAAGCGTGCGCCAGTGTCATAAGTAAAGGGCCGGCTGGCTTGACCAATAAAGGGTGCTGTAACCCCCAAAGTACACTCCAAACCAAATAAAAAAATATTTTCTGTGTTTGTGAATTGCGTGTGCAGTAGCCGCACATGCAACAACAAAGTAGTGCCAATCGTGTGCCTGTGTCATAAGTAAAGGGCCAGCTGGCTTGACCGGTAAAGGGTGCTGTAACCCCCAAAGTACACTCCAAACAAAATAAAAAAATATTTTCTCTGTTTGTGAATGGTGTGCGCAGTAGCCGCACGTGCATCAACAAAGTAGTGCCAATCGTGCGCCTGTGTCCTAAGTAAAGGGCGGGCTGGCTTGACCATTAAAGGGTGCTGAAACCCCCAAAGTACACTCCAAACAAAATAAAAAAATATTTTCTGTGTTTGTGAATTGTGTGCGCTGTAGCCGCACGTGCATCAACAAAGTAGTGCCAAGCGTGCGCCTGTGTCATAAGTAAAGGGCCGGCTGGCTTGACCGTTAAAAGGTGCTGTAACCCCCAAAGTACACTCCAAACAAAATAAAAAAATATTTTCTGTGTTTGTGAATTGTGTGCGCAGTAGCCGCACGTGCATCAACAAAGTAGTGCCAAGCGTGCGCCTGTGTCATAAGTAAAGGGCCGGCTGGCTTGACCAATAAAGGGTGCTGTAACCCCCAAAGTACACTCCAAACCAAATAAAAAAATATTTTCTGTGTTTGTGAATTGTGTGCGCAGTAGCCGCACATGAATCAGCAAAGTAGTGCCAAGCGTGCGCCTGTGTCAAAAGTAAAGGGCCGGCTGGCTTGACCATTATAGGGTGCTGTAACACCCAAAGTACACTCCAAACAAAATAAAAAAATATTTTCTGTGTTTGTGAATTTTGTGCGCAGTAGCAGCACGTGCATCAACTAAGTAGTACCAAGTGTGCGCCTGTGTCATAAGTAAAGGGCAGGCTGGCTTGACCATTAAAGGGTGCTGTAACCCCCAAAGTACACTCCAAACAAAATAAAAAAATATTTCCTGTGTTTGTGAATTGTGTGTGCTGTAGCTGCACATGCATCAACAAAGTAATGCCAAGCGTGCGCCTGTGTCATAAGTAAAGGGCCGGCTGGCTTGACCATTAAAGGGTGCTGTAACCCCCAAAGTACACTCCAAACCAAATAAAAAAATATTTTCTGTGTTTGTGAATTGTGTGCGCAGTAGCCGCACGTGCATCAACAAGTAGTGCCAAGCGTGCGCCTGTGTCAAAAGTAAAGGGCTGGCTGGCTTGACCATTAAAGGGTGCTGTAACCCCAAAAGTACACTCCAAACAAAATAAAAAAATATTTTCTGTGTTTGTGAATTGTGTGCGCAGTAGCCGCACGTGCATCAACAAAGTAGTGCCAAGCGTGCGCCTGTGTCTTAAGTAAAGGGCTGGCTGGCTTGACCGTTAAAGGGTGCTGTAACCCCCAAAGTACACTCCAAAAAAAATAAAAAAATATTTTCTGTGTTTGTGAATTTTGTGCGCAGTAGCCGCACGTGCATCAACAAAGTAGTGCCAAGCGTGCGCCTGTGTCATAAGTAAAGGACCGGCTAGCTTGACCATTATAGGGTGCTGTAACCCCCAAAGTACACTCCAGTCCAAACCAAATAAAAAATTGTTTTCTGTGTTTGTGAATTGTGTGCGCAGTAGCCGCACGTGCATCAGCAAAGTAGTGCCAAGCGTGCGCCTGTGTCAAAAGTAAAGGGCCGGCTGGCTTGACCATTAAAGGGTGCTGTAAACCCAAAAGTACACTCCAAACAAAATAAAAAAATATTTTCTGTGTTTGTGAATTGTGTGTGCAGTAGCCGCACGTGCATCAACAAAGTAGTGCAAAAGCGTGCGCCTGTGTCATAAGTAAAGGGCCAGCTGGCTTGACCATTAAAGGGTGCTGTAACCCCCAAAGTACACTCCAAACAAAATAAAAAAATATTTTCTGTGTTTGTGAATTGTGTGCGCAGCAGCCGCACATGCATCAACAAAGTAGTGCCAAGCGTGCGCCTGTGTCATAAGTAAAGGGCTGGCTGGCTTGACCATTAAAGGGTGCTGTAACCCCCAAAGTACACTCTAAACAAAGTAAAAAAATATTTTCTGTGTTTGTGAATTGTGTGCGCAGTAGCCGCACGTGCATCAACAAAGTAGTGCCAAGCGTGCGCCTGTGTCACAAGTAAAGGGCTGGCTGGCTTGACCGTTAAAGGGTGCTGTAACCCCCAAAGTACACTCCAAACAAAATAAAAAAATATTTTCTGTGTTTGTGAATTGTGTGCGCAGTAGCCGCACGTGCATCAACAAAGTAGTGCCAAGCGTGCGCCTGTGTCTTAAGTAAAGGGCCAGCTGGCTTGACCATTAAAGGGTGCTGTAACCCCCAAAGTACACTCCAAACAAAATAAAAAAATATTTTCTGTGTTTGTGAATTGTGTGCGCAGTAGCCGCACGTGCATCAACAAAGTAGTGCCAAGCGTGCGCCTGTGTCATAAGTAAAGGTCCGGCTGGCTTGACCGTTAAAGGGTGCTGTAACCCCCAAAGTACACTCCAAACAAAATAAAAAAATATTTTCTGTGTTTGTGAATTTTGTGCGCAGTAGCCGCACGTGCATCAACAAAGTAGTGCCAAGCGTGCGCCTGTGTCATAAGTAAAGGACCAGCTGGCTTGACCATTATAGGGTGCTGTAACCCCCAAAGTACACTCCAGTCCAAACCAAATAAAAAATTATTTTCTGTGTTTGTGAATTGTGTGCGCAGTAGCCGCACGTGCATCAGCAAAGTAGTGCCAAGCGTGCGCCTGTGTCAAAAGTAAAGGGCTGGCTGGCTTGACCATTAAAGGGTGCTGTAAACCCAAAAGTACACTCCAAACAAAATAAAAAAATATTTTCTGTGTTTGTGAATTGTGTGTGCAGTAGCCGCACGTGCATCAACAAAGTAGTGCCAAGCGTGTGCCTGTGTCATAAGTATAGGGCCGGCTGGCTTGACCAATAAAGGGTGCTGTAACCCCCAAAGTACACTCCAAACAAAATAAAAAAATATTTTCTGTGTTTGTGAATTGTGTGCGCAGTAGCCGTACGTGCATCAACAAAGTAGTGCCAAGCGTGCGCCTGTGTCATAAGTAAAGGGCCGGCTGGCTTGACCGTTAAAGGGTGCTGTAACCCCCAAAGTACACTCGAAACAAAATAAAAAAATATTTTCTGTGTTTGTGAATTGTGTGTGCAGTAGCCGCACGTGCATCAACAAAGTAGTGCCAAGCGTGCGCCAGTGTCATAAGTAAAGGGCCGGCTGGCTTGACCAATAAAGGGTGCTGTAACCCCCAAAGTACACTCCAAACCAAATAAAAAAATATTTTCTGTGTTTGTGAATTGCGTGTGCAGTAGCCGCACATGCAACAACAAAGTAGTGCCAATCGTGTGCCTGTGTCATAAGTAAAGGGCCAGCTGGCTTGACCGGTAAAGGGTGCTGTAACCCCCAAAGTACACTCCAAACAAAATAAAAAAATATTTTCTCTGTTTGTGAATGGTGTGCGCAGTAGCCGCACGTGCATCAACAAAGTAGTGCCAATCGTGCGCCTGTGTCCTAAGTAAAGGGCGGGCTGGCTTGACCATTAAAGGGTGCTGAAACCCCCAAAGTACACTCCAAACAAAATAAAAAAATATTTTCTGTGTTTGTGAATTGTGTGCGCTGTAGCCGCACGTGCATCAACAAAGTAGTGCCAAGCGTGCGCCTGTGTCATAAGTAAAGGGCCGGCTGGCTTGACCGTTAAAAGGTGCTGTAACCCCCAAAGTACACTCCAAACAAAATAAAAAAATATTTTCTGTGTTTGTGAATTGTGTGCGCAGTAGCCGCACGTGCATCAACAAAGTAGTGCCAAGCGTGCGCCTGTGTCATAAGTAAAGGGCCGGCTGGCTTGACCAATAAAGGGTGCTGTAACCCCCAAAGTACACTCCAAACCAAATAAAAAAATATTTTCTGTGTTTGTGAATTGTGTGCGCAGTAGCCGCACATGAATCAGCAAAGTAGTGCCAAGCGTGCGCCTGTGTCAAAAGTAAAGGGCCGGCTGGCTTGACCATTATAGGGTGCTGTAACACCCAAAGTACACTCCAAACAAAATAAAAAAATATTTTCTGTGTTTGTGAATTTTGTGCGCAGTAGCAGCACGTGCATCAACTAAGTAGTACCAAGTGTGCGCCTGTGTCATAAGTAAAGGGCAGGCTGGCTTGACCATTAAAGGGTGCTGTAACCCCCAAAGTACACTCCAAACAAAATAAAAAAATATTTCCTGTGTTTGTGAATTGTGTGTGCTGTAGCTGCACATGCATCAACAAAGTAATGCCAAGCGTGCGCCTGTGTCATAAGTAAAGGGCCGGCTGGCTTGACCATTAAAGGGTGCTGTAACCCCCAAAGTACACTCCAAACCAAATAAAAAAATATTTTCTGTGTTTGTGAATTGTGTGCGCAGTAGCCGCACGTGCATCAACAAGTAGTGCCAAGCGTGCGCCTGTGTCAAAAGTAAAGGGCTGGCTGGCTTGACCATTAAAGGGTGCTGTAACCCCAAAAGTACACTCCAAACAAAATAAAAAAATATTTTCTGTGTTTGTGAATTGTGTGCGCAGTAGCCGCACGTGCATCAACAAAGTAGTGCCAAGCGTGCGCCTGTGTTAAGTAAAGGGCTGGCTGGCTTGACCGTTAAAGGGTGCTGTATCCCCCAAAGTACACTCCAAAAAAAATAAAAAAATATTTTCTGTGTTTGTGAATTTTGTGCGCAGTAGCCGCACGTGCATCAACAAAGTAGTGCCAAGCGTGCGCCTGTGTCATAAGTAAAGGACCGGCTAGCTTGACCATTATAGGGTGCTGTAACCCCCAAAGTACACTCCAGTCCAAACCAAATAAAAAATTGTTTTCTGTGTTTGTGAATTGTGTGCGCAGTAGCCGCACGTGCATCAGCAAAGTAGTGCCAAGCGTGCGCCTGTGTCAAAAGTAAAGGGCCGGCTGGCTTGACCATTAAAGGGTGCTGTAAACCCAAAAGTACACTCCAAACAAAATAAAAAAATATTTTCTGTGTTTGTGAATTGTGTGTGCAGTAGCCGCACGTGCATCAACAAAGTAGTGCAAAAGCGTGCGCCTGTGTCATAAGTAAAGGGCCAGCTGGCTTGACCATTAAAGGGTGCTGTAACCCCCAAAGTACACTCCAAACAAAATAAAAAAATATTTTCTGTGTTTGTGAATTGTGTGCGCAGCAGCCGCACATGCATCAACAAAGTAGTGCCAAGCGTGCGCCTGTGTCATAAGTAAAGGGCTGGCTGGCTTGACCATTAAAGGGTGCTGTAACCCCCAAAGTACACTCTAAACAAAGTAAAAAAATATTTTCTGTGTTTGTGAATTGTGTGCGCAGTAGCCGCACGTGCATCAACAAAGTAGTGCCAAGCGTGCGCCTGTGTCACAAGTAAAGGGCTGGCTGGCTTGACCGTTAAAGGGTGCTGTAACCCCCAAAGTACACTCCAAACAAAATAAAAAAATATTTTCTGTGTTTGTGAATTGTCGTGCGCAGTAGCCGCACGTGCATCAACAAAGTAGTGCCAAGCGTGCGCCTGTGTCTTAAGTAAAGGGCCAGCTGGCTTGACCATTAAAGGGTGCTGTAACCCCCAAAGTACACTCCAAACAAAATAAAAAAATATTTTCTGTGTTTGTGAATTGTGTGCGCAGTAGCCGCACGTGCATCAACAAAGTAGTGCCAAGCGTGCGCCTGTGTCATAAGTAAAGGTCCGGCTGGCTTGACCGTTAAAGGGTGCTGTAACCCCCAAAGTACACTCCAAACAAAATAAAAAAATATTTTCTGTGTTTGTGAATTTTGTGCGCAGTAGCCGCACGTGCATCAACAAAGTAGTGCCAAGCGTGCGCCTGTGTCATAAGTAAAGGACCGGCTGGCTTGACCATTATAGGGTGCTGTAACCCCCAAAGTACACTCCAGTCCAAACCAAATAAAAAATTATTTTCTGTGTTTGTGAATTGTAGTGCGCAGTAGCCGCACGTGCATCAGCAAAGTAGTGCCAAGCGTGCGCCTGTGTCAAAAGTAAAGGGCTGGCTGGCTTGACCATTAAAGGGTGCTGTAAACCCAAAAGTACACTCCAAACAAAATAAAAAAATATTTTCTGTGTTTGTGAATTGTGTGTGCAGTAGCCGCACGTGCATCAACAAAGTAGTGCCAAGTGTGCGCCTGTGTCATAAGTAAAGGGCCAGCTGGCTTGACCATTAAAGGGTGCTGTAACCCCCAAAGTACACTCCAAACAAAATAAAAAAATATTTTCTGTGTTTGTGAATTGTGTGCGCAGCAGCCGCACATGCATCAACAAAGTAGTGCCAAGCGTGCGCCTGTGTCATAAGTAAAGGGCCGGCTGGCTTGACCATTAAAGGGTGCTGTAACCCCCAAAGTACACTCTAAACAAAGTAAAAAAATATTTTCTGTGTTTGTGAATTGTGTGCGCAGTAGCCGCATGTGCATCAACAAAGTAGTGCCAAGCGTGCGCCTGTGTCACAAGTAAAGGGCTGGCTGGCTTGACCGTTAAAGGGTGCTGTAACCCCCAAAGTACACTCCAAACAAAATAAAAAAATATTTTCTGTGTTTGTGAATTGTGTGCGCAGTAGCCGCACGTGCATCAACAAAGTAGTGCCAAGCGTGCGCCTGTGTCATAAGTAAAGGGCCGGCTGGCTTGACCATTAATGGGTGCTGTAACCCCCAAAGTACTCTCCAAACAAAATAAAAAAATATTTTCTGTGTTTGTGAATTGTGTGCGCAGCAGCCGCACATGCATCAACAAAGTATTGCGAAATGTGCGCCTGTGTCATAAGTAAAGGGCCGGCTGGCTTGACCATTAAAGGGTGCTGTAACCCCCAAAGTACACTCCAAGCAAAGTAAAAAAATATTTTCTGTGTTTGTGAATTGTGTGCGCAGTAGCCGCACGTGCATCAAAAAAGTAGTGCCAAGCGTGCGCCTGTGTCACAAGTAAAGGGCCGGCTGGCTTGACCATTATAGGGTGCTGTAACCCCAAAGTACACTCCAAACAAAATAAATAAATATTTTCTGTGTTTGTGAATTGTGTGCGCAGTAGCCGCACGTGCATCAACAAAGTAGTGCCAAGCGTGCGCCTGTGTCATAAGTAAAGGGCCGGCTGTGGCATGACCGTTAAAGGGTGCTGTAACCCCCAAAGTACACTCCAAACAAAATAAAAAAATATTTTCTGTGTTTGTGAATTGTGTGCGCTGTAGCCGCACGTGCATCAACAAAGTAGTGCCAAGCGTGCGCCTGTGTCATAAGTAAAGGGCCAGCTGGCTTGACCGGTAAAGGGTGCTGTAATCCCCAAAGTACACTCCAAACAAAATAAAAAAATATGTTCTGTGTTTGTGAATTGTGTGTGCAGTAGCAGCACGTGCATCAACAAAGTACTGCCAAGCGTGCGCCTGTGTCATAAGTAAAGGGCCGGCTGGCTTGACCGTTAAAGGGTGCTGTAAGCCCCAAAGTACACTCCAAACAAAATAAAAATATATTTTCTGTGTTTGTGAATTGTGTGCGCAGTAGCCGCACGTGCATAAGCAAAGTAGTGCCAAGTGTGCGCCTGTGTCAAAAGTAATGGGCCGGCTGGCTTGACCATTATAGGGTGCTGTAACCCCCAAAGTACACTCCAAACAAAATAAAAAAATATTTTCTGTGTTTGTGAATTGTGTGCGCAGTAGCCGCACATGCATCAACAAAGTAGTGCCTAGCGTGCGCCTGTGTCATAAGTAAAGGGCCAGCTGGCTTGACCATGAAAGGGTACTGTAACCCCCAAAGTACACTCCAAACAAAATAAAAAAATATTTTCTGTGTTTGTGAATTGTGTGTGCTGTGGCCGCACATGCATCAACAAAGTAGTGCCAATCGTGCGCCTGTGTCATAAGTAAAGGGCCGGCTGGCTTGACCGTTAAAGGGTGCTGTAACCCCAAAAGTACACTCCAAACCAAATAAAAAAATATTTTCTGTGTTTGTGAATTGTGTGCGCAGTAGCTGCACGTGCATCAACAAAGTAGTGCCAAGCGTGCGCCTGTGTCACAAGTAAAGGGCCGGCTGGCTTGACCGTTAAAGGGTGCTGTAACCCCCAAAGTACACTCCAGTCCAAACCAAATAAAAAAATATTTTCTGTGTTTGTGAATTGTGTGCGCAGTAGCCGCACGTGCATCAACAAAGTAGTGCCAAGCGTGCACCTGTGTCATAAGTAAAGGGCCTGCTGGCTTGACTGTTAAAGGGTGCTGTAACCCCCAAAGTACACTCCAAACAAAATAAAAAAATATTTTTTGTGTTTGTGAATTGTGTGCGCAGTAGCCGCACCTGCATCAACAAAGTAGTGCCAAGCGTGCGCCTGTGTCATAAGTAAAGGGCCGGCTGGCTTGACCGTTAAAGGGTGCTGTAACCCCCAAAGTACACTCCAAACAAAATAAAAAAATATTTTCTGTGTTTGTGAATTGTGTGTGCAGTAGCCGCACGTGCATCAACAAAGTAGTGCCAAGCGTGCGCCTGTGTCATAAGTAAAGGGCCGGCTGGCTTGACCGTTAAAGGGTGCTGTAAGCCCCAAAGTACACTCCAAACAAAATAAAAAAATATTTTCTGTGTTTGTGAATTGTGTGCGCAGTAGCCGCACGTGCATCAGCAAAGTAGTGCCAAGCATGCGCCTGTGTCAAAAGTAATGGGCCGGCTGGCTTGACCATTATAGGGTGCTGTAACCCCCAAAGTACACTCCAAACAAAATAAAAAAATATTTTCGGTGTTTGTGAATTGTGTGCGCAGTAGCCGCACGTGCATCAACAAAGTAGTGCCAAGCATGCGCCTGTGTCATAAGTAAAGGGCCGGCTGGCTTGACCATTAAAGGATGCTGTAACCCCCAAAGTACACTCCAAACCAAATAAAAAATTTTTTTCTGTGTTTGTGAATTGTGTGTGCAGTAGCCGCACATGCATCAACAAAGTAGTGCCAATCGTGCGCCTGTGTCATAAGTAAAGGGCCGGCTGGCTTGACCGTTAAAGGGTGCTGTAACCCCCAAAGTACACTCCAGTCTAAACCAAATAAAAAAATATTTTCTATGTTTGTGAATTGTGTGCGCAGTAGCCGCACGTGCATCAGCAAAGTAGTGCCAAGCGTGCGCCTGTGTCAAAAGTAAAGGGCCGGCTGGCTTGACCATTATAGGGTGCTGTAACCCCCAAATTACACTCCAAACAAAATAAAAAAATATTTTCTGTGATTGTGAATTTTGTGCGCAGTAGCCGCACGTGCATCAACAAAGTAGTGCCAAGCGTGCGCCTGTGTCATAAGTAAAGGGCCGGCTGGCTTGACCATTAAAGGGTGCTGTAACCCCCAAAGTACACTCCAAACAAAATAAAACAATATTTCCTGTGTTTGTGAATTGTGTGTGCAGTAGCAGCACATGCATCAACAAAGTAATGCCAAGCGTGCGCCTGTGTCATAAGTAAAGGGCCGGCTGGCTTGACCATTAAAGGGTGCTGTAACCCCCAAAGTACACTCCAAACAAAATAAAAAAATATTTTCTGTGTTTGTGAATTGTGTGCGCAGTAGCCGTACGTGCATCAACAAAGTAGTGCCAAGCGTGCGCCTGTGTCATAAGTAAAGGGCCAGCTGGCTTGACCGTTAAAGGGTGCTGTAACCCCCAAAGTACACTCCAAACAAAATAAAAATATATTTTCTGTGTTTGTGAATTGAGTGCGCAGTAGCCGCACGTGCATCAACAAAGTAGTGCCAAGCGTGCGCCTGTGTCATAAGTAAAGGACCGGCTGGCTTGACCATTAAAGGGTGCTGTAACCCCCAAAGTACACTCCAGTCCAAACCAAATAAAAAAATATTTTCTGTGTTTGTGAATTGTGTGCGCAGTAGCCGCACGTGCATCAACAAAGTAGTGCCAAGCGTGCGCCTGTGTCATAAGTAAAGGGCCAGCTGGCTTGACCGTTAAAGGGTGCTGTAACCCCCAAAGTACACTCCAAACAAAATAAAAAAATATTTTCTGTGTTTGTGAATTTTGTGCGCAGTAGCCGCACGTGCATCAACAAAGTAGTGCCAAGCGTGCACCTGTGTCATAAGTAAAGGACCGGCTGGCTTGACCATTATAGGGTGCTGTAACCCCCAAAGTACACTCCAGTCCAAACCAAATAAAAAAATATTTTCTGTGTTTGTGAATTGTGTGCGCAGTAGCCGCACGTGCATCAACAAAGTAGTGCCAAGCGTGCGCCTGTGTCATAAGTAAAGGGCCAGCTGGCTTGACCATTAAAGGGTGCTGTAAACCCAAAAGTACACTCCAAACAAAATAAAAAAATATTTTCTGTGTTTGTGAATTGTGTGTGCAGTAGCCGCACGTGCATCAACAAAGTAGTGCCAAGTGTGCGCCTGTGTCATAAGTAAAGGGCCGGCTGGCTTGACCATTAAAGGGTGCTGTAACCCCCAAAGTACACTCCAAACAAAATAAAAAAATATTTTCTGTGTTTGTGAATTGTGTGCGCAGAAGCCGCACGTGCATCAACAAAGTAGTGCCAAGCGTGCGCCTGTGTCATAAGTAAAGGACCGGCTGGCTTGACCATTAAAAGGTGCTGTAACCCCCAAAGTACACTCCAAACAAAATAAAAAAATATTTCCTGTGTTTGTGAATTGTGTGTGCAGTAGCGGCACATGCATCAACAAAGCAGTGCCAAGCGTGCGCCTGTGTCATAAGTAAAGGGCCGGCTGGCTTGACCAATAAATTGTGCTGTAACCCCCAAAGTACACTCCAAATAAAATAAAAAAATATTTTCTGTGTGTGTGAATTGTGTGCGCAGTAGCCGCACGTGCATCAACAAAGTGCCAAGCGTGCGTCTGCATCATAAGAAAAGGGTCAACTGGCTTGACCTTTAAAGGGAGCTGTAACCCCCAAAGTACACTCCAAACAAAATAAAAAAATATTTTCTGTGTTTGTGAATTCTGTGCGCAGTAGCCGCACGTGCATCAACAAAGTAGTGCCAAGCGTGCGCCTGTGTCATAAGTAAAGGGCCGGCTGGCTTGACCTTTAAAGGGTGCTGTAACCCCCAAAGTACACTCCAAACAAAATAAAAAAATATTTTCTGTGTTTGTGAATTGTGTGTGCAGTAGCCGCACATGCATCAACAAAGTAGTGCCAAGCGTGCGCCTGTGTCATAAGTAAAGGGCCAGCTGGCTTGACCATTATAGTGTGCTGTAACCCCCAAAGAACACTCCAAACAAAGTAAAAAAATATTTTCTGTGTTTGTGAATTGTGTGCGCAGTAGCCGCACGTGCATCAACAAAGTAGTGCCAAGCGTGCGCCTGTGTCACAAGTAAAGGGCTGGCTGGCTTGACCGTTAAAGGGTGCTGTAACCCCCAAAGTACACTCCAAACAAAATAAAAAAATATTTTCTGTGTTTGTGAATTGTGTGCGCAGTAGCCGCACGTGCATCAACAAAGTAGTGCCAAGCGTGCGCCTGTGTCATAAGTAAAGGGCCGGCTGTGGCATGACCATTAAAGGGTGCTGTAACCCCCAAAGTACACTCCAAACAAAATAAAAAAATATTTTCTGTGTTTGTGAATTGTGTGCGCAGTAGCCGCACGTGCATCAACAAAGTAGTGCCAAGCGTGCGCCTGTGTCATAAGTAAAGGGCCGGCTGGCTTGACCAATAAAGGGTGCTGTAACCCCCAAAGTACACTCCAAACCAAATAAAAAAATATTTTCTGTGTTTGTGAATTGTGTGCGCAGTAGCCGCACATGAATCAGCAAAGTAGTGCCAAGCGTGCGCCTGTGTCAAAAGTAAAGGGCCGGCTGGCTTGACCATTATAGGGTGCTGTAACACCCAAAGTACACTCCAAACAAAATAAAAAAATATTTTCTGTGTTTGTGAATTTTGTGCGCAGTAGCAGCACGTGCATCAACTAAGTAGTACCAAGTGTGCGCCTGTGTCATAAGTAAAGGGCAGGCTGGCTTGACCATTAAAGGGTGCTGTAACCCCCAAAGTACACTCCAAACAAAATAAAAAAATATTTCCTGTGTTTGTGAATTGTGTGTGCTGTAGCTGCACATGCATCAACAAAGTAATGCCAAGCGTGCGCCTGTGTCATAAGTAAAGGGCCGGCTGGCTTGACCATTAAAGGGTGCTGTAACCCCCAAAGTACACTCCAAACCAAATAAAAAAATATTTTCTGTGTTTGTGAATTGTGTGCGCAGTAGCCGCACGTGCATCAACAAGTAGTGCCAAGCGTGCGCCTGTGTCAAAAGTAAAGGGCTGGCTGGCTTGACCATTAAAGGGTGCTGTAACCCCAAAAGTACACTCCAAACAAAATAAAAAAATATTTTCTGTGTTTGTGAATTGTGTGCGCAGTAGCCGCACGTGCATCAACAAAGTAGTGCCAAGCGTGCGCCTGTGTCTTAAGTAAAGGGCTGGCTGGCTTGACCGTTAAAGGGTGCTGTATCCCCCAAAGTACACTCCAAAAAAAATAAAAAAATATTTTCTGTGTTTGTGAATTTTGTGCGCAGTAGCCGCACGTGCATCAACAAAGTAGTGCCAAGCGTGCGCCTGTGTCATAAGTAAAGGACCGGCTAGCTTGACCATTATAGGGTGCTGTAACCCCCAAAGTACACTCCAGTCCAAACCAAATAAAAAATTGTTTTCTGTGTTTGTGAATTGTGTGCGCAGTAGCCGCACGTGCATCAGCAAAGTAGTGCCAAGCGTGCGCCTGTGTCAAAAGTAAAGGGCCGGCTGGCTTGACCATTAAAGGGTGCTGTAAACCCAAAAGTACACTCCAAACAAAATAAAAAAATATTTTCTGTGTTTGTGAATTGTGTGTGCAGTAGCCGCACGTGCATCAACAAAGTAGTGCAAAAGCGTGCGCCTGTGTCATAAGTAAAGGGCCAGCTGGCTTGACCATTAAAGGGTGCTGTAACCCCCAAAGTACACTCCAAACAAAATAAAAAAATATTTTCTGTGTTTGTGAATTGTGTGCGCAGCAGCCGCACATGCATCAACAAAGTAGTGCCAAGCGTGCGCCTGTGTCATAAGTAAAGGGCTGGCTGGCTTGACCATTAAAGGGTGCTGTAACCCCCAAAGTACACTCTAAACAAAGTAAAAAAATATTTTCTGTGTTTGTGAATTGTGTGCGCAGTAGCCGCACGTGCATCAACAAAGTAGTGCCAAGCGTGCGCCTGTGTCACAAGTAAAGGGCTGGCTGGCTTGACCGTTAAAGGGTGCTGTAACCCCCAAAGTACACTCCAAACAAAATAAAAAAATATTTTCTGTGTTTGTGAATTGTGTGCGCAGTAGCCGCACGTGCATCAACAAAGTAGTGCCAAGCGTGCGCCTGTGTCTTAAGTAAAGGGCCAGCTGGCTTGACCATTAAAGGGTGCTGTAACCCCCAAAGTACACTCCAAACAAAATAAAAAAATATTTTCTGTGTTTGTGAATTGTGTGCGCAGTAGCCGCACGTGCATCAACAAAGTAGTGCCAAGCGTGCGCCTGTGTCATAAGTAAAGGTCCGGCTGGCTTGACCGTTAAAGGGTGCTGTAACCCCCAAAGTACACTCCAAACAAAATAAAAAAATATTTTCTGTGTTTGTGAATTTTGTGCGCAGTAGCCGCACGTGCATCAACAAAGTAGTGCCAAGCGTGCGCCTGTGTCATAAGTAAAGGACCGGCTGGCTTGACCATTATAGGGTGCTGTAACCCCCAAAGTACACTCCAGTCCAAACCAAATAAAAAATTATTTTCTGTGTTTGTGAATTGTGTGCGCAGTAGCCGCACGTGCATCAGCAAAGTAGTGCCAAGCGTGCGCCTGTGTCAAAAGTAAAGGGCTGGCTGGCTTGACCATTAAAGGGTGCTGTAAACCCAAAAGTACACTCCAAACAAAATAAAAAAATATTTTCTGTGTTTGTGAATTGTGTGTGCAGTAGCCGCACGTGCATCAACAAAGTAGTGCCAAGTGTGCGCCTGTGTCATAAGTAAAGGGCCAGCTGGCTTGACCATTAAAGGGTGCTGTAACCCCCAAAGTACACTCCAAACAAAATAAAAAAATATTTTCTGTGTTTGTGAATTGTGTGCGCAGCAGCCGCACATGCATCAACAAAGTAGTGCCAAGCGTGCGCCTGTGTCATAAGTAAAGGGCCGGCTGGCTTGACCATTAAAGGGTGCTGTAACCCCCAAAGTACACTCTAAACAAAGTAAAAAAATATTTTCTGTGTTTGTGAATTGTGTGCGCAGTAGCCGCATGTGCATCAACAAAGTAGTGCCAAGCGTGCGCCTGTGTCACAAGTAAAGGGCTGGCTGGCTTGACCGTTAAAGGGTGCTGTAACCCCCAAAGTACACTCCAAACAAAATAAAAAAATATTTTCTGTGTTTGTGAATTGTGTGCGCAGTAGCCGCACGTGCATCAACAAAGTAGTGCCAAGCGTGCGCCTGTGTCATAAGTAAAGGGCCGGCTGGCTTGACCATTAATGGGTGCTGTAACCCCCAAAGTACTCTCCAAACAAAATAAAAAAATATTTTCTGTGTTTGTGAATTGTGTGCGCAGCAGCCGCACATGCATCAACAAAGTATTGCGAAATGTGCGCCTGTGTCATAAGTAAAGGGCCGGCTGGCTTGACCATTAAAGGGTGCTGTAACCCCCAAAGTACACTCCAAGCAAAGTAAAAAAATATTTTCTGTGTTTGTGAATTGTGTGCGCAGTAGCCGCACGTGCATCAAAAAAGTAGTGCCAAGCGTGCGCCTGTGTCACAAGTAAAGGGCCGGCTGGCTTGACCATTATAGGGTGCTGTAACCCCAAAGTACACTCCAAACAAAATAAATAAATATTTTCTGTGTTTGTGAATTGTGTGCGCAGTAGCCGCACGTGCATCAACAAAGTAGTGCCAAGCGTGCGCCTGTGTCATAAGTAAAGGGCCGGCTGTGGCATGACCGTTAAAGGGTGCTGTAACCCCCAAAGTACACTCCAAACAAAATAAAAAAATATTTTCTGTGTTTGTGAATTGTGTGCGCTGTAGCCGCACGTGCATCAACAAAGTAGTGCCAAGCGTGCGCCTGTGTCATAAGTAAAGGGCCAGCTGGCTTGACCGGTAAAGGGTGCTGTAATCCCCAAAGTACACTCCAAACAAAATAAAAAAATATGTTCTGTGTTTGTGAATTGTGTGTGCAGTAGCAGCACGTGCATCAACAAAGTACTGCCAAGCGTGCGCCTGTGTCATAAGTAAAGGGCCGGCTGGCTTGACCGTTAAAGGGTGCTGTAAGCCCCAAAGTACACTCCAAACAAAATAAAAATATATTTTCTGTGTTTGTGAATTGTGTGCGCAGTAGCCGCACGTGCATAAGCAAAGTAGTGCCAAGTGTGCGCCTGTGTCAAAAGTAATGGGCCGGCTGGCTTGACCATTATAGGGTGCTGTAACCCCCAAAGTACACTCCAAACAAAATAAAAAAATATTTTCTGTGTTTGTGAATTGTGTGCGCAGTAGCCGCACATGCATCAACAAAGTAGTGCCTAGCGTGCGCCTGTGTCATAAGTAAAGGGCCAGCTGGCTTGACCATGAAAGGGTACTGTAACCCCCAAAGTACACTCCAAACAAAATAAAAAAATATTTTCTGTGTTTGTGAATTGTGTGTGCTGTGGCCGCACATGCATCAACAAAGTAGTGCCAATCGTGCGCCTGTGTCATAAGTAAAGGGCCGGCTGGCTTGACCGTTAAAGGGTGCTGTAACCCCAAAAGTACACTCCAAACCAAATAAAAAAATATTTTCTGTGTTTGTGAATTGTGTGCGCAGTAGCTGCACGTGCATCAACAAAGTAGTGCCAAGCGTGCGCCTGTGTCACAAGTAAAGGGCCGGCTGGCTTGACCGTTAAAGGGTGCTGTAACCCCCAAAGTACACTCCAGTCCAAACCAAATAAAAAAATATTTTCTGTGTTTGTGAATTGTGTGCGCAGTAGCCGCACGTGCATCAACAAAGTAGTGCCAAGCGTGCACCTGTGTCATAAGTAAAGGGCCTGCTGGCTTGACTGTTAAAGGGTGCTGTAACCCCCAAAGTACACTCCAAACAAAATAAAAAAATATTTTTTGTGTTTGTGAATTGTGTGCGCAGTAGCCGCACCTGCATCAACAAAGTAGTGCCAAGCGTGCGCCTGTGTCATAAGTAAAGGGCCGGCTGGCTTGACCGTTAAAGGGTGCTGTAACCCCCAAAGTACACTCCAAACAAAATAAAAAAATATTTTCTGTGTTTGTGAATTGTGTGTGCAGTAGCCGCACGTGCATCAACAAAGTAGTGCCAAGCGTGCGCCTGTGTCATAAGTAAAGGGCCGGCTGGCTTGACCGTTAAAGGGTGCTGTAAGCCCCAAAGTACACTCCAAACAAAATAAAAAAATATTTTCTGTGTTTGTGAATTGTGTGCGCAGTAGCCGCACGTGCATCAGCAAAGTAGTGCCAAGCATGCGCCTGTGTCAAAAGTAATGGGCCGGCTGGCTTGACCATTATAGGGTGCTGTAACCCCCAAAGTACACTCCAAACAAAATAAAAAAATATTTTCGGTGTTTGTGAATTGTGTGCGCAGTAGCCGCACGTGCATCAACAAAGTAGTGCCAAGCATGCGCCTGTGTCATAAGTAAAGGGCCGGCTGGCTTGACCATTAAAGGATGCTGTAACCCCCAAAGTACACTCCAAACCAAATAAAAAATTTTTTTCTGTGTTTGTGAATTGTGTGTGCAGTAGCCGCACATGCATCAACAAAGTAGTGCCAATCGTGCGCCTGTGTCATAAGTAAAGGGCCGGCTGGCTTGACCGTTAAAGGGTGCTGTAACCCCCAAAGTACACTCCAGTCTAAACCAAATAAAAAAATATTTTCTATGTTTGTGAATTGTGTGCGCAGTAGCCGCACGTGCATCAGCAAAGTAGTGCCAAGCGTGCGCCTGTGTCAAAAGTAAAGGGCCGGCTGGCTTGACCATTATAGGGTGCTGTAACCCCCAAATTACACTCCAAACAAAATAAAAAAATATTTTCTGTGATTGTGAATTTTGTGCGCAGTAGCCGCACGTGCATCAACAAAGTAGTGCCAAGCGTGCGCCTGTGTCATAAGTAAAGGGCCGGCTGGCTTGACCATTAAAGGGTGCTGTAACCCCCAAAGTACACTCCAAACAAAATAAAACAATATTTCCTGTGTTTGTGAATTGTGTGTGCAGTAGCAGCACATGCATCAACAAAGTAATGCCAAGCGTGCGCCTGTGTCATAAGTAAAGGGCCGGCTGGCTTGACCATTAAAGGGTGCTGTAACCCCCAAAGTACACTCCAAACAAAATAAAAAAATATTTTCTGTGTTTGTGAATTGTGTGCGCAGTAGCCGTACGTGCATCAACAAAGTAGTGCCAAGCGTGCGCCTGTGTCATAAGTAAAGGGCCAGCTGGCTTGACCGTTAAAGGGTGCTGTAACCCCCAAAGTACACTCCAAACAAAATAAAAATATATTTTCTGTGTTTGTGAATTGAGTGCGCAGTAGCCGCACGTGCATCAACAAAGTAGTGCCAAGCGTGCGCCTGTGTCATAAGTAAAGGACCGGCTGGCTTGACCATTAAAGGGTGCTGTAACCCCCAAAGTACACTCCAGTCCAAACCAAATAAAAAAATATTTTCTGTGTTTGTGAATTGTGTGCGCAGTAGCCGCACGTGCATCAACAAAGTAGTGCCAAGCGTGCGCCTGTGTCATAAGTAAAGGGCCAGCTGGCTTGACCGTTAAAGGGTGCTGTAACCCCCAAAGTACACTCCAAACAAAATAAAAAAATATTTTCTGTGTTTGTGAATTTTGTGCGCAGTAGCCGCACGTGCATCAACAAAGTAGTGCCAAGCGTGCACCTGTGTCATAAGTAAAGGACCGGCTGGCTTGACCATTATAGGGTGCTGTAACCCCCAAAGTACACTCCAGTCCAAACCAAATAAAAAAATATTTTCTGTGTTTGTGAATTGTGTGCGCAGTAGCCGCACGTGCATCAACAAAGTAGTGCCAAGCGTGCGCCTGTGTCATAAGTAAAGGGCCAGCTGGCTTGACCATTAAAGGGTGCTGTAAACCCAAAAGTACACTCCAAACAAAATAAAAAAATATTTTCTGTGTTTGTGAATTGTGTGTGCAGTAGCCGCACGTGCATCAACAAAGTAGTGCCAAGTGTGCGCCTGTGTCATAAGTAAAGGGCCGGCTGGCTTGACCATTAAAGGGTGCTGTAACCCCCAAAGTACACTCCAAACAAAATAAAAAAATATTTTCTGTGTTTGTGAATTGTGTGCGCAGAAGCCGCACGTGCATCAACAAAGTAGTGCCAAGCGTGCGCCTGTGTCATAAGTAAAGGACCGGCTGGCTTGACCATTAAAAGGTGCTGTAACCCCCAAAGTACACTCCAAACAAAATAAAAAAATATTTCCTGTGTTTGTGAATTGTGTGTGCAGTAGCGGCACATGCATCAACAAAGCAGTGCCAAGCGTGCGCCTGTGTCATAAGTAAAGGGCCGGCTGGCTTGACCAATAAATTGTGCTGTAACCCCCAAAGTACACTCCAAATAAAATAAAAAAATATTTTCTGTGTGTGTGAATTGTGTGCGCAGTAGCCGCACGTGCATCAACAAAGTGCCAAGCGTGCGTCTGCATCATAAGAAAAGGGTCAACTGGCTTGACCTTTAAAGGGAGCTGTAACCCCCAAAGTACACTCCAAACAAAATAAAAAAATATTTTCTGTGTTTGTGAATTCTGTGCGCAGTAGCCGCACGTGCATCAACAAAGTAGTGCCAAGCGTGCGCCTGTGTCATAAGTAAAGGGCCGGCTGGCTTGACCTTTAAAGGGTGCTGTAACCCCCAAAGTACACTCCAAACAAAATAAAAAAATATTTTCTGTGTTTGTGAATTGTGTGTGCAGTAGCCGCACATGCATCAACAAAGTAGTGCCAAGCGTGCGCCTGTGTCATAAGTAAAGGGCCAGCTGGCTTGACCATTATAGTGTGCTGTAACCCCCAAAGAACACTCCAAACAAAGTAAAAAAATATTTTCTGTGTTTGTGAATTGTGTGCGCAGTAGCCGCACGTGCATCAACAAAGTAGTGCCAAGCGTGCGCCTGTGTCACAAGTAAAGGGCTGGCTGGCTTGACCGTTAAAGGGTGCTGTAACCCCCAAAGTACACTCCAAACAAAATAAAAAAATATTTTCTGTGTTTGTGAATTGTGTGCGCAGTAGCCGCACGTGCATCAACAAAGTAGTGCCAAGCGTGCGCCTGTGTCATAAGTAAAGGGCCGGCTGTGGCATGACCATTAAAGGGTGCTGTAACCCCCAAAGTACACTCCAAACAAAATAAAAAAATATTTTCTGTGTTTGTGAATTGTGTGCGCTGTAGCCGCACGTGCATCAACAAAGTAGTGCCAAGCCTGCGCCTGTGTCATAAGTAAAGGACCGGCTGGCTTGACCATTAAAAGGTGCTGTAACCCCCAATGTACACTCCAAACAAAATAAAAAAATATTTTCTGTGTTTGTGAATTTTGTGCGCAGTAGCCACACGTGCATCAACAAAGTAGTGCCAAGCGTGCGCCTGTGTCATAAGTAAAGGGCCGGCTGGCTTGACCATTATAGGGTGCTGTAACCCCCAAAGTACACTCCAGTCCAAACCAAATAGAAAAATATTTTCTGTGTTTGTGAATTGTGTGCGCAGTAGCCGCACGTGCATAAACAAAGTAGTGCCAAGCGTGCGCCTGTGTCAAAAGTAAAGGGCCGGCTGGCTTGACCATTATAGGGTGTTGTAACCCCAAAAGTACACTCCAAACAAAATAAAAAAATATTTTCTGTGTTTGTGAATTGTGTGCGCAGTAGCCGCACGTGCATCAACAAAGTAGTGCCAAGCGTGCGCCTGTGTCTTAAGTAAAGGGCCGGCTGGATTGACTATTAAAGGGTGCTGTAACCCCCAAAGTACACTCCAAACAAAATAAAAAAATATTTTCTGTGTTTGTGAATTGTGTGCGCAGTAGCCGCACGTCCATCAACAAAGTAGTGCCAAGCGTGCGCCTGTGTCATAAGTAAAGGGCCGGCTGGCTTGACCGTTAAAGGGTGCTGTAACCCCCAAAGTACACTCCAAACAAAATAAAAAAATATTTTCTGTGTTTGTGAATTTTGTGCGCAGTAGCCGCACGTGCATCAACAAAGTAGTGCCAAGCGTGCGCCTGTGTCATAAGTAAAGGACCGGCTGGCTTGAACTTTATAGGGTGCTGTAACCCCCAAAGTACACTCCAGTCCAAACCAAATAAAAAAATATTTTCTGTGTTTGTGAATTGTGTGCGCAGTAGCCGCAAGTGCATCAACAAAGTAGTGCCAAGCGTGCGCCTGTGTCACAAGTAAAGGGCTGGCTGGCTTGACCGTTAAAGGGTGCTGTAACCCCCAAAGTACACTCCAAACAAAATAAAAAAATATTTTCTGTGTTTGTGAATTGTGTGCACAGTAGCCGCACGTGCATCAACAAAGTAGTGCCAAGCGTGCGCCTGTGTCACAAGTAAAGGGCCAGCTGGCTTGACCGTTAAAGGGTGCTGTAACCCCCAAAGTACACTCCAAACAAAATAAAAAAATATTTTTTGTGTTTGTGAATTGTGTGCGCAGTAGCCTCACGTGCATCAACAAAGTAGTGCCAAGCGTGCGCCTGTGTCATAAGTAAAGGGCCGGCTGGCTTGACCATTAAAGGGTGCTGTAATCCCCAAAGTACACTCCAAACAAAATAAAAAAATATTTTCTGTGTTTGTGAATTGTGTGCGCAGCAGCCGCACATGCATCAACAAAGTAGTGCCAAGCGTGCGCCTGTGTCATAAGTAAAGGGCCGGCTGGCTTGACCATTAAAGGGTGCTGCAACCCCCAAAGTACACTCCAAACAAAGTAAAAAAATATTTTCTGTGTTTGTGAATTGTGTGCGCAGTAGCAGCACGTGCATCAACAAAGTAGTGCCAAGCGTGCGCCTGAGTCACAAGTAAAGGGCTGGCTGGCTTGACCGTTAAAGGGTGCTGTAACCCCCAAAGTACACTCCAAACAAAATAAAAAAATATTTTCTGTGTTTGTGAATTGTGTGCGCAGTAGCCGCACGTGCATCAACAAAGTAGTGCCAAGCGTGCGCCTGTGTCATAAGTAAAGGGCCGGCTGTGGCATGACCGTTAAAGGGTGCTGTAACCCCCAAAGTACACTCCAAACAAAATAAAAAAATATTTTCTGTGTTTGTGAATTGTGTGCGCAGTAGCCGCACGTGCATCAACAAAGTAGTGCCAAGCGTGCGACTGTGTCATAAGTAAAGGACCGGCTGGCTTGACCATTAAAAGGTGCTGTAACCCCCAAAGTACACTCCAAACAAAATAAAAAAATATTTCCTGTGTTTGTGAATTGTGTGTGCAGTAGCGGCACATGCATCAACAAAGCAGTGCCAAGCGTGCGCCTGTGTCATAAGTAAAGGGCCGGCTGGCTTGACCGTTAAAGGGTGCTGTATCCCCCAAATTACACTCCAAACAAAATAAAAAAATATTTTCTGTTTGTGAATTGTGTGCGCAGTAGCCGCACGTGCATCAACAAAGTAGTGCCAAGCGTGCGCCTGTGTCATAAGTAAAGGGCCGGCTGGCTTGACCATTAAAGGGTGCTGTAACCCCCAAAGTACTCTCCAAACAAAATAAAAAAATATTTTCTGTGTTTGTGAATTGTGTGCGCAGCAGCCGCACATGCACCAACAAAGTAGTGCCAAGCGTGCGCCTGTGTCATAAGTAAAGGGCCGGCTGGCTTGACCATTAAAGGGTGCTGTAACCCCCAAAGTACACTCCAAACAAAGTAAAAAAATATTTTCTGTGTTTGTGAATTGTGTGCGCAGTAGCCGCACGTGCATCAACAAAGTAGTGCCAAGCGTGCGCCTGTGTCACAAGTAAAGGGCTGGCTGGCTTGACCGTTAAAGGGTGCTGTAACCCCCAAAGTACACTCCAAACAAAATAAAAAAATCTTTTCTGTGTTTGTGAATTGTGTGCGCAGTAGCCGCGCGTGCATCAACAAAGTAGTGCCAAGCGTGCGCCTGTGTCATAAGTAAAGGGTCAGCTGTGGCATGACCGTTAAAGGGTGCTGTAACCCCCAAAGTACACTCCAAACAAAATTAAAAAATATTTTCTGTGTTTGTGAATTGTGTGCGCAGTAGCCGCACGTGCATCAACAAAGTAGTGCCAAGCGTGCACCAGTGTCATAAGTAAAGGACCAGCTGGCTTGACCATTAAAAGGTGCTGTAACCCCCAAAGTACACTCCAAACAAAATAAAAAAATATTTCCTGTGTTTTTGAATTGTGTGTGCAGTAGCGGCACATGCATCAACAAAGCAGTGCCAAGCGTGCGCCTGTGTCATAAGTAAAGGGCCGGCTGGCTTGACCATTAAAGGGTGCTGTAACCCCAAAGTACACTCCAAACAAAATAAAAAAATATTTTCTGTGTTTGAGAATTGTGTGCGCAGTAGCAGCACGTGCATCAACAAAGTAGTGCCAAGCGTGCGCCTGTGTCATAAGTAAAGGGCCAGCTGGCTTGACCGGTAAAGGGTGCTGTAACCCCCAAAGTACACTCCAAACAAAATAAAAAAATATTTTCTGTGTGTGTGAATTGTGTGCGCAGTAGCGGCACGTGCATCAACAAAGTGCCAAGCGTTCGTCTGCGTCATAAGTAAAGGGTCAGCTGGCTTGACCATTAAAGGGTGCTGTAACCCCCAAAGTACACTCCAAACAAAATAAAAAAATATTTTCTGTGTTTGTGAATTGTGTGCGCAGTAGCCGCATGTGCATCAACAAAGTAGTGCCAAGCGTGCGCCTGTGTCATAAGAAAAGGGCCGGCTGGCTTGACCTTTAAAGGGTGCTGTAACCCCCAAAGTACACTCCAAACAAAATAAAAAAATATTTTCTGTGTTTGTGAATTGTGTGTGCAGTAGCCGCACATGCATCAACAAAGTAGTGCCAAGCGTGCGCCTGTGTCATAAGTAAAGGGCCGGCTGGCATGACCATTAAAGGGTGCTGTAACCCCCAAAGTACACTCCAAACAAAATAAAAAAATATTTTCTGTGTTTGTGAATTGTGTGCGCAGTAGCCGCACGTGCATCAACAAAGTAGTGCCAAGCGTGCGCCTGTGTCATAAGTAAAGGACCGGCTGGCTTGACCATTATAGGGTGTTGTAACCCCAAAAGTACACTCCAAACAAAATAAAAAAATATTTTCTGTGTTTGTGAATTTTGTGCGCAGTAGCCGCACGTGCATCAACAAAGTAGTGCCAAGCGTGCGCCTGTGTCATAAGTAAAGGGTCAGCTGTGGCTTGACCGTTAAAGGGTGCTGTAACCCCCAAAGTACACTCCAAACAAAATAAAAAAATATTTTCTGTGTTTGTGAATTGTGTGCGCAGTAGCCGCACGTCCATCAACAAAGTAGTGCCAAGCGTGCGCCTGTGTCATAAGTAAAGGGCCGGCTGGCTTGACCGTTAAAGGGTGCTGTAACCCCCAAAGTACACTCCAAACAAAATAAAAAAATATTTTCTGTGTTTGTGAATTTTGTGCGCAGTAGCCGCACGTGCATCAACAAAGTAGTGCCAAGCGTGCGCCTGTGTCATAAGTAAAGGACCGGCTGGCTTGAACTTTATAGGGTGCTGTAACCCCCAAAGTACACTCCAGTCCAAACCAAATAAAAAAATATTTTCTGTGTTTGTGAATTGTGTGCGCAGTAGCCGCAAGTGCATCAACAAAGTAGTGCCAAGCGTGCGCCTGTGTCACAAGTAAAGGGCTGGCTGGCTTGACCGTTAAAGGGTGCTGTAACCCCCAAAGTACACTCCAAACAAAATAAAAAAATATTTTCTGTGTTTGTGAATTGTGTGCACAGTAGCCGCACGTGCATCAACAAAGTAGTGCCAAGCGTGCGCCTGTGTCACAAGTAAAGGGCCAGCTGGCTTGACCGTTAAAGGGTGCTGTAACCCCCAAAGTACACTCCAAACAAAATAAAAAAATATTTTTTGTGTTTGTGAATTGTGTGCGCAGTAGCCTCACGTGCATCAACAAAGTAGTGCCAAGCGTGCGCCTGTGTCATAAGTAAAGGGCCGGCTGGCTTGACCATTAAAGGGTGCTGTAATCCCCAAAGTACACTCCAAACAAAATCAAAAAATATTTTCTGTGTTTGTGAATTGTGTGCGCAGCAGCCGCACATGCATCAACAAAGTAGTGCCAAGCGTGCGCCTGTGTCATAAGTAAAGGGCCGGCTGGCTTGACCATTAAAGGGTGCTGCAACCCCCAAAGTACACTCCAAACAAAGTAAAAAAATATTTTCTGTGTTTGTGAATTGTGTGCGCAGTAGCCGCACGTGCATCAACAAAGTAGTGCCAAGCGTGCGCCTGAGTCACAAGTAAAGGGCTGGCTGGCTTGACCGTTAAAGGGTGCTGTAACCCCCAAAGTACACTCCAAACAAAATAAAAAAATATTTTCTGTGTTTGTGAATTGTGTGCGCAGTAGCCGCACGTGCATCAACAAAGTAGTGCCAAGCGTGCGCCTGTGTCATAAGTAAAGGGCCGGCTGTGGCATGACCGTTAAAGGGTGCTGTAACCCCCAAAGTACACTCCAAACAAAATAAAAAAATATTTTCTGTGTTTGTGAATTGTGTGCGCAGTAGCCGCACGTGCATCAACAAAGTAGTGCCAAGCGTGCGACTGTGTCATAAGTAAAGGACCGGCTGGCTTGACCATTAAAAGGTGCTGTAACCCCCAAAGTACACTCCAAACAAAATAAAAAAATATTTCCTGTGTTTGTGAATTGTGTGTGCAGTAGCGGCACATGCATCAACAAAGCAGTGCCAAGCGTGCGCCTGTGTCATAAGTAAAGGGCCGGCTGGCTTGACCGTTAAAGGGTGCTGTATCCCCCAAATTACACTCCAAACAAAATAAAAAAATATTTTCTGTTTGTGAATTGTGTGCGCAGTAGCCGCACGTGCATCAACAAAGTAGTGCCAAGCGTGCGCCTGTGTCATAAGTAAAGGGCCGGCTGGCTTGACCATTAAAGGGTGCTGTAACCCCCAAAGTACTCTCCAAACAAAATAAAAAAATATTTTCTGTGTTTGTGAATTGTGTGCGCAGCAGCCGCACATGCACCAACAAAGTAGTGCCAAGCGTGCGCCTGTGTCATAAGTAAAGGGCCGGCTGGCTTGACCATTAAAGGGTGCTGTAACCCCCAAAGTACACTCCAAACAAAGTAAAAAAATATTTTCTGTGTTTGTGAATTGTGTGCGCAGTAGCCGCACGTGCATCAACAAAGTAGTGCCAAGCGTGCGCCTGTGTCACAAGTAAAGGGCTGGCTGGCTTGACCGTTAAAGGGTGCTGTAACCCCCAAAGTACACTCCAAACAAAATAAAAAAATCTTTTCTGTGTTTGTGAATTGTGTGCGCAGTAGCCGCGCGTGCATCAACAAAGTAGTGCCAAGCGTGCGCCTGTGTCATAAGTAAAGGGTCAGCTGTGGCATGACCGTTAAAGGGTGCTGTAACCCCCAAAGTACACTCCAAACAAAATAAAAAAATATTTTCTGTGTTTGTGAATTGTGTGCGCAGTAGCCGCACGTGCATCAACAAAGTAGTGCCAAGCGTGCGCCAGTGTCATAAGTAAAGGACCAGCTGGCTTGACCATTAAAAGGTGCTGTAACCCCCAAAGTACACTCCAAACAAAATAAAAAAATATTTCCTGTGTTTTTGAATTGTGTGTGCAGTAGCGGCACATGCATCAACAAAGCAGTGCCAAGCGTGCGCCTGTGTCATAAGTAAAGGGCCGGCTGGCTTGACCATTAAAGGGTGCTGTAACCCCAAAGTACACTCCAAACAAAATAAAAAAATATTTTCTGTGTTTGAGAATTGTGTGCGCAGTAGCAGCACGTGCATCAACAAAGTAGTGCCAAGCGTGCGCCTGTGTCATAAGTAAAGGGCCAGCTGGCTTGACCGGTAAAGGGTGCTGTAACCCCCAAAGTACACTCCAAACAAAATAAAAAAATATTTTCTGTGTGTGTGAATTGTGTGCGCAGTAGCGGCACGTGCATCAACAAAGTGCCAAGCGTTCGTCTGCGTCATAAGTAAAGGGTCAGCTGGCTTGACCATTAAAGGGTGCTGTAACCCCCAAAGTACACTCCAAACAAAATAAAAAAATATTTTCTGTGTTTGTGAATTGTGTGCGCAGTAGCCGCATGTGCATCAACAAAGTAGTGCCAAGCGTGCGCCTGTGTCATAAGAAAAGGGCCGGCTGGCTTGACCTTTAAAGGGTGCTGTAACCCCCAAAGTACACTCCAAACAAAATAAAAAAATATTTTCTGTGTTTGTGAATTGTGTGTGCAGTAGCCGCACATGCATCAACAAAGTAGTGCCAAGCGTGCGCCTGTGTCATAAGTAAAGGGCCGGCTGGCATGACCATTAAAGGGTGCTGTAACCCCCAAAGTACACTCCAAACAAAATAAAAAAATATTTTCTGTGTTTGTGAATTGTGTGCGCAGTAGCCGCACGTGCATCAACAAAGTAGTGCCAAGCGTGCGCCTGTGTCATAAGTAAAGGACCGGCTGGCTTGACCATTATAGGGTGTTGTAACCCCAAAAGTACACTCCAAACAAAATAAAAAAATATTTTCTGTGTTTGTGAATTTTGTGCGCAGTAGCCGCACGTGCATCAACAAAGTAGTGCCAAGCGTGCGCCTGTGTCATAAGTAAAGGGTCAGCTGTGGCTTGACCGTTAAAGGGTGCTGTAACCCCCAAAGTACACTCCAAACAAAATAAAAAAATATTTTCTGTGTTTGTGAATTGTGTGCGCAGTAGCCGCATGTGCATCAACAAAGTAGTGCCAAGCGTGCGCCTGTGTCATAAGTAAAGGGTCAGCTGTGGCATGACCGTTAAAGGGTGCTGTAACCCCCAAAGTACACTCCAAACAAAATAAAAAAATATTTTCTGTGTTTGTGAATTGTGTGCGCAGTAGCCGCACGTGCATCAACAAAGTAGTGCCAAGCGTGCACCAGTGTCATAAGTAAAGGACCGGCTGGCTTGACCATTAAAAGGTGCTGTAACCCCCAAAGTACACTCCAAACAAAATAATAAAATATTTCCTGTGTTTTTGAATTGTGTGTGCAGTAGCGGCACATGCATCAACAAAGCAGTGCCAAGCGTGCGCTTGTGTCATAAGTAAAGGGCCGGCTGGCTTGACCATTAAAGGGTGCTGTAACCCCAAAGTACACTCCAAACAAAATAAAAAAATATTTTCTGTGTTTGAGAATTGTGTGCGCAGTAGCAGCACGTGCATCAACAAAGTAGTGCCAAGCGTGCGCCTGTGTCATAAGTAAAGGGCCAGCTGGCTTGACCGGTAAAGGGTGCTGTAACCCCCAAAGTACACTCCAAACAAAATAAAAAAATATTTTCTGTGTGTGTGAATTGTGTGCGCAGTAGCCGCACGTGCATCAACAAAGTGCCAAGCGTTCGTCTGCGTCATAAGTAAAGGGTCAGCTGGCTTGACCATTAAAGGGTGCTGTAACCCCCAAAGTACACTCCAAACAAAATAAAAAAATATTTTCTGTGTTTGTGAATTGTGTGCGCAGTAGCCGCATGTGCATCAACAAAGTAGTGCCAAGCGTGCGCCTGTGTCATAAGAAAAGGGCCGGCTGGCTTGACCTTTAAAGGGTGCTGTAACCCCCAAAGTACACTCCAAACAAAATAAAAAAATATTTTCTGTGTTTGTGAATTGTGTGTGCAGTAGCCGCACATGTATCAACAAAGTAGTGCCAAGTGTGCGCCTGTGTCATAAGTAAAGGGCCGGCTGGCATGACCGTTAAAGGGTGCTGTAACCCCCAAAGTACACTCCAAACAAAATAAAAAAATATTTTCTGTGTTTGTGAATTGTGTGCGCAGTAGCCGCACGTGCATCAACAAAGTAGTGCCAAGCGTGCGCCTGTGTCATAAGTAAAGGACCGGCTGGCTTGACCATTAAAAGGTGCTGTAACCCCCAAAGTACACTCCAAACAAAATAAAAAAATATTTCCTGTGTTTGTGAATTGTGTGTGCAGTAGCGGCACATGCATCAACAAAGCAGTGCCAAGCGTGCGCCTGTGTCATAAGTAAAGGGCCGGCTGGCTTGACCATTAAAGGGTGCTGTAACCCCCAAAGTACACTCCAAACAAAATAAAAAAATATTTTCTGTGTTTGAGAATTGTGTGCGCAGTAGCAGCACGTGCATCAACAAAGTAGTGCCAAGCGTGCGCCTGTGTCATAAGTAAAGGGCCAGCTGGCTTGACCGGTAAAGGGTGCTGTAACCCCCAAAGTACACTCCAAACAAAATAAAAAAATATTTTCTGTGTGTGTGAATTGTGTGCGCAGTAGCCGCACGTGCATCAACAAAGTAGTGCCAAGCGTGCGTCTGCGTCATAAGTAAAGGGTCAGCTGGCTTGACCATTAAAGGTGCTGTAACCCCCAAAGTACACTCCAAACAAAATAAAAAAATATTTTCTGTGTTTGTGAATTCTATGCGCAGTAGCCGCACGTGCATCAACAAAGTAGTGCCAAGCGTGCGCCTGTGTCATAAGTAAAGGGCCGGCTGGCTTGACCTTTAAAGGGTGCTGTAACCCCCAAAGTACACTCCAAACAAAATAAAAAAATATTTTCTGTGTTTGTCAATTGTGTGTGCAGTAGCCGCACATGCATCAACAAAGTAGTGCCAAGCGTGCGCCTGTGTCATAAGTAAAGGGCCGGCTGGCTTGACCATTATAGTGTGCTGTAACCCCCAAAGTACACTCCAAACAAAATAAAAAAACATTTTCTGTGTTTGTGAATGGAGTGCGCAGTAGCCACTCATGCATCAGCAAAGTAGTGCCAAACGTGCGCCTGTGTCATAAGTAATGGGCCGGCTGGCTTGACCGTTAAAGGGTGCTGTAACCCCCAAAGTACACTCCAAACAAAATAAAAAAATATTTTCTGTGTTTGTGAATTGTGTGCACAGTAGCCGCACGTGCATCAACAAAGTAGTGCCAAGCGTGCGCCTGTGTCACAAGTAAAGGGCCAGCTGGCTTGACCGTTAAAGGGTGCTGTAACCCCCAAAGTACACTCCAAACAAAATAAAAAAATATTTTTTGTGTTTGTGAATTGTGTGCGCAGTAGCCTCACGTGCATCAACAAAGTAGTGCCAAGCGTGCGCCTGTGTCATAAGTAAAGGGCCAGCTGGCTTGACCGTTAAAGGGTGCTGTAACCCCCAAAGTACACTCCAAACAAAATAAAAAAATATTTTTTGTGTTTGTGAATTGTGTGCGCAGTAGCCTCACGTGCATCAACAAAGTAGTGCCAAGCGTGCGCCTGTGTCATAAGTAAAGGGCCGGCTGGCTTGACCATTAAAGGGTGCTGTAACCCCCAAAGTACACTCCAAACAAAATAAAAAAATATTTTCTGTGTTTGTGAATTGTGTGCGCAGCAGCCGCACATGCATCAACAAAGTAGTGCCAAGCGTGCGCCTGGTGTCATAAGTAAAGGGCCGCTGGCTTGACCATTAAAGGGTGCTGCAACCCCCAAAGTACACTCCAAACAAAGTAAAAAAATATTTTCTGTGTTTGTGAATTGTGTGCGCAGTAGCCGCACGTGCATCAACCAAGTAGTGCCAAGCGTGCGCCTGAGTCACAAGTAAAGGGCTGGCTGGCTTGACCGTTAAAGGGTGCTGTAACCCCCAAAGTACACTCCAAACAAAATAAAAAAATATTTTCTGTGTTTGTGAATTGTGTGCGCAGTAGCCGCACGTGCATCAACAAAGTAGTGCCAAGCGTGCGCCTGTGTCATAAGTAAAGGGCCGGCTGTGGCATGACCGTTAAAGGGTGCTGTAACCCCCAAAGTACACTCCAAACAAAATAAAAAAATATTTTCTGTGTTTGTGAATTGTGTGCGCAGTAGCCGCACGTGCATCAACAAAGTAGTGCCAAGCGTGCGACTGTGTCATAAGTAAAGGACCGGCTGGCTTGACCATTAAAAGGTGCTGTAACCCCCAAAGTACACTCCAAACAAAATAAAAAAATATTTCCTGTGTTTGTGAATTGTGTGTGCAGTAGCGGCACATGCATCAACAAAGCAGTGCCAAGCGTGCGCCTGTGTCATAAGTAAAGGGCCGGCTGGCTTGACCGTTAAAGGGTGCTGTATCCCCCAAATTACACTCCAAACAAAATAAAAAAATATTTTCTGTTTGTGAATTGTGTGCGCAGTAGCCGCACGTGCATCAACAAAGTAGTGCCAAGCGTGCGCCTGTGTCATAAGTAAAGGGCCGGCTGGCTTGACCATTAAAGGGTGCTGTAACCCCCAAAGTACTCTCCAAACAAAATAAAAAAATATTTTCTGTGTTTGTGAATTGTGTGCGCAGCAGCCGCACATGCACCAACAAAGTAGTGCCAAGCGTGCGCCTGTGTCATAAGTAAAGGGCCGGCTGGCTTGACCATTAAAGGGTGCTGTAACCCCCAAAGTACACTCCAAACAAAGTAAAAAAATATTTTCTGTGTTTGTGAATTGTGTGCGCAGTAGCCGCACGTGCATCAACAAAGTAGTGCCAAGCGTGCGCCTGTGTCACAAGTAAAGGGCTGGCTGGCTTGACCGTTAAAGGGTGCTGTAACCCCCAAAGTACACTCCAAACAAAATAAAAAAATCTTTTCTGTGTTTGTGAATTGTGTGCGCAGTAGCCGCGCGTGCATCAACAAAGTAGTGCCAAGCGTGCGCCTGTGTCATAAGTAAAGGGTCAGCTGTGGCATGACCATTAAAGGGTGCTGTAACCCCCAAAGTACACTCCAAACAAAATAAAAAAATATTTTCTGTGTTTGTGAATTGTGTGCGCAGTAGCCGCACGTGCATCAACAAAGTAGTGCCAAGCGTGCGCCAGTGTCATAAGTAAAGGACCAGCTGGCTTGACCATTAAAAGGTGCTGTAACCCCCAAAGTACACTCCAAACAAAATAAAAAAATATTTCCTGTGTTTTTGAATTGTGTGTGCAGTAGCGGCACATGCATCAACAAAGCAGTGCCAAGCGTGCGCCTGTGTCATAAGTAAAGGGCCGGCTGGCTTGACCATTAAAGGGTGCTGTAACCCCAAAGTACACTCCAAACAAAATAAAAAAATATTTTCTGTGTTTGAGAATTGTGTGCGCAGTAGCAGCACGTGCATCAACAAAGTAGTGCCAAGCGTGCGCCTGTGTCATAAGTAAAGGGCCAGCTGGCTTGACCGGTAAAGGGTGCTGTAACCCCCAAAGTACACTCCAAACAAAATAAAAAAATATTTTCTGTGTGTGTGAATTGTGTGCGCAGTAGCGGCACGTGCATCAACAAAGTGCCAAGCGTTCGTCTGCGTCATAAGTAAAGGGTCAGCTGGCTTGACCATTAAAGGGTGCTGTAACCCCCAAAGTACACTCCAAACAAAATAAAAAAATATTTTCTGTGTTTGTGAATTGTGTGCGCAGTAGCCGCATGTGCATCAACAAAGTAGTGCCAAGCGTGCGCCTGTGTCATAAGAAAAGGGCCGGCTGGCTTGACCTTTAAAGGGTGCTGTAACCCCCAAAGTACACTCCAAACAAAATAAAAAAATATTTTCTGTGTTTGTGAATTGTGTGTGCAGTAGCCGCACATGCATCAACAAAGTAGTGCCAAGCGTGCGCCTGTGTCATAAGTAAAGGGCCGGCTGGCATGACCATTAAAGGGTGCTGTAACCCCCAAAGTACACTCCAAACAAAATAAAAAAATATTTTCTGTGTTTGTGAATTGTGTGCGCAGTAGCCGCACGTGCATCAACAAAGTAGTGCCAAGCGTGCGCCTGTGTCATAAGTAAAGGACCGGCTGGCTTGACCATTATAGGGTGTTGTAACCCCAAAAGTACACTCCAAACAAAATAAAAAAATATTTTCTGTGTTTGTGAATTTTTGTGCGCAGTAGCCGCACGTGCATCAACAAAGTAGTGCCAAGCGTGCGCCTGTGTCATAAGTAAAGGGTCAGCTGTGGCTTGACCATTAAAGGGTGCTGTAACCCCCAAAGTACACTCCAAACAAAATAAAAAAATATTTTCTGTGTTTGTGAATTGTGTGCGCAGTAGCCGCACGTGCATCAACAAAGTAGTGCCAAGCGTGCGCCTGTGTCATAAGTAAAGGGTCAGCTGTGGCATGACCGTTAAAGGGTGCTGTAACCCCCAAAGTACACTCCAAACAAAATAAAAAAATATTTTCTGTGTTTGTGAATTGTTGTGCGCAGTAGCCGCACGTGCATCAACAAAGTAGTGCCAAGCGTGCGCCAGTGTCATAAGTAAAGGACCGGCTGGCTTGACCATTAAAAGGTGCTGTAACCCCCAAAGTACACTCCAAACAAAATAATAAAATATTTCCTGTGTTTTTGAATTGTGTGTGCAGTAGCGGCACATGCATCAACAAAGCAGTGCCAAGCGTGCGCTTGTGTCATAAGTAAAGGGCCGGCTGGCTTGACCATTAAAGGGTGCTGTAACCCCAAAGTACACTCCAAACAAAATAAAAAAATATTTTCTGTGTTTGAGAATTGTGTGCGCAGTAGCAGCACGTGCATCAACAAAGTAGTGCCAAGCGTGCGCCTGTGTCATAAGTAAAGGGCCAGCTGGCTTGACCGGTAAAGGGTGCTGTAACCCCCAAAGTACACTCCAAACAAAATAAAAAAATATTTTCTGTGTGTGTGAATTGTGTGCGCAGTAGCCGCACGTGCATCAACAAAGTGCCAAGCGTTCATCTGCGTCATAAGTAAAGTGTCAGCTGGCTTGACCATTAAAGGGTGCTGTAACCCCCAAAGTACACTCCAAACAAAATAAAAAAATATTTTCTGTGTTTGTGAATTGTGTGCGCAGTAGCCGCATGTGCATCAACAAAGTAGTGCCAAGCGTGCGCCTGTGTCATAAGAAAAGGGCCGGCTGGCTTGACCTTTAAAGGGTGCTGTAACCCCCAAAGTACACTCCAAACAAAATAAAAAAATATTTTCTGTGTTTGTGAATTGTGTGTGCAGTAGCCGCACATGTATCAACAAGTAGTGCCAAGTGTGCGCCTGTGTCATAAGTAAAGGGCCGGCTGGCATGACCGTTAAAGGGTGCTGTAACCCCCAAAGTACACTCCAAACAAAATAAAAAAATATTTTCTGTGTTTGTGAATTGTGTGCGCAGTAGCCGCACGTGCATCAACAAAGTAGTGCCAAGCGTGCGCCTGTGTCATAAGTAAAGGACCGGCTGGCTTGACCATTAAAAGGTGCTGTAACCCCCAAAGTACACTCCAAACAAAATAAAAAAATATTTCCTGTGTTTGTGAATTGTGTGTGCAGTAGCGGCACATGCATCAACAAAGCAGTGCCAAGCGTGCGCCTGTGTCATAAGTAAAGGGCCGGCTGGCTTGACCATTAAAGGGTGCTGTAACCCCCAAAGTACACTCCAAACAAAATAAAAAAATATTTTCTGTGTTTGAGAATTGTGTGCGCAGTAGCAGCACGTGCATCAACAAAGTAGTGCCAAGCGTGCGCCTGTGTCATAAGTAAAGGGCCAGCTGGCTTGACCGGTAAAGGGTGCTGTAACCCCCAAAGTACACTCCAAACAAAATAAAAAAATATTTTCTGTGTGTGTGAATTGTGTGCGCAGTAGCCGCACGTGCATCAACAAAGTAGTGCCAAGCGTGCGTCTGCGTCATAAGTAAAGGGTCAGCTGGCTTGACCATTAAAGGTGCTGTAACCCCCAAAGTACACTCCAAACAAAATAAAAAAATATTTTCTGTGTTTGTGAATTCTATGCGCAGTAGCCGCACGTGCATCAACAAAGTAGTGCCAAGCGTGCGCCTGTGTCATAAGTAAAGGGCCGGCTGGCTTGACCTTTAAAGGGTGCTGTAACCCCCAAAGTACACTCCAAACAAAATAAAAAAATATTTTCTGTGTTTGTCAATTGTGTGTGCAGTAGCCGCACATGCATCAACAAAGTAGTGCCAAGCGTGCGCCTGTGTCATAAGTAAAGGGCCGGCTGGCTTGACCATTATAGTGTGCTGTAACCCCCAAAGTACACTCCAAACAAAATAAAAAACATTTTCTGTGTTCGTGAATGGAGTGCGCAGTAGCCGCTCATGCATCAGCAAAGTAGTGCCAAACGTGCGCCTGTGTCATAAGTAATGGGCCGGCTGGCTTGACCGTTAAAGGGTGCTGTAACCCCCAAAGTACACTCCAAACAAAATAAAAAAATATTTTCTGTGTTTGTGAATTGTGTGCGCAGTAGCCGCACGTGCATCAACAAAGTAGTGCCAAGCGTGCGCCTGCGTCATAAGTAAAGGGCCAGCTGGCTTGACCATTAAAGGGTGCTGTAACCCCCAAAGTACACTCCAAACAAAATAAAAAAATATTTTCTGTGTTTGTGAATTCTATGCGCAGTAGCCGCACGTGCATCAACAAAGTAGTGCCAAGCGTGCGCCTGTGTCATAAGTAAAGGGCCGGCTGGCTTGACCATTAAAGGGTGCTGTAACCCCCAAAGTACACTCCAAACAAAAAAAATAAATATTTTCTGTGTTTGTGAATTTTGTGCGCAGTAGCCGCACGTGCATCAACAAAGTAGTGCCAAGCGTGCGCCTGTGTCATAAGTAAAGGACCGGCTGGCTTAACCTTTATAGGGTGCTGTAACCCCCAAAGTACACTCCAGTCCAAACCAAATAAAAAAATATTTTCTGTGTTTGTGAATTGTGTGCGCAGTAGCCGCACGTGCATCAGCAAAGTAGTGCCAAGCGTGCGCCTGTGTCAAAAGTAAAGGGCCGGCTGGCTTGACCATTAAAGGGTGCTGTAAACCCAAAAGTACACTCCAAACAAAATAAAAAAATATTTCCTGTGTTTGTGAATTGTGTGTGCAGTAGCGGCACATGCATCAACAAAGCAGTGCCAAGCGTGCGCCTGTGTCATAAGTAAAGGACCGGCTGGCTTGACCATTAAAAGGTGCTGTAACCCCCAAAGTACACTCCAAACAAAATAAAAAAATATTTTCTGTGTTTGTGAATTGTGTGTGCAGTAGCGGCACATGCATCAACAAAGCAGTGCCAAGCGTGCGCCTGTGTCATAAGTAAAGGGCAGGCTGGCTTGACCATTAAAGGGTGCTGTAACCCCCAAAGTACAATCCAAATAAAATAAAAAAATATTTTCTGTGTGTGTGAATTGTGTGCGCAGTAGCCGCACGTGCATCAACAAAGTGCCAAGCGTGCGTCTGCGTCATAAGTAAAGGGTCAGCTGGCTTGACCATTAAAGGGAGCTGTAACCCCCAAAGTACACTCCAAACAAAATAAAAAAATATTTTCTGTGTTTGTGAATTCTGTGCGCAGTAGCCGCACGTGCATCAACAAAGTAGTGCCAAGCGTGCGCCTGTGTCATAAGTAAAGGGCCGGCTGGCTTGACCTTTAAAGGGTGCTGTAGCCCCCAAAGTACACTCCAAACAAAATAAAAAAATATTTTCTGTGTTTGTGAATTGTGTGTGCAGTAGCCGCACATGCATCAACAAAGTAGTGCCAAGCGTGCGCCTGTGTCATAAGTAAAGGGCCGGCTGGCTTGACCATTATAGTGTGCTGTAACCCCCAAAGTACACTCCAAACAAAATAAAAAAACATTTTCTGTGTTTGTGAATGGAGTGCGCAGTAGCCGCACGTGCATCAGCAAAGTAGTGCCAAACGTGCGCCTGTGTCATAAGTAATGGGCCAGCTGGCTTGACCGTTAAAGGGTGCTGTAACCCCCAAAGTACACTCCAAACAAAATAAAAAAATATTTTCTGTGTTTGTGAATTGTGTGCGCAGTAGCCGCACGTGCATCAACAAAGTAGTGCCAAGCGTGCGCCTGCGTCATAAGTAAAGGGCCAGCTGGCTTGACCATTAAAGGGTGCTGTAACCCCCAAAGTACACTCCAAACAAAATAAAAAAATATTTTCTGTGTTTGTGAATTCTATGCGCAGTAGCCGCACGTGCATCAACAAAGTAGTGCCAAGCGTGCGCCTGTGTCATAAGTAAAGGGCCGGCTGGCTTGACCTTTATAGGGTGCTGTAACCCCCAAAGTACACTCCAGTCCAAACCAAATAAAAAAATATTTTCTGTGTTTGTGAATTGTGTGCGCAGTAGCAGCACGTGCATCAGCAAAGTAGTGCCAAGCGTGCGCCTGTGTCAAAAGTAAAGGGCCGGCTGGCTTGACCATTAAAGGGTGCTGTAAACCCAAAAGTACACTCCAAACAAAATAAAAAAATATTTTCTGTGTTTGTGAATTGTGTGTGCAGTAGCCGCACGTGCATCAACAAAGTAGTGCCAAGTGTGCGCCTGTGTCATAAGTAAAGGGCCGGCTGGCTTGACCATTAAAGGGTGCTGTAACCCCCAAAGTACACTCCAAACAAAATAAAAAAATATTTTCTGTGTTTGTGAATTGTGTGCGCAGTAGCCGCACGTGCATCAACAAAGTAGTGCCAAGCGTGCGCCTGTGTCATAAGTAAAGGACCGGCTGGCTTGACCATTAAAAGGTGCTGTAACCCCCAAAGTACACTCCAAACAAAATAAAAAAATATTTCCTGTGTTTGTGAATTGTGTGTGCAGTAGCGGCACATGCATCAACAAAGCAGTGCCAAGCGTGCGCCTGTGTCATAAGTAAAGGGCCGGCTGACTTGACCATTAAAGGGTGCTGTAACCCCCAAAGTACACTCCAAATAAAATAAAAAAATATTTTCTGTGTGTGTGAATTGTGTGCGCAGTAGCCGCACGTGCATCAACAAAGTGCCAAGCGTGCGTCTGCGTCATAAGTAAAGGGTCAGCTGGCTTGACCATTAAAGGGAGCTGTAACCCCCAAAGTACACTCCAAACAAAATAAAAAAATATTTTCTGTGTTTGTGAATTCTGTGCGCAGTAGCCGCACGTGCATCAACAAAGTAGTGCAAAGCGTGCGCCTGTGTCACAAGTAAAGGGCTGGCTGGCTTTACCATTAAAGGGTGCTGTAACCCCCAAAGTACACTCCAAACAAAATAAAAAAATATTTTCAGTGTTTGTGAATTGTGTGCGCAGTAGCCGCACATGCATCAACAAAGTAGTGCCAAGCGTGCGCCTGTGTCATAAGTAAAGGGCCGGCTGTGGCATGACCATTAAAGGGTGCTGTAACCCCCAAAGTACACTCCAAACAAAATAAAAAAATATTTTCTGTGTTTGTGAATTGTGTGCGCAGTAGCCGCACGTGCATCAACAAAGTAGTGCCAAGCGTGCGCCTGTGTCATAAGTAAAGGACCGGCTGACTTGACCATTAAAAGGTGCTGTAACCCCCAATGTACACTCCAAACAAAATAAAAAAATATTTTCTGTGTTTGTGAATTTTGTGCGCAGTAGCCGCACGTGCATCAACAAAGTAGTGCCAAGCGTGCGCCTGTGTCATAAGTAAAGGACCGGCTGGCTTGACCATTATAGGGTGCTGTAACCCCCAAAGTACACTCCAGTCCAAACCAATAAAAAAATATTTTCTGTGTTTGTGAATTGTGTGCGCAGTAGCCGCACGTGCATCAACAAAGTAGTGCCAAGCGTGCGCCTGTGTCAAAAGTAAAGGGCCGGCTGGCTTGACCATTATAGGGTGTTGTAACCCCAAAAGTACACTCCAAACAAAATAAAAAAATATTTTCTGTGTTTGTGAATTTTGTGCGCAGTAGCCGCACGTGCATCAACAAAGTAGTGCCAAGCGTGCGCCTGTGTCATAAGTAAAGGACCGGCTGGCTTGACCTTTATAGGGTGCTGTAACCCCCAAAGTACACTCCAGTCCAAACCAAATAAAAAAATATTTTCTGTGTTTGTGAATTGTGTGCGCAGTAGCCGCACGTGCATCAACAAAGTAGTGCCAAGCGTGCGCCTGTGTCATAAGTAAAGGACCGGCTGGCTTGACCATTAAAAGGTGCTGTAACCCCCAAAGTACACTCCAAACAAAATAAAAAAATATTTTCTGTGTTTGTGAATTGTGTGTGCAGTAGCGGCACATGCATCAACAAAGCAGTGCCAAGCGTGCGCCTGTGTCATAAGTAAAGGGCAGGCTGGCTTGACCATTAAAGGGTGCTGTAACCCCACAAAGTACACTCCAAACAAAATAAAAAAATATTTTCTGTGTTTGTGAATTGTGTGCGCAGTAGCCTAACGTGCATCAACAAAGTAGTGCCAAGCGTGCGCCTGTGTCATAAGTAAAGGACCGGCTGGCTTGACCATTAAAAGGTGCTGTAACCCCCAAAGTACACTCCAAACAAAATAAAAAAATATTTTCTGTGTTTGTGAATTGTGTGTGCAGTAGCGGCACATGCATCAACAAAGCAGTGCCAAGCGTGCGCCTGTGTCATAAGTAAAGGGCAGGCTGGCTTGACCATTAAAGGGTGCTGTAACCCCCAAAGTACAATCCAAATAAAATAAAAAAATATTTTCTGTGTGTGTGAATTGTGTGCGCAGTAGCCGCACGTGCATCAACAAAGTGCCAAGCGTGCGTCTGCGTCATAAGTAAAGGGTCAGCTGGCTTGACCATTAAAGGGAGCTGTAACCCCCAAAGTACACTCCAAACAAAATAAAAAAATATTTTCTGTGTTTGTGAATTCTGTGCGCAGTAGCCGCACGTGCATCAACAAAGTAGTGCCAAGCGTGCGCCTGTGTCATAAGTAAAGGGCCGGCTGGCTTGACCTTTAAAGGGTGCTGTAGCCCCCAAAGTACACTCCAAACAAAATAAAAAAATATTTTCTGTGTTTGTGAATTGTGTGTGCAGTAGCCGCACATGCATCAACAAAGTAGTGCCAAGCGTGCGCCTGTGTCATAAGTAAAGGGCCGGCTGGCTTGACCATTATAGTGTGCTGTAACCCCCAAAGTACACTCCAAACAAAATAAAAAAACATTTTCTGTGTTTGTGAATGGAGTGCGCAGTAGCCGCACGTGCATCAGCAAAGTAGTGCCAAACGTGCGCCTGTGTCATAAGTAATGGGCCAGCTGGCTTGACCGTTAAAGGGTGCTGTAACCCCCAAAGTACACTCCAAACAAAATAAAAAAATATTTTCTGTGTTTGTGAATTGTGTGCGCAGTAGCCGCACGTGCATCAACAAAGTAGTGCCAAGCGTGCGCCTGCGTCATAAGTAAAGGGCCAGCTGGCTTGACCATTAAAGGGTGCTGTAACCCCCAAAGTACACTCCAAACAAAATAAAAAAATATTTTCTGTGTTTGTGAATTCTATGCGCAGTAGCCGCACGTGCATCAACAAAGTAGTGCCAAGCGTGCGCCTGTGTCATAAGTAAAGGGCCGGCTGGCTTGACCTTTATAGGGTGCTGTAACCCCCAAAGTACACTCCAGTCCAAACCAAATAAAAAAATATTTTCTGTGTTTGTGAATTGTGTGCGCAGTAGCAGCACGTGCATCAGCAAAGTAGTGCCAAGCGTGCGCCTGTGTCAAAAGTAAAGGGCCGGCTGGCTTGACCATTAAAGGGTGCTGTAAACCCAAAAGTACACTCCAAACAAAATAAAAAAATATTTTCTGTGTTTGTGAATTGTGTGTGCAGTAGCCGCACGTGCATCAACAAAGTAGTGCCAAGTGTGCGCCTGTGTCATAAGTAAAGGGCCGGCTGGCTTGACCATTAAAGGGTGCTGTAACCCCCAAAGTACACTCCAAACAAAATAAAAAAATATTTTCTGTGTTTGTGAATTGTGTGCGCAGTAGCCGCACGTGCATCAACAAAGTAGTGCCAAGCGTGCGCCTGTGTCATAAGTAAAGGACCGGCTGGCTTGACCATTAAAAGGTGCTGTAACCCCCAAAGTACACTCCAAACAAAATAAAAAAATATTTCCTGTGTTTGTGAATTGTGTGTGCAGTAGCGGCACATGCATCAACAAAGCAGTGCCAAGCGTGCGCCTGTGTCATAAGTAAAGGGCCGGCTGACTTGACCATTAAAGGGTGCTGTAACCCCCAAAGTACACTCCAAATAAAATAAAAAAATATTTTCTGTGTGTGTGAATTGTGTGCGCAGTAGCCGCACGTGCATCAACAAAGTGCCAAGCGTGCGTCTGCGTCATAAGTAAAGGGTCAGCTGGCTTGACCATTAAAGGGAGCTGTAACCCCCAAAGTACACTCCAAACAAAATAAAAAAATATTTTCTGTGTTTGTGAATTCTGTGCGCAGTAGCCGCACGTGCATCAACAAAGTAGTGCAAAGCGTGCGCCTGTGTCACAAGTAAAGGGCTGGCTGGCTTTACCATTAAAGGGTGCTGTAACCCCCAAAGTACACTCCAAACAAAATAAAAAAATATTTTCAGTGTTTGTGAATTGTGTGCGCAGTAGCCGCACATGCATCAACAAAGTAGTGCCAAGCGTGCGCCTGTGTCATAAGTAAAGGGCCGGCTGTGGCATGACCATTAAAGGGTGCTGTAACCCCCAAAGTACACTCCAAACAAAATAAAAAAATATTTTCTGTGTTTGTGAATTGTGTGCGCAGTAGCCGCACGTGCATCAACAAAGTAGTGCCAAGCGTGCGCCTGTGTCATAAGTAAAGGACCGGCTGACTTGACCATTAAAAGGTGCTGTAACCCCCAATGTACACTCCAAACAAAATAAAAAAATATTTTCTGTGTTTGTGAATTTTGTGCGCAGTAGCCGCACGTGCATCAACAAAGTAGTGCCAAGCGTGCGCCTGTGTCATAAGTAAAGGACCGGCTGGCTTGACCATTATAGGGTGCTGTAACCCCCAAAGTACACTCCAGTCCAAACCAATAAAAAAATATTTTCTGTGTTTGTGAATTGTGTGCGCAGTAGCCGCACGTGCATCAACAAAGTAGTGCCAAGCGTGCGCCTGTGTCAAAAGTAAAGGGCCGGCTGGCTTGACCATTATAGGGTGTTGTAACCCCAAAAGTACACTCCAAACAAAATAAAAAAATATTTTCTGTGTTTGTGAATTTTGTGCGCAGTAGCCGCACGTGCATCAACAAAGTAGTGCCAAGCGTGCGCCTGTGTCATAAGTAAAGGACCGGCTGGCTTGACCTTTATAGGGTGCTGTAACCCCCAAAGTACACTCCAGTCCAAACCAAATAAAAAAATATTTTCTGTGTTTGTGAATTGTGTGCGCAGTAGCCGCACGTGCATCAACAAAGTAGTGCCAAGCGTGCGCCTGTGTCATAAGTAAAGGACCGGCTGGCTTGACCATTAAAAGGTGCTGTAACCCCCAAAGTACACTCCAAACAAAATAAAAAAATATTTTCTGTGTTTGTGAATTGTGTGTGCAGTAGCGGCACATGCATCAACAAAGCAGTGCCAAGCGTGCGCCTGTGTCATAAGTAAAGGGCAGGCTGGCTTGACCATTAAAGGGTGCTGTAACCCCACAAAGTACACTCCAAACAAAATAAAAAAATATTTTCTGTGTTTGTGAATTGTGTGCGCAGTAGCCTAACGTGCATCAACAAAGTAGTGCCAAGCGTGCGCCTGTGTCATAAGTAAAGGACCGGCTGGCTTGACCATTAAAAGGTGCTGTAACCCCCAAAGTACACTCCAAACAAAATAAAAAAATATTTTCTGTGTTTGTGAATTGTGTGTGCAGTAGCGGCACATGCATCAACAAAGCAGTGCCAAGCGTGCGCCTGTGTCATAAGTAAAGGGCAGGCTGGCTTGACCATTAAAGGGTGCTGTAACCCCCAAAGTACAATCCAAATAAAATAAAAAAATATTTTCTGTGTGTGTGAATTGTGTGCGCAGTAGCCGCACGTGCATCAACAAAGTGCCAAGCGTGCGTCTGCGTCATAAGTAAAGGGTCAGCTGGCTTGACCATTAAAGGGAGCTGTAACCCCCAAAGTACACTCCAAACAAAATAAAAAAATATTTTCTGTGTTTGTGAATTCTGTGCGCAGTAGCCGCACGTGCATCAACAAAGTAGTGCCAAGCGTGCGCCTGTGTCATAAGTAAAGGGCCGGCTGGCTTGACCTTTAAAGGGTGCTGTAGCCCCCAAAGTACACTCCAAACAAAATAAAAAAATATTTTCTGTGTTTGTGAATTGTGTGTGCAGTAGCCGCACATGCATCAACAAAGTAGTGCCAAGCGTGCGCCTGTGTCATAAGTAAAGGGCCGGCTGGCTTGACCATTATAGTGTGCTGTAACCCCCAAAGTACACTCCAAACAAAATAAAAAAATATTTTCTGTGTTTGTGAATTGTGTGCGCAGTAGCCGCACGTGCATCAACAAAGTAGTGCCAAGCGTGCGCCTGTGTCACAAGTAAAGGGCTGGCTGGCTTGACCGTTAAAGGGTGCTGTAACCCCCAAAGTACACTCCAATTATATAAAAAAATATTTTCTGTGTTTGTGAATTGTGTGCGCAGTAGCCGCACGTGCATCAACAAAGTAGTGCCAAGCGTGCGCCTGTGTCATAAGTAAAGGGCCGGCTGTGGCATGACCATTAAAGGGTGCTGTAACCCCCAAAGTACACTCCAAACAAAATAAAAAAATATTTTCTATGTTTGTGAATTGTGTGCGCAGTAGCCGCACGTGCATCAACAAAGTAGTGCCAAGCGTGCGCCTGTGTCATAAGTAAAGGGCCGGCTGGCTTGACCATTAAAGGGTGCTGTAACCCCCAAAGTACACTCCAAACAAAAAAAATAAATATTTTCTGTGTTTGTGAATTTTGTGCGCAGTAGCCGCACGTGCATCAACAAAGTAGTGCCAAGCGTGCGCCTGTGTCATAAGTAAAGGACCGGCTGGCTTGACCTTTATAGGGTGCTGTAACCCCCAAAGTACACTCCAGTCCAAACCAAATAAAAAAATATTTTCTGTGTTTGTGAATTGTGTGCGCAGTAGCCGCACGTGCATCAGCAAAGTAGTGCCAAGCGTGCACCTGTGTCAAAAGTAAAGGGCCGGCTGGCTTGACCATTAAAGGGTGCTGTAAACCCAAAAGTACACTCCAAACAAAATAAAAAAATATTTTCTGTGTTTGTGAATTGTGTGTGCAGTAGCCGCACGTGCATCAACAAAGTAGTGCCAAGTGTGCGCCTGTGTCATAAGTAAAGGGCCGGCTGGCTTGACCATTAAAGGGTGCTGTAACCCCCAAAGTACACTCCAAACAAAATAAAAAAATATTTTCTGTGTTTGTGAATTGTGTGCGCAGTAGCCGCACGTGCATCAACAAAGTAGTGCCAAGCGTGCGCCTGTGTCATAAGTAAAGGACCGGCTGGCTTGACCATTAAAAGGTGCTGTAACCCCCAAAGTACACTCCAAACAAAATAAAAAAATATTTCCTGTGTTTGTGAATTGTGTGTGCAGTAGCGGCACATGCATCAACAAAGCAGTGCCAAGCGTGCGCCTGTGTCATAAGTAAAGGGCCGGCTGACTTGACCATTAAAGGGTGCTGTAACCCCCAAAGTACACTCCAAATAAAATAAAAAAATATTTTCTGTGTGTGTGAATTGTGTGCGCAGTAGCCGCACGTGCATCAACAAAGTGCCAAGCGTGCGTCTGCGTCATAAGTAAAGGGTCAGCTGGCTTGACCATTAAACGGTGCTGTAACCCCCAAAGTACACTCCAAACAAAATAAAAAAATATTTTCTGTGTTTGTGAATTGTGTGTGCAGTAGCCGCACATGCATCAACAAAGCAGTGCCAAGCGTGCGCCTGTGTCATAAGTAAAGGGCCGGCTGACTTGACCATTAAAGGGTGCTGTAACCCCCAAAGTACACTCCAAATAAAATAAAAAAATATTTTCTGTGTGTGTGAATTGTGTGCGCAGTAGCCGCACGTGCATCAACAAAGTGCCAAGCGTGCGTCTGCGTCATAAGTAAAGGGTCAGCTGGCTTGACCATTAAACGGTGCTGTAACCCCCAAAGTACACTCCAAACAAAATAAAAAAATATTTTCTGTGTTTGTGAATTGTGTGTGCAGTAGCCGCACATGCATCAACAAAGTAGTGCCAAGCGTGCGCCTGTGTCATAAGTAAAGGGCCGGCTGGCTTGACCATTATAGTGTGCTGTAACCCCCAAAGTACACTCCAAACAAAGTAAAAAAATATTTTCTGTGTTTGTGAATTGTGTGCGCAGTAGCCGCACGTGCATCAACAAAGTAGTGCCAAGCGTGCGCCTGTGTCACAAGTAAAGGGCTGGCTGGCTTGACCGTTAAAGGGTGCTGTAACCCCCAAAGTACACTCCAAACAAAATAAAAAAATATTTTCAGTGTTTGTGAATTGTGTGTGCAGTAGCCGCACGTGCATCAACAAAGTAGTGCCAAGCGTGCGCCTGTGTCATAAGTAAAGGGCCGGCTGTGGCATGACCATTAAAGGGTGCTGTAACCCCCAAAGTACACTCCAAACAAAATAAAAAAATATTTTCTGTGTTTGTGAATTGTGTGCGCAGTAGCCGCACGTGCATCAACAAAGTAGTGCCAAGCGTGCGCCTGTGTCATAAGTAAAGGACCGGCTGACTTGACCATTAAAAGGTGCTGTAACCCCCAATGTACACTCCAAACAAAATAAAAAAATATTTTCTGTGTTTGTGAATTTTGTGCGCAGTAGCCGCACGTGCATCAACAAAGTAGTGCCAAGCGTGCGCCTGTGTCATAAGTAAAGGACCGGCTGGCTTGACCATTATAGGGTGCTGTAACCCCCAAAGTACACTCCAGTCCAAACCAAATAAAAAAATATTTTCTGTGTTTGTGAATTGTGTGCGCAGTAGCCGCACGTGCATCAACAAAGTAGTGCCAAGCGTGCGCCTGTGTCAAAAGTAAAGGGCCGGCTGGCTTGACCATTATAGGGTGTTGTAACCCCAAAAGTACACTCCAAACAAAATAAAAAAATATTTTCTGTGTTTGTGAATTTTGTGCGCAGTAGCCGCACGTGCATCAACAAAGTAGTGCCAAGCGTGCGCCTGTGTCATAAGTAAAGGACCGGCTGGCTTGACCTTTATAGGGTGCTGTAACCCCCAAAGTACACTCCAGTCCAAACCAAATAAAAAAATATTTTCTGTGTTTGTGAATTGTGTGCGCAGTAGCCGCACGTGCATCAACAAAGTAGTGCCAAGCGTGCGCCTGTGTCATAAGTAAAGGACCGGCTGGCTTGACCATTAAAAGGTGCTGTAACCCCCAAAGTACACTCCAAACAAAATAAAAAAATATTTTCTGTGTTTGTGAATTGTGTGTGCAGTAGCGGCACATGCATCAACAAAGCAGTGCCAAGCGTGCGCCTGTGTCATAAGTAAAGGGCAGGCTGGCTTGACCATTAAAGGGTGCTGTAACCCCACAAAGTACACTCCAAACAAAATAAAAAAATATTTTCTGTGTTTGTGAATTGTGTGCGCAGTAGCCTAACGTGCATCAACAAAGTAGTGCCAAGCGTGCGCCTGTGTCATAAGTAAAGGACCGGCTGGCTTGACCATTAAAAGGTGCTGTAACCCCCAAAGTACACTCCAAACAAAATAAAAAAATATTTTCTGTGTTTGTGAATTGTGTGTGCAGTAGCGGCACATGCATCAACAAAGCAGTGCCAAGCGTGCGCCTGTGTCATAAGTAAAGGGCAGGCTGGCTTGACCATTAAAGGGTGCTGTAACCCCCAAAGTACAATCCAAATAAAATAAAAAAATATTTTCTGTGTGTGTGAATTGTGTGCGCAGTAGCCGCACGTGCATCAACAAAGTGCCAAGCGTGCGTCTGCGTCATAAGTAAAGGGTCAGCTGGCTTTACCATTAAAGGGAGCTGTAACCCCCAAAGTACACTCCAAACAAAATAAAAAAATATTTTCTGTGTTTGTGAATTCTGTGCGCAGTAGCCGCACGTGCATCAACAAAGTAGTGCCAAGCGTGCGCCTGTGTCATAAGTAAAGGGCCGGCTGGCTTGACCTTTAAAGGGTGCTGTAGCCCCCAAAGTACACTCCAAACAAAATAAAAAAATATTTTCTGTGTTTGTGAATTGTGTGTGCAGTAGCCGCACATGCATCAACAAAGTAGTGCCAAGCGTGCGCCTGTGTCATAAGTAAAGGGCCGGCTGGCTTGACCATTATAGTGTGCTGTAACCCCCAAAGTACACTCCAAACAAAATAAAAAAATATTTTCTGTGTTTGTGAATTGTGTGCGCAGTAGCCGCACGTGCATCAACAAAGTAGTGCCAAGCGTGCGCCTGTGTCACAAGTAAAGGGCTGGCTGGCTTGACCGTTAAAGGGTGCTGTAACCCCCAAAGTACACTCCAATTATATAAAAAAATATTTTCTGTGTTTGTGAATTGTGTGCGCAGTAGCCGCACGTGCATCAACAAAGTAGTGCCAAGCGTGCGCCTGTGTCATAAGTAAAGGGCCGGCTGTGGCATGACCATTAAAGGGTGCTGTAACCCCCAAAGTACACTCCAAACAAAATAAAAAAATATTTTCTATGTTTGTGAATTGTGTGCGCAGTAGCCGCACGTGCATCAACAAAGTAGTGCCAAGCGTGCGCCTGTGTCATAAGTAAAGGGCCGGCTGGCTTGACCATTAAAGGGTGCTGTAACCCCCAAAGTACACTCCAAACAAAAAAAATAAATATTTTCTGTGTTTGTGAATTTTGTGCGCAGTAGCCGCACGTGCATCAACAAAGTAGTGCCAAGCGTGCGCCTGTGTCATAAGTAAAGGACCGGCTGGCTTGACCTTTATAGGGTGCTGTAACCCCCAAAGTACACTCCAGTCCAAACCAAATAAAAAAATATTTTCTGTGTTTGTGAATTGTGTGCGCAGTAGCCGCACGTGCATCAGCAAAGTAGTGCCAAGCGTGCGCCTGTGTCAAAAGTAAAGGGCCGGCTGGCTTGACCATTAAAGGGTGCTGTAAACCCAAAAGTACACTCCAAACAAAATAAAAAAATATTTTCTGTGTTTGTGAATTGTGTGTGCAGTAGCCGCACGTGCATCAACAAAGTAGTGCCAAGTGTGCGCCTGTGTCATAAGTAAAGGGCCGGCTGGCTTGACCATTAAAGGGTGCTGTAACCCCCAAAGTACACTCCAAACAAAATAAAAAAATATTTTCTGTGTTTGTGAATTGTGTGCGCAGTAGCCGCACGTGCATCAACAAAGTAGTGCCAAGCGTGCGCCTGTGTCATAAGTAAAGGACCGGCTGGCTTGACCATTAAAAGGTGCTGTAACCCCCAAAGTACACTCCAAACAAAATAAAAAAATATTTCCTGTGTTTGTGAATTGTGTGTGCAGTAGCGGCACATGCATCAACAAAGCAGTGCCAAGCGTGCGCCTGTGTCATAAGTAAAGGGCCGGCTGACTTGACCATTAAAGGGTGCTGTAACCCCCAAAGTACACTCCAAATAAAATAAAAAAATATTTTCTGTGTGTGTGAATTGTGTGCGCAGTAGCCGCACGTGCATCAACAAAGTGCCAAGCGTGCGTCTGCGTCATAAGTAAAGGGTCAGCTGGCTTGACCATTAAACGGTGCTGTAACCCCCAAAGTACACTCCAAACAAAATAAAAAAATATTTTCTGTGTTTGTGAATTGTGTGTGCAGTAGCCGCACATGCATCAACAAAGTAGTGCCAAGCGTGCGCCTGTGTCATAAGTAAAGGGCCGGCTGGCTTGACCATTATAGTGTGCTGTAACCCCCAAAGTACACTCCAAACAAAGTAAAAAAATATTTTCTGTGTTTGTGAATTGTGTGCGCAGTAGCCGCACGTGCATCAACAAAGTAGTGCCAAGCGTGCGCCTGTGTCACAAGTAAAGGGCTGGCTGGCTTGACCGTTAAAGGGTGCTGTAACCCCCAAAGTACACTCCAAACAAAATAAAAAAATATTTTCAGTGTTTGTGAATTGTGTGTGCAGTAGCCGCACGTGCATCAACAAAGTAGTGCCAAGCGTGCGCCTGTGTCATAAGTAAAGGGCCGGCTGTGGCATGACCATTAAAGGGTGCTGTAACCCCCAAAGTACACTCCAAACAAAATAAAAAAATATTTTCTGTGTTTGTGAATTGTGTGCGCAGTAGCCGCACGTGCATCAACAAAGTAGTGCCAAGCGTGCGCCTGTGTCATAAGTAAAGGACCGGCTGACTTGACCATTAAAAGGTGCTGTAACCCCCAATGTACACTCCAAACAAAATAAAAAAATATTTTCTGTGTTTGTGAATTTTGTGCGCAGTAGCCGCACGTGCATCAACAAAGTAGTGCCAAGCGTGCGCCTGTGTCAAAAGTAAAGGGCCGGCTGGCTTGACCATTATAGGGTGTTGTAACCCCAAAAGTACACTCCAAACAAAATAAAAAAATATTTTCTGTGTTTGTGAATTTTGTGCGCAGTAGCCGCACGTGCATCAACAAAGTAGTGCCAAGCGTGCGCCTGTGTCATAAGTAAAGGACTGGCTGGCTTGACCTTTATAGGGTGCTGTAACCCCCAAAGTACACTCCAGTCCAAACCAAATAAAAAAATATTTTCTGTGTTTGTGAATTGTGTGCGCAGTAGCCGCACGTGCATCAGCAAAGTAGTGCCAAGCGTGCGCCTGTGTCAAAAGTAAAGGGCCGGCTGGCTTGACCATTAAAGGGTGCTGTAAACCCAAAAGTACACTCCAAACAAAATAAAAAAATATTTTCTGTGTTTGTGAATTGTGTGTGCAGTAGCCGCACGTGCATCAACAAAGTAGTGCCAAGTGTGCGCCTGTGTCATAAGTAATGGGCCGGCTGGCTTGACCATTAAAGGGTGCTGTAACCCCCAAAGTACACTCCAAACAAAATAAAAAAATATTTTCTGTGTTTGTGAATTGTGTGCGCAGTAGCCGCACGTGCATCAACAAAGTAGTGCCAAGCGTGCGCCTGTGTCATAAGTAAAGGACCGTCTGGCTTGACCATTAAAAGGTGCTGTAACCCCCAAAGTACACTCCAAACAAAATAAAAAAATATTTCCTGTGTTTGTGAATTGTGTGTGCAGTAGCCGCACATGCATCAACAAAGTAGTGCCAAGCGTGCGTCTGCGTCATAAGTAAAGGGTCAGCTGGCTTGACCATTAAAGGGAGCTGTAACCCCCAAAGTACACTCCAAACAAAATAAAAAAATATTTTCTGTGTTTGTGAATTCTGTGCGCAGTAGCCGCACGTGCATCAACAAAGTAGTGCCAAGCGTGCGCCTGTGTCATAAGTAAAGGGCCGGCTGGCTTGACCTTTAAAGGGTGCTGTAACCCCCAAAGTACACTCCAAACAAAATAAAAAAATATTTTCTGTGTTTGTGAATTGTGTGTGCAGTAGCCGCACATGCATCAACAAAGTAGTGCCAAGCGTGCGCCTGTGTCATAAGTAAAGGGCCGGCTGGCTTGACCATTATAGTGTGCTGTAACCCCCAAAGTACACTCCAAACAAAATAAAAAAATATTTTCTGTGTTTGTGAATTGTGTGCGCAGTAGCCGCACGTGCATCAACAAAGTAGTGCCAAGCGTGCGCCTGTGTCACAAGTAAAGGGCTGGCTGGCTTGACCGTTAAAGGGTGCTGTAACCACCAAAGTACACTCCAAACAAAATAAAAAAATATTTTCTGTGTTTGTGAATTGTGTGCGCAGTAGCCGCACGTGCATCAACAAAGTAGTGCCAAGCGTGCGCCTGTGTCATAAGTAAAGGGCCGGCTGTGGCATGACCATTAAAGGGTGCTGTAACCCCCAAAGTACACTCCAAACAAAATAAAAAAATATTTTCTATGTTTGTGAATTGTGTGCGCAGTAGCCGCACGTGCATCAACAAAGTAGTGCCAAGCGTGCGCCTGTGTCATAAGTAAAGGGCCGGCTGGCTTGACCATTAAAGGGTACTGTAACCCCCAAAGTACACTCCAAACAAAAAAAATAAATATTTTCTGTGTTTGTGAATTTTGTGCGCAGTAGCCGCACGTGCATCAACAAAGTAGTGCCAAGCGTGCGCCTGTGTCATAAGTAAAGGACTGGCTGGCTTGACCTTTATAGGGTGCTGTAACCCCCAAAGTACACTCCAGTCCAAACCAAATAAAAAAATATTTTCTGTGTTTGTGAATTGTGTGCGCAGTAGCCGCACGTGCATCAGCAAAGTAGTGCCAAGCGTGCGCCTGTGTCAAAAGTAAAGGGCCGGCTGGCTTGACCATTAAAGGGTGCTGTAAACCCAAAAGTACACTCCAAACAAAATAAAAAAATATTTTCTGTGTTTGTGAATTGTGTGTGCAGTAGCCGCACGTGCATCAACAAAGTAGTGCCAAGTGTGCGCCTGTGTCATAAGTAATGGGCCGGCTGGCTTGACCATTAAAGGGTGCTGTAACCCCCAAAGTACACTCCAAACAAAATAAAAAAATATTTTCTGTGTTTGTGAATTGTGTGCGCAGTAGCCGCACGTGCATCAACAAAGTAGTGCCAAGCGTGCGCCTGTGTCATAAGTAAAGGACCGTCTGGCTTGACCATTAAAAGGTGCTGTAACCCCCAAAGTACACTCCAAACAAAATAAAAAAATATTTTCTGTGTTTGTGAATTTTGTGCGCAGTAGCCGCACGTGCATCAACAAAGTAGTGCCAAGCGTGCGCCTGTGTCATAAGTAAAGGACTGGCTGGCTTGACCTTTATAGGGTGCTGTAACCCCCAAAGTACACTCCAGTCCAAACCAAATAAAAAAATATTTTCTGTGTTTGTGAATTGTGTGCGCAGTAGCCGCACGTGCATCAGCAAAGTAGTGCCAAGCGTGCGCCTGTGTCAAAAGTAAAGGGCCGGCTGGCTTGACCATTAAAGGGTGCTGTAAACCCAAAAGTACACTCCAAACAAAATAAAAAAATATTTTCTGTGTTTGTGAATTGTGTGTGCAGTAGCCGCACGTGCATCAACAAAGTAGTGCCAAGTGTGCGCCTGTGTCATAAGTAATGGGCCGGCTGGCTTGACCATTAAAGGGTGCTGTAACCCCCAAAGTACACTCCAAACAAAATAAAAAAATATTTTCTGTGTTTGTGAATTGTGTGCGCAGTAGCCGCACGTGCATCAACAAAGTAGTGCCAAGCGTGCGCCTGTGTCATAAGTAAAGGACCGTCTGGCTTGACCATTAAAAGGTGCTGTAACCACCAAAGTACACTCCAAACAAAATAAAAAAATATTTCCTGTGTTTGTGAATTGTGTGTGCAGTAGCCGCACATGCATCAACAAAGTAGTGCCAAGCGTGCGTCTGCGTCATAAGTAAAGGGTCAGCTGGCTTGACCATTAAAGGGAGCTGTAACCCCCAAAGTACACTCCAAACAAAATAAAAAAATATTTTCTGTGTTTGTGAATTCTGTGCGCAGTAGCCGCACGTGCATCAACAAAGTAGTGCCAAGCGTGTGCCTGTGTCATAAGTAAAGGGCCGGCTGGCTTGACCTTTAAAGGGTGCTGTAACCCCCAAAGTACACTCCAAACAAAATAAAAAAATATTTTCTGTGTTTGTGAATTGTGTGTGCAGTAGCCGCACATGCATCAACAAAGTAGTGCCAAGCGTGCGCCTGTGTCATAAGTAAAGGGCCGGCTGGCTTGACCATTATAGTGTGCTGTAACCCCCAAAGTACACTCCAAACAAAATAAAAAAATATTTTCTGTGTTTGTGAATTGTGTGCGCAGTAGCCGCACGTGCATCAACAAAGTAGTGCCAAGCGTGCGCCTGTGTCACAAGTAAAGGGCTGGCTGGCTTGACCGTTAAAGGGTGCTGTAACCCCCAAAGTACACTCCAAACAAAATAAAAAAATATTTTCTGTGTTTGTGAATTGTGTGCGCAGTAGCCGCACGTGCATCAACAAAGTAGTGCCAAGCGTGCGCCTGTGTCATAAGTAAAGGGCCGGCTGTGGCATGACCATTAAAGGGTGCTGTAACCCCCAAAGTACACTCCAAACAAAATAAAAAAATATTTTCTATGTTTGTGAATTGTGTGCGCAGTAGCCGCACGTGCATCAACAAAGTAGTGCCAAGCGTGCGCCTGTGTCATAAGTAAAGGGCCGGCTGGCTTGACCATTAAAGGGTGCTGTAACCCCCAAAGTACACTCCAAACAAAAAAAATAAATATTTTCTGTGTTTGTGAATTTTGTGCGCAGTAGCCGCACGTGCATCAACAAAGTAGTGCCAAGCGTGCGCCTGTGTCATAAGTAAAGGACCGGCTGGCTTGACCTTTATAGGGTGCTGTAACCCCCAAAGTACACTCCAGTCCAAACCAAATAAAAAAATATTTTCTGTGTTTGTGAATTGTGTGTGCAGTAGCCGCACGTGCATCAGCAAAGTAGTGCCAAGCGTGCGCCTGTGTCAAAAGTAAAGGGCCGGCTGGCTTGACCATTAAAGGGTGCTGTAATCCCAAAAGTACACTCCAAACAAAATAAAAAAATATTTTCTGTGTTTGTGAATTGTGTGTGCAGTAGCCGCACGTGCATCAACAAAGTAGTGCCAAGTGTGCGCCTGTGTCATAAGTAAAGGGCCGGCTGGCTTGACCATTAAAGGGTGCTGTAACCCCCAAAGTACACTCCAAACAAAATAAAAAAATATTTTCTGTGTTTGTGAATTGTGTGCGCAGTAGCCGCACGTGCATCAACAAAGTAGTGCCAAGCGTGCGCCTGTGTCATAAGTAAAGGACCGGCTGGCTTGACCATTAAAAGGTGCTGTAACCCCCAAAGTACACTCCAAACAAAATAAAAAAATATTTCCTGTGTTTGTGAATTGTGTGTGCAGTAGCGGCACATGCATCAACAAAGCAGTGCCAAGCGTGCGCCTGTGTCATAAGTAAAGGGCCGGCTGACTTGACCATTAAAGGGTGCTGTAACCCCCAAAGTACACTCCAAATAAAATAAAAAAATATTTTCTGTGTGTGTGAATTGTGTGCGCAGTAGCCGCACGTGCATCAACAAAGTGCCAAGCGTGCGTCTGCGTCATAAGTAAAGGGTCAGCTGGCTTGACCATTAAAGGGAGCTGTAACCCCCAAAGTACACTCCAAACAAAATAAAAAAATATTTTCTGTGTTTGTGAATTCTGTGCGCAGTAGCCGTACGTGCATCAACAAAGTAGTGCCAAGCGTGCGCCTGTGTCATAAGTAAAGGGCCGGCTGGCTTGACCTTTAAACGGTGCTGTAACCCCCAAAGTACACTCCAAACAAAATAAAAAAATATTTTCTGTGTTTGTGAATTGTGTGTGCAGTAGCCGCACATGCATCAACAAAGTAGTGCCAAGCGTGCGCCTGTGTCATAAGTAAAGGGCCGGCTGGCTTGACCATTATAGTGTGCTGTAACCCCCAAAGTACACTCCAAACAAAGTAAAAAAATATTTTCTGTGTTTGTGAATTGTGTGCGCAGTAGCCGCACGTGCATCAACAAAGTAGTGCCAAGCGTGCGCCTGTGTCACAAGTAAAGGGGTGGCTGGCTTGACCGTTAAAGGGTGCTGTAACCCCCAAAGTACACTCCAAACAAAATAAAAAAATATTTTCAGTGTTTGTGAATTGTGTGCGCAGTAGCCGCACGTGCATCAACAAAGTAGTGCCAAGCGTGCGCCTGTGTCATAAGTAAAGGGCCGGCTGTGGCATGACCATTAAAGGGTGCTGTAACCCCCAAAGTACACTCCAAACAAAATAAAAAAATATTTTCTGTGTTTGTGAATTGTGTGCGCAGTAGCCGCACGTGCATCAACAAAGTAGTGCCAAGCGTGCGCCTGTGTCATAAGTAAAGGACCGGCTGACTTGACCATTAAAAGGTGCTGTAACCCCCAATGTACACTCCAAACAAAATAAAAAAATATTTTCTGTGTTTGTGAATTTTGTGCGCAGTAGCCGCACGTGCATAAACAAAGTAGTGCCAAGCGTGCGCCTGTGTCATAAGTAAAGGACCGGCTGGCTTGACCATTATAGGGTGCTGTAACCCCCAAAGTACACTCCAGTCCAAACCAAATAAAAAAATATTTTCTGTGTTTGTGAATTGTGTGCGCAGTAGCCGCACGTGCATCAACAAAGTAGTGCCAAGCGTGCGCCTGTGTCATAAGTAAAGGACCGGCTGGCTTGACCATTATAGGGTGCTGTAACCCCCAAAGTACACTCCAGTCCAAACCAAATAAAAAAATATTTTCTGTGTTTGTGAATTGTGTGCGCAGTAGCCGCACGTGCATCAACAAAGTAGTGCCAAGCGTGCGCCTGTGTCAAAAGTAAAGGGCCGGCTGGCTTGACCATTATAGGGTGTTGTAACCCCAAAATTACACTCCAAACAAAATAAAAAAATATTTTCTGTGTTTGTGAATTTTGTGCGCAGTAGCCGCACGTGCATCAACAAAGTAGTGCCAAGCGTGCGCCTGTGTCATAAGTAAAGGACCGGCTGGCTTGACCTTTATAGGGTGCTGTAACCCCCAAAGTACACTCCAGTCCAAACCAAATAAAAAAATATTTTCTGTGTTTGTGAATTGTGTGCGCAGTAGCCGCACGTGCATCAGCAAAGTAGTGCCAAGCGTGCGCCTGTGTCAAAAGTAAAGGGCCGGCTGGCTTGACCATTAAAGGGTGCTGTAAACCCAAAAGTACACTCCAAACAAAATAAAAAAATATTTTCTGTGTTTGTGAATTGTGTGTGCAGTAGCCGCACGTGCATCAACAAAGTAGTGCCAAGTGTGCGCCTGTGTCATAAGTAATGGGCCGGCTGGCTTGACCATTAAAGGGTGCTGTAACCCCCAAAGTACACTCCAAACAAAATAAAAAAATATTTTCTGTGTTTGTGAATTGTGTGCGCAGTAGCCGCACGTGCATCAACAAAGTAGTGCCAAGCGTGCGCCTGTGTCATAAGTAAAGGACCGGCTGGCTTGACCATTAAAAGGTGCTGTAACCCCCAAAGTACACTCCAAACAAAATAAAAAAATATTTCCTGTGTTTGTGAATTGTGTGTGCAGTAGCGGCACATGCATCAACAAAGCAGTGCCAAGCGTGCGCCTGTGTCATAAGTAAAGGGCAGGCTGGCTTGACCATTAAAGGGTGCTGTAACCCCCAAAGTACAATCCAAATAAAATAAAAAAATATTTTCTGTGTGTGTGAATTGTGTGCGCAGTAGCCGCACGTGCATCAACAAAGTGCCAAGCGTGCGTCTGCGTCATAAGAAAAGGGTCAGCTGGCTTGACCATTAAAGGGAGCTGTAACCCCCAAAGTACACTCCAAACAAAATAAAAAAATATTTTCTGTGTTTGTGAATTCTGTGCGCAGTAGCCGCACGTGCATCAACAAAGTAGTGCCAAGCGTGCGCCTGTGTCATAAGTAAAGGGCCGGCTGGCTTGACCTTTAAAGGGTGCTGTAACCCCCAAAGTACACTCCAAACAAAATAAAAAAATATTTTCTGTGTTTGTGAATTGTGTGTGCAGTAGCCGCAAATGCATCAACAAAGTAGTGCCAAGCGTGCGCCTGTGTCATAAGTAAAGGGCCGGCTGGCTTGACCATTATAGTGTGCTGTAACCCCCAAAGTACACTCCAAACAAAGTAAAAAAATATTTTCTGTGTTTGTGAATTGTGTGCGCAGTAGCCGCACGTGCATCAACAAAGTAGTGCCAAGCGTGCGCCTGTGTCACAAGTAAAGGGCTGGCTGGCTTGACCGTTAAAGGGTGCTGTAACCCCCAAAGTACACTCCAAACAAAATAAAAAAATATTTTCAGTGTTTGTGAATTGTGTGCGCAGTAACCGCACGTGCATCAACAAAGTAGTGCCAAGCGTGCGCCTGTGTCATAAGTAAAGGGCCGGCTGTGGCATGACCATTAAAGGGTGCTGTAACCCCCAAAGTACACTCCAAACAAAATAAAAAAATATTTTCTGTGTTTGTGAATTGTGTGCGCAGTAGCCGCACGTGCATCAACAAAGTAGTGCCAAGCGTGCGCCTGTGTCATAAGTAAAGGACCGGATGACTTGACCATTAAAAGGTGCTGTAACCCCCAATGTACACTCCAAACAAAATAAAAAAATATTTTCTGTGTTTGTGAATTTTGTGCGCAGTAGCCGCACGTGCATCAACAAAGTAGTGCCAAGCGTGCGCCTGTGTCATAAGTAAAGGACCGGCTGGCTTGACCATTATAGGGTGCTGTAACCCCCAAAGTACACTACAGTCCAAACCAAATAAAAAAATATTTTCTGTGTTTGTGAATTGTGTGCGCAGTAGCCGCACGTGCATCAACAAAGTAGTGCCAAGCGTGCGCCTGTGTCAAAAGTAAAGGGCCGGCTGGCTTGACCATTATAGGGTGTTGTAACCCCAAAAGTACACTCCAAACAAAATAAAAAAATATTTTCTGTGTTTGTGAATTTTGTGCGCAGTAGCCGCACGTGCATCAACAAAGTAGTGCCAAGCGTGCGCCTGTGTCAAAAGTAAAGGGCCGGCTGGCTTGACCATTAAAGGGTGCTGTAAACCCAAAAGTACACTCCAAACAAAATAAAAAAATATTTTCTGTGTTTGTGAATTGTGTGTGCAGTAGCCGCACGTGCATCAACAAAGTAGTGCCAAGTGTGCGCCTGTGTCATAAGTAATGGGCCGGCTGGCTTGACCATTAAAGGGTGCTGTAACCCCCAAAGTACACTCCAAACAAAATAAAAAAATATTTTCTGTGTTTGTGAATTGTGTGCGCAGTAGCCGCACGTGCATCAACAAAGTAGTGCCAAGCGTGCGCCTGTGTCATAAGTAAAGGACCGGCTGACTTGACCATTAAAAGGTGCTGTAACCCCCAATGTACACTCCAAACAAAATAAAAAAATATTTTCTGTGTTTGTGAATTTTGTGCGCAGTAGCCGCACGTGCATAAACAAAGTAGTGCCAAGCGTGCGCCTGTGTCATAAGTAAAGGACCGGCTGGCTTGACCATTATAGGGTGCTGTAACCCCCAAAGTACACTCCAGTCCAAACCAAATAAAAAAATATTTTCTGTGTTTGTGAATTGTGTGCGCAGTAGCCGCACGTGCATCAACAAAGTAGTGCCAAGCGTGCGCCTGTGTCAAAAGTAAAGGGCCGGCTGGCTTGACCATTATAGGGTGTTGTAACCCCAAAATTACACTCCAAACAAAATAAAAAAATATTTTCTGTGTTTGTGAATTTTGTGCGCAGTAGCCGCACGTGCATCAACAAAGTAGTGCCAAGCGTGCGCCTGTGTCATAAGTAAAGGACCGGCTGGCTTGACCTTTATAGGGTGCTGTAACCCCCAAAGTACACTCCAGTCCAAACAAAATAAAAAAATATTTTCTGTGTTTGTGAATTTTGTGCGCAGTAGCCGCACGTGCATCAGCAAAGTAGTGCCAAGCGTGCGCCTGTGTCAAAAGTAAAGGGCCGGCTGGCTTGACCATTAAAGGGTGCTGTAAACCCAAAAGTACACTCCAAACAAAATAAAAAAATATTTTCTGTGTTTGTGAATTGTGTGTGCAGTAGCCGCACGTGCATCAACAAAGTAGTGCCAAGTGTGCGCCTGTGTCATAAGTAATGGGCCGGCTGGCTTGACCATTAAAGGGTGCTGTAACCCCCAAAGTACACTCCAAACAAAATAAAAAAATATTTTCTGTGTTTGTGAATTGTGTGCGCAGTAGCCGCACGTGCATCAACAAAGTAGTGCCAAGCGTGCGCCTGTGTCATAAGTAAAGGACCGGCTGGCTTGACCATTAAAAGGTGCTGTAACCCCCAAAGTACACTCCAAACAAAATAAAAAAATATTTCCTGTGTTTGTGAATTGTGTGTGCAGTAGCGGCACATGCATCAACAAAGCAGTGCCAAGCGTGCGCCTGTGTCATAAGTAAAGGGCAGGCTGGCTTGACCATTAAAGGGTGCTGTAACCCCCAAAGTACAATCCAAATAAAATAAAAAAATATTTTCTGTGTGTGTGAATTGTGTGCGCAGTAGCCGCACGTGCATCAACAAAGTGCCAAGCGTGCGTCTGCGTCATAAGAAAAGGGTCAGCTGGCTTGACCATTAAAGGGAGCTGTAACCCCCAAAGTACACTCCAAACAAAATAAAAAAATATTTTCTGTGTTTGTGAATTCTGTGCGCAGTAGCCGCACGTGCATCAACAAAGTAGTGCCAAGCGTGCGCCTGTGTCATAAGTAAAGGGCCGGCTGGCTTGACCTTTAAAGGGTGCTGTAACCCCCAAAGTACACTCCAAACAAAATAAAAAAATATTTTCTGTGTTTGTGAATTGTGTGTGCAGTAGCCGCAAATGCATCAACAAAGTAGTGCCAAGCGTGCGCCTGTGTCATAAGTAAAGGGCCGGCTGGCTTGACCATTATAGTGTGCTGTAACCCCCAAAGTACACTCCAAACAAAGTAAAAAAATATTTTCTGTGTTTGTGAATTGTGTGCGCAGTAGCCGCACGTGCATCAACAAAGTAGTGCCAAGCGTGCGCCTGTGTCACAAGTAAAGGGCTGGCTGGCTTGACCATTAAAGGGTGCTGTAACCCCCAAAGTACACTCCAAACAAAATAAAAAAATATTTTCAGTGTTTGTGAATTGTGTGCGCAGTAACCGCACGTGCATCAACAAAGTAGTGCCAAGCGTGCGCCTGTGTCATAAGTAAAGGGCCGGCTGTGGCATGACCATTAAAGGGTGTTGTAACCCCCAAAGTACACTCCAAACAAAATAAAAAAATATTTTCTGTGTTTGTGAATTGTGTGCGCAGTAGCCGCACGTGCATCAACAAAGTAGTGCCAAGCGTGCGCCTGTGTCATAAGTAAAGGACCGGATGACTTGACCATTAAAAGGTGCTGTAACCCCCAATGTACACTCCAAACAAAATAAAAAAATATTTTCTGTGTTTGTGAATTTTGTGCGCAGTAGCCGCACGTGCATCAACAAAGTAGTGCCAAGCGTGCGCCTGTGTCATAAGTAAAGGACCGGCTGGCTTGACCATTATAGGGTGCTGTAACCCCCAAAGTACACTACAGTCCAAACCAAATAAAAAAATATTTTCTGTGTTTGTGAATTGTGTGCGCAGTAGCCGCACGTGCATCAACAAAGTAGTGCCAAGCGTGCGCCTGTGTCAAAAGTAAAGGGCCGGCTGGCTTGACCATTATAGGGTGTTGTAACCCCAAAAGTACACTCCAAACAAAATAAAAAAATATTTTCTGTGTTTGTGAATTCTGTGCGCAGTAGCCGCACGTGCATCAACAAAGTAGTGCCAAGCGTGCGCCTGTGTCATAAGTAAAGGGCCGGCTGGCTTGACCTTTAAAGGGTGCTGTAACCCCCAAAGTACACTCCAAACAAAATAAAAAAATATTTTCTGTGTTTGTGAATTGTGTGTGCAGTAGCCGCAAATGCATCAACAAAGTAGTGCCAAGCGTGCGCCTGTGTCATAAGTAAAGGGCCGGCTGGCTTGACCATTATAGTGTGCTGTAACCCCCAAAGTACACTCCAAACAAAGTAAAAAAATATTTTCTGTGTTTGTGAATTGTGTGCGCAGTAGCCGCACGTGCATCAACAAAGTAGTGCCAAGCGTGCGCCTGTGTCACAAGTAAAGGGCTGGCTGGCTTGACCATTAAAGGGTGCTGTAACCCCCAAAGTACACTCCAAACAAAATAAAAAAATATTTTCAGTGTTTGTGAATTGTGTGCGCAGTAACCGCACGTGCATCAACAAAGTAGTGCCAAGCGTGCGCCTGTGTCATAAGTAAAGGGCCGGCTGTGGCATGACCATTAAAGGGTGTTGTAACCCCCAAAGTACACTCCAAACAAAATAAAAAAATATTTTCTGTGTTTGTGAATTGTGTGCGCAGTAGCCGCACGTGCATCAACAAAGTAGTGCCAAGCGTGCGCCTGTGTCATAAGTAAAGGACCGGATGACTTGACCATTAAAAGGTGCTGTAACCCCCAATGTACACTCCAAACAAAATAAAAAAATATTTTCTGTGTTTGTGAATTTTGTGCGCAGTAGCCGCACGTGCATCAACAAAGTAGTGCCAAGCGTGCGCCTGTGTCATAAGTAAAGGACCGGCTGGCTTGACCATTATAGGGTGCTGTAACCCCCAAAGTACACTACAGTCCAAACCAAATAAAAAAATATTTTCTGTGTTTGTGAATTGTGTGCGCAGTAGCCGCACGTGCATCAACAAAGTAGTGCCAAGCGTGCGCCTGTGTCAAAAGTAAAGGGCCGGCTGGCTTGACCATTATAGGGTGTTGTAACCCCAAAAGTACACTCCAAACAAAATAAAAAAATATTTTCTGTGTTTGTGAATTTTGTGCGCAGTAGCCGCACGTGCATCAACAAAGTAGTGCCAAGCGTGCGCCTGTGTCATAAGTAAAGGACCGGCTTGCTTGACCTTTATAGGGTGCTGTAACCCCCAAAATACACTCCAGTCCAAACCAAATAAAAAAATATTTTCTGTGTTTGTGAATTGTGTGCGCAGTAGCCGCACGTGCATCAGCAAAGTAGTGCCAAGCGTGCGCCTGTGTCAAAAGTAAAGGGCCGGCTGGCTTGACCATTAAAGGGTGCTGTAAACCCAAAAGTACACTCCAAACAAAATAAAAAAATATTTTCTGTGTTTGTGAATTGTGTGTGCAGTAGCCGCACGTGCATCAACAAAGTAGTGCCAAGTGTGCGCCTGTGTCATAAGTAATGGGCCGGCTGGCTTGACCATTAAAGGGTGCTGTAACCCCCAAAGTACACTCCAAACAAAATAAAAAAATATTTTCTGTGTTTGTGAATTGTGTGCGCAGTAGCCACACGTGCATCAACAAAGTAGTGCCAAGCGTGCGCCTGTGTCATAAGTAAAGGACCGGCTGGCTTGACCATTAAAAGGTGCTGTAACCCCCAAAGTACACTCCAAACAAAATAAAAAAATATTTCCTGTGTTTGTGAATTGTGTGTGCAGTAGCGGCACATGCATCAACAAAGCAGTGCCAAGCGTGCGCCTGTGTCATAAGTAAAGGGCAGGCTGTCTTGACCATTAAAGGGTGCTGTAACCCCCAAAGTACAATCCAAATAAAATAAAAAAATATTTTCTGTGTGTGTGAATTGTGTGCGCAGTAGCCGCACGTGCACCAACAAAGTGCCAAGCGTGCGTCTGCGTCATAAGTAAAGGGTCAGCTGGCTTGACCATTAAAGGGAGCTGTAACCCCCAAAGTACACTCCAAACAAAATAAAAAAATATTTTCTGTGTTTGTGAATTCTGTGCGCAGTAGCCGCACGTGCATCAACAAAGTAGTGCCAAGCGTGCGCCTGTGTCATAAGTAAAGGGCCGGCTGGCTTGACCATTATAGTGTGCTGTAACCCCCAAAGTACACTCCAAACAAAGTAAAAAAATATTTTCTGTGTTTGTGAATTGTGTGCGCAGTAGCCGCACGTGCATCAACAAAGTAGTGCCAAGCGTGCGCCTGTGTCACAAGTAAAGGGCTGGCTGGCTTGACCGTTAAAGGGTGCTGTAACCCCCAAAGTACACTCCAAACAAAATAAAAAAATATTTTCTGTGTTTGTGAATTGTGTGCGCAGTAGCCGCACGTGCATCAACAAAGTAGTGCCAAGCGTGCGCCTGTGTCATAAGTAAAGGGCCGGCTGTGGCATGACCATTAAAGGGTGCTGTAACCCCCAAAGTACACTCCAAACAAAATAAAAAAATATTTTCTGTGTTTGTGAATTGTGTGCGCAGTAGCCGCACGTGCATCAACAAAGTAGTGCCAAGCGTGCGCCTGTGTCATAAGTAAAGGACCGGCTGGCTTGACCATTATAGGGTGCTGTAACCCCCAAAGTACACTCCAGTCCAAACCAAATAAAAAAATATTTTCTGTGTTTGTGAATTGTGTGCGCAGTAGCCGCACGTGCATCAACAAAGTAGTGCCAAGCGTGCGCCTGTGTCAAAAGTAAAGGGCCGGCTGGCTTGACCATTATAGGGTGTTGTAACCCCAAAAGTACACTCCAAACAAAATAAAAAAATATTTTCTGTGTTTGTGAATTGTGTGCGCAGTAGCCGCACGTGCATCAACAAAGTAGTGCCAAGCGTGCGCCTGTGTCTTAAGTAAAGGGCCGGCTGGATTGACTATTAAAGGGTGCTGTAACCCCCAAAGTACACTCCAAACAAAATAAAAAAATATTTTCTGTGTTTGTGAATTGTGTGCGCAGTAGCCGCACGTGCATCAACAAAGTAGTGCCAAGCGTGCGCCTGTGTCATAAGTAAAGGGCCGGCTGGCTTGACCTTTAAACGGTGCTGTAACCCCCAAAGTACACTCCAAACAAAATAAAAAAATATTTTCTGTGTTTGTGAATTGTGTGTGCAGTAGCCGCACATGCATCAACAAAGTAGTGCCAAGCGTGCGCCTGTGTCATAAGTAAAGGGCCGGCTGGCTTGACCATTATAGTGTGCTGTAACCCCCAAAGTACACTCCAAACAAAGTAAAAAAATATTTTCTGTGTTTGTGAATTGTGTGCGCAGTAGCCGCACGTGCATCAACAAAGTAGTGCCAAGCGTGCGCCTGTGTCACAAGTAAAGGGCTGGCTGGCTTGACCGTTAAAGGGTGCTGTAACCCCCAAAGTACACTCCAAACAAAATAAAAAAATATTTTCAGTGTTTGTGAATTGTGTGCGCAGTAGCCGCACGTGCATCAACAAAGTAGTGCCAAGCGTGCGCCTGTGTCATAAGTAAAGGGCCGGCTGTGGCATGACCATTAAAGGGTGCTGTAACCCCCAAAGTACACTCCAAACAAAATAAAAAAATATTTTCTGTGTTTGTGAATTGTGTGCGCAGTAGCCGCACGTGCATCAACAAAGTAGTGCCAAGCGTGCGCCTGTGTCATAAGTAAAGGACCGGCTGACTTGACCATTAAAAGGTGCTGTAACCCCCAATGTACACTCCAAACAAAATAAAAAAATATTTTCTGTGTTTGTGAATTTTGTGCGCAGTAGCCGCACGTGCATCAACAAAGTAGTGCCAAGCGTGCGCCTGTGTCATAAGTAAAGGACCGGCTGGCTTGACCATTATAGGGTGCTGTAACCCCCAAAGTACACTCCAGTCCAAACCAAATAAAAAAATATTTTCTGTGTTTGTGAATTGTGTGCGCAGTAGCCGCACGTGCATCAACAAAGTAGTGCCAAGCGTGCGCCTGTGTCAAAAGTAAAGGGCCGGCTGGCTTGACCATTATAGGGTGTTGTAACCCCAAAAATAACACTCCAAACAAAATAAAAAAATATTTTCTGTGTTTGTGAATTTTGTGCGCAGTAGCCGCACGTGCATCAACAAAGTAGTGCCAAGCGTGCGCCTGTGTCATAAGTAAAGGACCGGCTGGCTTGACCTTTATAGGGTGCTGTAACCCCCAAAGTACACTCCAGTCCAAACCAAATAAAAAAATATTTTCTGTGTTTGTGAATTGTGTGCGCAGTAGCCGCACGTGCATCAGCAAAGTAGTGCCAAGCGTGCGCCTGTGTCAAAAGTAAAGGGCCGGCTGGCTTGACCATTAAAGGGGTGCTGTAAACCCAAAAGTACACTCCAAACAAAATAAAAAAATATTTTCTGTGTTTGTGAATTGTGTGTGCAGTAGCCGCACGTGCATCAACAAAGTAGTGCCAAGTGTGCGCCTGTGTCATAAGTAATGGGCCGGCTGGCTTGACCATTAAAGGGTGCTGTAACCCCCAAAGTACACTCCAAACAAAATAAAAAAATATTTTCTGTGTTTGTGAATTGTGTGCGCAGTAGCCGCACGTGCATCAACAAAGTAGTGCCAAGCGTGCGCCTGTGTCATAAGTAAAGGACCGTCTGGCTTGACCATTAAAAGGTGCTGTAACCCCCAAAGTACACTCCAAACAAAATAAAAAAATATTTCCTGTGTTTGTGAATTGTGTGTGCAGTAGCGGCACATGCATCAACAAAGCAGTGCCAAGCGTGCGCCTGTGTCATAAGTAAAGGGCAGGCTGGCTTGACCATTAAAGGGTGCTGTAACCCCCAAAGTACAATCCAAATAAAATAAAAAAATATTTTCTGTGTGTGTGAATTGTGTGCGCAGTAGCCGCACGTGCATCAACAAAGTGCCAAGCGTGCGTCTGCGTCATAAGTAAAGGGTCAGCTGGCTTGACCATTAAAGGGAGCTGTAACCCCCAAAGTACACTCCAAACAAAATAAAAAAATATTTTCTGTGTTTGTGAATTCTGTGTGCAGTAGCCGCACGTGCATCAACAAAGTAGTGCCAAGCGTGCGCCTGTGTCATAAGTAAAGGGCCGGCTGGCTTGACCTTTAAAGGGTGCTGTAACCCCCAAAGTACACTCCAAACAAAATAAAAAAATATTTTCTGTGTTTGTGAATTGTGTGTGCAGTAGCCGCAAATGCATCAACAAAGTAGTGCCAAGCGTGCGCCTGTGTCATAAGTAAAGGGCCGGCTGGCTTGACCATTATAGTGTGCTGTAACCCCCAAAGTACACTCCAAACAAAGTAAAAAAATATTTTCTGTGTTTGTGAATTGTGTGCGCAGTAGCCGCACGTGCATCAACAAAGTAGTGCCAAGCGTGCGCCTGTGTCACAAGTAAAGGGCTGGCTGGCTTGACCGTTAAAGGGTGCTGTAACCCCCAAAGTACACTCCAAACAAAATAAAAAAATATTTTCAGTGTTTGTGAATTGTGTGCGCAGTAACCGCACGTGCATCAACAAAGTAGTGCCAAGCGTGCGCCTGTGTCATAAGTAAAGGGCCGGCTGTGGCATGACCATTAAAGGGTGCTGTAACCCCCAAAGTACACTCCAAACAAAATAAAAAAATATTTTCTGTGTTTGTGAATTGTGTGCGCAGTAGCCGCACGTGCATCAACAAAGTAGTGCCAAGCGTGCGCCTGTGTCATAAGTAAAGGACCGGATGACTTGACCATTAAAAGGTGCTGTAACCCCCAATGTACACTCCAAACAAAATAAAAAAATATTTTCTGTGTTTGTGAATTTTGTGCGCAGTAGCCGCACGTGCATCAACAAAGTAGTGCCAAGCGTGCGCCTGTGTCATAAGTAAAGGACCGGCTGGCTTGACCATTATAGGGTGCTGTAACCCCCAAAGTACACTACAGTCCAAACCAAATATAAAAATATTTTCTGTGTTTGTGAATTGTGTGCGCAGTAGCCGCACGTGCATCAACAAAGTAGTGCCAAGCGTGCGCCTGTGTCAAAAGTAAAGGGCCGGCTGGCTTGACCATTATAGGGTGTTGTAACCCCAAAAGTACACTCCAAACAAAATAAAAAAATATTTTCTGTGTTTGTGAATTTTGTGCGCAGTAGCCGCACGTGCATCAACAAAGTAGTGCCAAGCGTGCGCCTGTGTCATAAGTAAAGGACCGGCTTGCTTGACCTTTATAGGGTGCTGTAACCCCCAAAATACACTCCAGTCCAAACCAAATAAAAAAATATTTTCTGTGTTTGTGAATTGTGTGCGCAGTAGCCGCACGTGCATCAGCAAAGTAGTGCCAAGCGTGCGCCTGTGTCAAAAGTAAAGGGCCGGCTGGCTTGACCATTAAAGGGTGCTGTAAACCCAAAAGTACACTCCAAACAAAATAAAAAAATATTTTCTGTGTTTGTGAATTGTGTGTGCAGTAGCCGCACGTGCATCAACAAAGTAGTGCCAAGTGTGCGCCTGTGTCATAAGTAATGGGCCGGCTGGCTTGACCATTAAAGGGTGCTGTAACCCCCAAAGTACACTCCAAACAAAATAAAAAAATATTTTCTGTGTTTGTGAATTGTGTGCGCAGTAGCCGCACGTGCATCAACAAAGTAGTGCCAAGCGTGCGCCTGTGTCATAAGTAAAGGACCGGCTGGCTTGACCATTAAAAGGTGCTGTAACCCCCAAAGTACACTCCAAACAAAATAAAAAAATATTTCCTGTGTTTGTGAATTGTGTGTGCAGTAGCGGCACATGCATCAACAAAGCAGTGCCAAGCGTGCGCCTGTGTCATAAGTAAAGGGCAGGCTGGCTTGACCATTAAAGGGTGCTGTAACCCCCAAAGTACAATCCAAATAAAATAAAAAAATATTTTCTGTGTGTGTGAATTGTGTGCGCAGTAGCCGCACGTGCACCAACAAAGTGCCAAGCGTGCGTCTGCGTCATAAGAAAAGGGTCAGCTGGCTTGACCATTAAAGGGAGCTGTAACCCCCAAAGTACACTCCAAACAAAATAAAAAAATATTTTCTGTGTTTGTGAATTCTGTGCGCAGTAGCCGCACGTGCATCAACAAAGTAGTGCCAAGCGTGCGCCTGTGTCATAAGTAAAGGGCCGGCTGGCTTGACCATTATAGTGTGCTGTAACCCCCAAAGTACACTCCAAACAAAGTAAAAAAATATTTTCTGTGTTTGTGAATTGTGTGCGCAGTAGCCGCACGTGCATCAACAAAGTAGTGCCAAGCGTGCGCCTGTGTCACAAGTAAAGGGCTGGCTGGCTTGACCGTTAAAGGGTGCTGTAACCCCCAAAGTACACTCCAAACAAAATAAAAAAATATTTTCTGTGTTTGTGAATTGTGTGCGCAGTAGCCGCACGTGCATCAACAAAGTAGTGCCAAGCGTGCGCCTGTGTCATAAGTAAAGGGCCGGCTGTGGCATGACCATTAAAAGGTGCTGTAACCCCCAAAGTACACTCCAAACAAAATAAAAAAATATTTTCTATGTTTGTGAATTGTGTGCGCAGTAGCCGTACGTGCATCAACAAAGTAGTGCCAAGCGTGCGCCTGTGTAATAAGTAAAGGACCGGCTGACTTGACCATTAAAAGGTGCTGTAACCCCCAATGTACACTCCAAACAAAATAAAAAAATATTTTCTGTGTTTGTGAATTTTGTGCGCAGTAGCCGCACATGCATCAACAAAGTAGTGCCAAGCGTGCGCCTGTGTCATAAGTAAAGGACCGGCTGGCTTGACCATTATAGGGTGCTGTAACCCCCAAAGTACACTCCAGTCCAAACCAAATAAAAAAATATTTTCTGTGTTTGTGAATTGTGTGCGCAGTAGCCGCACGTGCATCAACAAAGTAGTGCCAAGCGTGCGCCTGTGTCAAAAGTAAAGGGCCGGCTGGCTTGACCATTATAGGGTGTTGTAACCCCAAAAGTACACTCCAAACAAAATAAAAAAATATTTTCTGTATTTGTGAATTGTGTGCGCAGTAACCGCACGTGCATCAACAAAGTAGTGCCAAGCGTGCGCCTGTGTCTTAAGTAAAGGGCCGGCTGGATTGACTATTAAAGGGTGCTGTAACCCCCAAAGTACACTCCAAACAAAATAAAAAAATATTTTCTGTGTTTGTGAATTGTGTGCGCAGTAGCCGCACGTGCATCAACAAAGTAGTGCCAAGCGTGCGCCTGTGTCATAAGTAAAGGACCGGCTGACTTGACCATTAAAAGGTGCTGTAACCCCCAATGTACACTCCAAACAAAATAAAAAAATATTTTCTGTGTTTGTGAATTTTGTGCGCAGTAGCCGCACGTGCATCAACAAAGTAGTGCCAAGCGTGCGCCTGTGTCATAAGTAAAGGACCGGCTGGCTTGACCATTATAGGGTGCTGTAACCCCCAAAGTACACTCCAGTCCAAACCAAATAAAAAAATATTTTCTGTGTTTGTGAATTGTGTGCGCAGTAGCCGCACGTGCATCAACAAAGTAGTGCCAAGCGTGCGCCTGTGTCAAAAGTAAAGGGCCGGCTGGCTTGACCATTATAGGGTGTTGTAACCCCAAAAGTACACTAAAACAAAATAAAAAAATATTTTCTGTGTTTGTAAATTGTGTGCGCAGTAGCCGCACGTGCATCAACAAAGTAGTGCCAAGCGTGCGCCTGTGTCTTAAGTAAAGGGCCGTCTGGATTGACTATTAAAGGGTGCTGTAACCCCCAAAGTACACTCCAAACAAAATAAAAAAATATTTTCTGTGTTTGTGAATTGTGTGCGCAGTAGCCGCAAGTGCATCAACAAAGTAGTGCCAAGCGTGCGCCTGTGTCATAAGTAAAGGGCCAGCTGGCTTGACCGTTAAAGGGTGCTGTAACCCCCAAAGTACACTCCAAACAAAATAAAAAAATATTTTCTGTGTTTGTGAATTTTGTGCGCAGTATCCGCACGTGCATCAACAAAGTAGTGCCAAGCGTGCGCCTGTGTCATAAGTAAAGGACCGGCTGGCTTGAACTTTATAGGGTGCTGTAACCCCCAAAGTACACTCCAGTCCAAACCAAATAAAAAAATATTTTCTGTGTTTGTGAATTGTGTGCGCAGTAGCCGCAAGTGCATCAACAAAGTAGTGCCAAGCGTGTGCCTGTGTCACAAGTAAAGGGCTGGCTGGCTTGACCGTTAAAGGGTGCTGTAACCCCCAAAGTACACTCCAAACAAAATAAAAAAATATTTTCTGTGTTTGTGAATTGTGTGCGCAGTAGCCTCACGTGCATCAACAAAGTAGTGCCAAGCGTGCGCCTGTGTCATAAGTAAAGGGCCAGCTGGCTTGACCGTTAAAGGGTGCTGTAACCCCCAAAGTACACTCCAAACAAAATAAAAAAATATTTTCTGTGTTTGTGAATTTTGTGCGCAGTAGCCGCACGTGCATCAACAAAGTAGTGCCAAGTGTGCGCCTGTGTCATAAGTAATGGGCCGGCTGGCTTGACCATTAAAGGGTGCTGTAACCCCCAAAGTACACTCCAAACAAAATAAAAAAATATTTTCTGTGTTTGTGAATTGTGTGCGCAGTAGCCGCACGTGCATCAACAAAGTAGTGCCAAGCGTGCGCCTGTGTCATAAGTAATGGACCGGCTGGCTTGACCATTAAAAGGTGCTGTAACCCCCAAAGTACACTCCAAACAAAATAAAAAAATATTTCCTGTGTTTGTGAATTGTGTGTGCAGTAGCGGCACATGCATCAACAAAGCAGTGCCAAGCGTGCGCCTGTGTCATAAGTAAAGGGCAGGCTGGCTTGACCATTAAAGGGTGCTGTAACCCCCAAAGTACAATCCAAATAAAATAAAAAAATATTTTCTGTGTGTGTGAATTGTGTGCGCAGTAGCCGCACGTGCATCAACAAAGTGCCAAGCGTGCGTCTGCGTCATAAGAAAAGGGTCAGCTGGCTTGACCATTAAAGGGAGCTGTAACCCCCAAAGTACACTCCAAACAAAATAAAAAAATATTTTCTGTGTTTGTGAATTCTGTGCGCAGTAGCCGCACGTGCATCAACAAAGTAGTGCCAAGCGTGCGCCTGTGTCATAAGTAAAGGGCCGGCTGGCTTGACCTTTAAAGGGTGCTGTAACCCCCAAAGTACACTCCAAACAAAATAAAAAAATATTTTCTGTGTTTGTGAATTGTGTGTGCAGTAGCCGCAAATGCATCAACAAAGTAGTGCCAAGCGTGCGCCTGTGTCATAAGTAAAGGGCCGGCTGGCTTGACCATTATAGTGTGCTGTAACCCCCAAAGTACACTCCAAACAAAGTAAAAAAATATTTTCTGTGTTTGTGAATTGTGTGCGCAGTAGCCGCACGTGCATCAACAAAGTAGTGCCAAGCGTGCGCCTGTGTCACAAGTAAAGGGCTGGCTGGCTTGACCGTTAAAGGGTGCTGTAACCCCCAAAGTACACTCCAAACAAAATAAAAAAATATTTTCAGTGTTTGTGAATTGTGTGCGCAGTAACCGCACGTGCATCAACAAAGTAGTGCCAAGCGTGCACCTGTGTCATAAGTAAAGGGCCGGCTGTGGCATGACCATTAAAGGGTGCTGTAACCCCCAAAGTACACTCCAAACAAAATAAAAAAATATTTTCTGTGTTTGTGAATTGTGTGCGCAGTAGCCGCACGTGCATCAACAAAGTAGTGCCAAGCGTGCGCCTGTGTCATAAGTAAAGGACCGGATGACTTGACCATTAAAAGGTGCTGTAACCCCCAATGTACACTCCAAACAAAATAAAAAAATATTTTCTGTGTTTGTGAATTTTGTGCGCAGTAGCCGCACGTGCATCAACAAAGTAGTGCCAAGCGTGCGCCTGTGTCATAAGTAAAGGACCGGCTGGCTTGACCATTATAGGGTGCTGTAACCCCCAAAGTACACTACAGTCCAAACCAAATAAAAAAATATTTTCTGTGTTTGTGAATTGTGTGCGCAGTAGCCGCACGTGCATCAACAAAGTAGTGCCAAGCGTGCGCCTGTGTCAAAAGTAAAGGGCCGGCTGGCTTGACCATTATAGGGTGTTGTAACCCCAAAAGTACACTCCAAACAAAATAAAAAAATATTTTCTGTGTTTGTGAATTTTGTGCGCAGTAGCCGCACGTGCATCAACAAAGTAGTGCCAAGCGTGCGCCTGTGTCATAAGTAAAGGACCGGCTTGCTTGACCTTTATAGGGTGCTGTAACCCCCAAAATACACTCCAGTCCAAACCAAATAAAAAAATATTTTCTGTGTTTGTGAATTGTGTGCGCAGTAGCCGCACGTGCATCAGCAAAGTAGTGCCAAGCGTGCGCCTGTGTCAAAAGTAAAGGGCCGGCTGGCTTGACCATTAAAGGGTGCTGTAAACCCAAAAGTACACTCCAAACAAAATAAAAAAATATTTTCTGTGTTTGTGAATTGTGTGTGCAGTAGCCGCACGTGCATCAACAAAGTAGTGCCAAGTGTGCGCCTGTGTCATAAGTAATGGGCCGGCTGGCTTGACCATTAAAGGGTGCTGTAACCCCCAAAGTACACTCCAAACAAAATAAAAAAATATTTTCTGTGTTTGTGAATTGTGTGCGCAGTAGCCGCACGTGCATCAACAAAGTAGTGCCAAGCGTGCGCCTGTGTCATAAGTAAAGGACCGGCTGGCTTGACCATTAAAAGGTGCTGTAACCCCCAAAGTACACTCCAAACAAAATAAAAAAATATTTCCTGTGTTTGTGAATTGTGTGTGCAGTAGCGGCACATGCATCAACAAAGCAGTGCCAAGCGTGCGCCTGTGTCATAAGTAAAGGGCAGGCTGGCTTGACCATTAAAGGGTGCTGTAACCCCCAAAGTACAATCCAAATAAAATAAAAAAATATTTTCTGTGTGTGTGAATTGTGTGCGCAGTAGCCGCACGTGCATCAACAAAGTGCCAAGCGTGCGTCTGCGTCATAAGTAAAGGGTCAGCTGGCTTGACCATTAAAGGGAGCTGTAACCCCCAAAGTACACTCCAAACAAAATAAAAAAATATTTTCTGTGTTTGTGAATTCTGTGCGCAGTAGCCGCACGTGCATCAACAAAGTAGTGCCAAGCGTGCGCCTGTGTCATAAGTAAAGGGCCGGCTGGCTTGACCTTTAAAGGGTGCTGTAACCCCCAAAGTACACTCCAAACAAAATAAAAAAATATTTTCTGTGTTTGTGAATTGTGTGTGCAGTAGCCGCAAATGCATCAACAAAGTAGTGCCAAGCGTGCGCCTGTGTCATAAGTAAAGGGCCGGCTGGCTTGACCATTATAGTGTGCTGTAACCCCCAAAGTACACTCCAAACAAAGTAAAAAAATATTTTCTGTGTTTGTGAATTGTGTGCGCAGTAGCCGCACGTGCATCAACAAAGTAGTGCCAAGCGTGCGCCTGTGTCACAAGTAAAGGGCTGGCTGGCTTGACCGTTAAAGGGTGCTGTAACCCCCAAAGTACACTCCAAACAAAATAAAAAAATATTTTCAGTGTTTGTGAATTGTGTGCGCAGTAAACGCACGTGCATCAACAAAGTAGTGCCAAGCGTGCGCCTGTGTCATAAGTAAAGGGCCGGCTGTGGCATGACCATTAAAGGGTGCTGTAACCCCCAAAGTACACTCCAAACAAAATAAAAAAATATTTTCTGTGTTTGTGAATTGTGTGCGCAGTAGCCGCACGTGCATCAACAAAGTAGTGCCAAGCGTGCGCCTGTGTCATAAGTAAAGGACCGGATGACTTGACCATTAAAAGGTGCTGTAACCCCCAATGTACACTCCGAACAAAATAAAAAAATATTTTCTGTGTTTGTGAATTTTGTGCGCAGTAGCCGCACGTGCATCAACAAAGTAGTGCCAAGCGTGCGCCTGTGTCATAAGTAAAGGACCGGCTGGCTTGACCATTATAGGGTGCTGTAACCCCCAAAGTACACTACAGTCCAAACCAAATAAAAAAATATTTTCTGTGTTTGTGAATTGTGTGCGCAGTAGCCGCACGTGCATCAACAAAGTAGTGCCAAGCGTGCGCCTGTGTCAAAAGTAAAGGGCCGGCTGGCTTGACCATTATAGGGTGTTGTAACCCCAAAAGTACACTCCAAACAAAATAAAAAAATATTTTCTGTGTTTGTGAATTTTGTGCGCAGTAGCCGCACGTGCATCAACAAAGTAGTGCCAAGCGTGCGCCTGTGTCATAAGTAAAGGACCGGCTTGCTTGACCTTTATAGGGTGCTGTAACCCCCAAAATACACTCCAGTCCAAACCAAATAAAAAAATATTTTCTGTGTTTGTGAATTGTGTGCGCAGTAGCCGCACGTGCATCAGCAAAGTAGTGCCAAGCGTGCGCCTGTGTCAAAAGTAAAGGGCCGGCTGGCTTGACCATTAAAGGGTGCTGTAAACCCAAAAGTACACTCCAAACAAAATAAAAAAATATTTTCTGTGTTTGTGAATTGTGTGTGCAGTAGCCGCACGTGCATCAACAAAGTAGTGCCAAGTGTGCGCCTGTGTCATAAGTAATGGGCCGGCTGGCTTGACCATTAAAGGGTGCTGTAACCCCCAAAGTACACTCCAAACAAAATAAAAAAATATTTTCTGTGTTTTTGAATTGTGTGCGCAGTAGCCGCACGTGCATCAACAAAGTAGTGCCAAGCGTGCGCCTGTGTCATAAGTAAAGGACCGGCTGGCTTGACCATTAAAAGGTGCTGTAACCCCCAAAGTACACTCCAAACAAAATAAAAAAATATTTCCTGTGTTTGTGAATTGTGTGTGCAGTAGCGGCACATGCATCAACAAAGCAGTGCCAAGCGTGCGCCTGTGTCATAAGTAAAGGGCAGGCTGGCTTGACCATTAAAGGGTGCTGTAACCCCCAAAGTACAATCCAAATAAAATAAAAAAATATTTTCTGTGTGTGTGAATTGTGTGCGCAGTAGCCGCACGTGCACCAACAAAGTGCCAAGCGTGCGTCTGCGTCATAAGTAAAGGGTCAGCTGGCTTGACCATTAAAGGGAGCTGTAACCCCCAAAGTACACTCCAAACAAAATAAAAAAATATTTTCTGTGTTTGTGAATTCTGTGCGCAGTAGCCGCACGTGCATCAACAAAGTAGTGCCAAGCGTGCGCCTGTGTCATAAGTAAAGGGCCGGCTGGCTTGACCATTATAGTGTGCTGTAACCCCCAAAGTACACTCCAAACAAAGTAAAAAAATATTTTCTGTGTTTGTGAATTGTGTGCGCAGTAGCCGCACGTGCATCAACAAAGTAGTGCCAAGCGTGCGCCTGTGTCACAAGTAAAGGGCTGGCTGGCTTGACCGTTAAAGGGTGCTGTAACCCCCAAAGTACACTCCAAACAAAATAAAAAAATATTTTCTGTGTTTGTGAATTGTGTGCGCAGTAGCCGCACGTGCATCAACAAAGTAGTGCCAAGCGTGCGCCTGTGTCATAAGTAAAGGGCCGGCTGTGGCATGACCATTAAAGGGTGCTGTAACCCCCAAAGTACACTCCAAACAAAATAAAAAAATATTTTCTATGTTTGTGAATTGTGTGCGCAGTAGCCGTACGTGCATCAACAAAGTAGTGCCAAGCGTGCGCCTGTGTCATAAGTAAAGGACCGGCTGACTTGACCATTAAAAGGTGCTGTAACCCCCAATGTACACTCCAAACAAAATAAAAAAATATTTTCTGTGTTTGTGAATTTTGTGCGCAGTAGCCGCACATGCATCAACAAAGTAGTGCCAAGCGTGCGCCTGTGTCATAAGTAAAGGACCGGCTGGCTTGACCATTATAGGGTGCTGTAACCCCCAAAGTACACTCCAGTCCAAACCAAATAAAAAAATATTTTCTGTGTTTGTGAATTGTGTGCGCAGTAGCCGCACGTGCATCAACAAAGTAGTGCCAAGCGTGCGCCTGTGTCAAAAGTAAAGGGCCGGCTGGCTTGACCATTATAGGGTGTTGTAACCCCAAAAGTACACTCCAAACAAAATAAAAAAATATTTTCTGTATTTGTGAATTGTGTGCGCAGTAGCCGCACGTGCATCAACAAAGTAGTGCCAAGCGTGCGCCTGTGTCTTAAGTAAAGGGCCGGCTGGTTTGACTATTAAAGGGTGCTGTAACCCCCAAAGTACACTCCAAACAAAATAAAAAAATATTTTCTGTGTTTGTGAATTGTGTGCGCAGTAGCCGCATGTGCATCAACAAAGTAGTGCCAAGCGTGCGCCTGTGTCATAAGTAAAGGGCCAGCTGGCTTGACCGTTAAAGGGTGCTGTAACCCCCAAAGTACACTCCAAACAAAATAAAAAAATATTTTCTGTGTTTGTGAATTTTGTGCGCAGTAGCCGCACGTGCATCAACAAAGTAGTGCCAAGCGTGCGCCTGTGTCATAAGTAAAGGACCGGCTGGCTTGAACTTTATAGGGTGCTGTAACCCCCAAAGTACACTCCAGTCCAAACCAAATAAAAAAATATTTTCTGTGTTTGTGAATTGTGTGCGCAGTAGCCGCACGTGCATCAACAAAGTAGTGCCAAGCGTGCGCCTGTGTCACAAGTAAAGGGCTGGCTAGCTTGACCATTAAAGGGAGCTGTAACCCCCAAAGTACACTCCAAACAAAATAAAAAAATATTTTCTGTGTTTGTGAATTCTGTGCGCAGTAGCCGCACGTGCATCAACAAAGTAGTGCCAAGCGTGCGCCTGTGTCATAAGTAAAGGGCCGGCTGGCTTGACCTTTAAAGGGTGCTGTAACCCCCAAAGTACACTCCAAACAAAATAAAAAAATATTTTCTGTGTTTGTGAATTGTGTGTGCAGTAGCCGCAAATGCATCAACAAAGTAGTGCCAAGCGTGCGCCTGTGTCATAAGTAAAGGGCCGGCTGGCTTGACCATTATAGTGTGCTGTAACCCCCAAAGTACACTCCAAACAAAGTAAAAAAATATTTTCTGTGTTTGTGAATTGTGTGCGCAGTAGCCGCACGTGCATCAACAAAGTAGTGCCAAGCGTGCGCCTGTGTCACAAGTAAAGGGCTGGCTGGCTTGACCGTTAAAGGGTGCTGTAACCCCCAAAGTACACTCCAAACAAAATAAAAAAATATTTTCTGTGTTTGTGAATTGTGTGCGCAGTAGCCGCACGTGCATCAACAAAGTAGTGCCAAGCGTGCGCCTGTGTCATAAGTAAAGGGCCGGCTGTGGCATGACCATTAAAGGGTGCTGTAACCCCCAAAGTACACTCCAAACAAAATAAAAAAATATTTTCTGTGTTTGTGAATTGTGTGCGCAGTAGCCGCACGTGCATCAACAAAGTAGTGCCAAGCGTGCGCCTGTGTCATAAGTAAAGGACCGGCTGACTTGACCATTAAAAGGTGCTGTAACCCCCAATGTACACTCCAAACAAAATAAAAAAATATTTTCTGTGTTTGTGAATTTTGTGCGCAGTAGCCGCACGTGCATCAACAAAGTAGTGCCAAGCGTGCGCCTGTGTCATAAGTAAAGGACCGGCTGGCTTGACCATTATAGGGTGCTGTAACCCCCAAAGTACACTCCAGTCCAAACCAAATAAAAAAATATTTTCTGTGTTTGTGAATTGTGTGCGCAGTAGCCGCACGTGCATCAACAAAGTAGTGCCAAGCGTGCGCCTGTGTCAAAAGTAAAGGGCCGGCTGGCTTGACCATTATAGGGTGTTGTAACCCCAAAAGTACACTAAAACAAAATAAAAAAATATTTTCTGTGTTTGTAAATTGTGTGCGCAGTAGCCGCACGTGCATCAACAAAGTAGTGCCAAGCGTGCGCCTGTGTCTTAAGTAAAGGGCCGTCTGGATTGACTATTAAAGGGTGCTGTAACCCCCAAAGTACACTCCAAACAAAATAAAAAAATATTTTCTGTGTTTGTGAATTGTGTGCGCAGTAGCCGCACGTGCATCAACAAAGTAGTGCCAAGCGTGCGCCTGTGTCATAAGTAAAGGGCCAGCTGGCTTGACCGTTAAAGGGTGCTGTAACCCCCAAAGTACACTCCAAACAAAATAAAAAAATATTTTCTGTGTTTGTGAATTTTGTGCGCAGTAGCCGCACGTGCATCAACAAAGTAGTGCCAAGCGTGCGCCTGTGTCATAAGTAAAGGACCGGCTGGCTTGAACTTTATAGGGTGCTGTAACCCCCAAAGTACACTCCAGTCCAAACCAAATAAAAAAATATTTTCTGTGTTTGTGAATTGTGTGCGCAGTAGCCGCAAGTGCATCAACAAAGTAGTGCCAAGCGTGCGCCTGTGTCACAAGTAAAGGGCTGGCTGGCTTGACCGTTAAAGGGTGCTGTAACCCCCAAAGTACACTCCAAACAAAATAAAAAAATATTTTCTGTGTTTGTGAATTGTGTGCGCAGTAGCCTCACGTGCATCAACAAAGTAGTGCCAAGCGTGCGCCTGTGTCATAAGTAAAGGGCCAGCTGGCTTGACCGTTAAAGGGTGCTGTAACCCCCAAAGTACACTCCAAACAAAATAAAAAAATATTTTCTGTGTTTGTTAATTTTGTGCGCAGTAGCCGCACGTGCATCAACAAAGTAGTGCCAAGCGTGCGCCTGTGTCATAAGTAAAGGACCGGCTGGCTTGAACTTTATAGGGTGCTGTAACCCCCAAAGTACACTCCAGTCCAAACCAAATAAAAAAATATTTTCTGTGTTTGTGAATTGTGTGCGCAGTAGCCGCACGTGCATCAACAAAGTAGTGCCAAGCGTGCGCCTGTGTCACAAGTAAAGGGCTGGCTAGCTTGACCATTAAAGGGAGCTGTAACCCCCAAAGTACACTCCAAACAAAATAAAAAAATATTTTCTGTGTTTGTGAATTCTGTGCGCAGTAGCCGCACGTGCATCAACAAAGTAGTGCCAAGCGTGCGCCTGTGTCATAAGTAAAGGGCCGGCTGGCTTGACCTTTAAAGGGTGCTGTAACCCCCAAAGTACACTCCAAACAAAATAAAAAAATATTTTCTGTGTTTGTGAATTGTGTGTGCAGTAGCCGCAAATGCATCAACAAAGTAGTGCCAAGCGTGCGCCTGTGTCATAAGTAAAGGGCCGGCTGGCTTGACCATTATAGTGTGCTGTAACCCCCAAAGTACACTCCAAACAAAGTAAAAAAATATTTTCTGTGTTTGTGAATTGTGTGCGCAGTAGCCGCACGTGCATCAACAAAGTAGTGCCAAGCGTGCGCCTGTGTCACAAGTAAAGGGCTGGCTGGCTTGACCGTTAAAGGGTGCTGTAACCCCCAATGTACACTCCAAACAAAATAAAAAAATATTTTCTGTGTTTGTGAATTGTGTGCGCAGTAGCCGCACGTGCATCAACAAAGTAGTGCCAAGCGTGCGCCTGTGTCATAAGTAAAGGGCCGGCTGTGGCATGACCATTAAAGGGTGCTGTAACCCCCAAAGTACACTCCAAACAAAATAAAAAAATATTTTCTGTGTTTGTGAATTGTGTGCGCAGTAGCCGCACGTGCATCAACAAAGTAGTGCCAAGCGTGCGCCTGTGTCATAAGTAAAGGACCGGCTGGCTTGACCATTATAGGGTGCTGTAACCCCCAAAGTACACTCCAGTCCAAACCAAATAAAAAAATATTTTCTGTGTTTGTGAATTGTGTGCGCAGTAGCCGCACGTGCATCAACAAAGTAGTGCCAAGCGTGCGCCTGTGTCAAAAGTAAAGGGCCAGCTGGCTTGACCATTATAGGGTGTTGTAACCCAAAAAGTACACTAAAACAAAATAAAAAAATATTTTCTGTGTTTGTGAATTGTGTGCGCAGTAGCCGCACGTGCATCAACAAAGTAGTGCCAAGCGTGCGCCTGTGTCTTAAGTAAAGGGCCGTCTGGATTTACTATTAAAGGGTGCTGTAACCCCCAAAGTACACTACAAACAAAATAAAAAAATATTTTCTGTGTTTGTGAATTGTGTGCGCAGTAGCCGCACGTGCATCAACAAAGTAGTGCCAAGCGTGCGCCTGTGTCATAAGTAAAGGGCCAGCTGGCTTGACCATTAAAGGGTGCTGTAACCCCCAAAGTACACTCCAAACAAAATAAAAAAATATTTTCTGTGTTTGTGAATTTTGTGCGCAGTAGCCGCACGTGCATCAACAAAGTAGTGCCAAGCGTGCGCCTGTGTCATAAGTAAAGGACTGGCTGGCTTGAACTTTATAGGGTGCTGTAACCCCCAAAGTACTCTCGAGTCCAAACCAAATAAAAAAATATTTTCTGTGTTTGTGAATTGTGTGCGCAGTAGCCGCAAGTGCATCAACAAAGTAGTGCCAAGCGTGCGCCTGTGTCACAAGTAAAGGGCTGGCTGGCTTGACCGTTAAAGGGTGCTGTAACCCCCAAAGTACACTCCAAACAAAATAAAAAAATATTTTCTGTGTTTGTGAATTGTGTGCGCAGTAGCCGCACGTGCATCAACAAAGTAGTGCCAAGCGTGCGCCTGTGTCACAAGTAAAGGGCTGGCTGGCTTGACCGTTAAAGGGTGCTGTTACCCCCAAAGTACACTCCAAACAAAATAAAAAAATATTTTCTGTGTTTGTGAATTGTGTGCGCAGTAGCCTCACGTGCATCAACAAAGTAGTGCCAAGCGTGCGCCTGTGTCATAAGTAAAGGGCCGGCTGGCTTGACCTTTAAAGGGTGCTGTAACCCCCAAAGTACTCTCCAAACAAAATAAAAAAATATTTTCTGTGTTTGTGAATTGTGTGCGCAGCAGCCGCACATGCATCAACAAAGTAGTGCCAAGCGTGCGCCTGTGTCATAAGTAAAGGGCCGGCTGGCTTGACCATTAAAGGGTGCTGTAACCCCCAAAGTACACTCCAAACAAAATAAAAAAATATTTTCTGTGTTTGAGAATTGTGTGCGCAGTAGCAGCACGTACATCAACAAAGTAGTACCAAGCGTGCGCCTGTGTCATAAGTAAAGGGCCGGCTGGCTTGACCTTTAAAGGGTGCTGTAACCCCCAAAGTACACTCCAAACAAAATAAAAAAATATTTTCTGTGTTTGTGAATTGTGTGTGCAGTAGCCGCAAATGCATCAACAAAGTAGTGCCAAGCGTGCGCCTGTGTCATAAGTAAAGGGCCGGCTGGCTTGACCATTATAGTGTGCTGTAACCCCCAAAGTACACTCCAAACAAAGTAAAAAAATATTTTCTGTGTTTGTGAATTGTGTGCGCAGTAGCCGCACGTGCATCAACAAAGTAGTGCCAAGCGTGCGCCTGTGTCACAAGTAAAGGGCTGGCTGGCTTGACAGTTAAAGGGTGCTGTAACCCCCAAAGTACACTCCAAACAAAATAAAAAAATATTTTCTGTGTTTGTGAATTGTGTGCGCAGTAGCCGCACGTGCATCAACAAAGTAGTGCCAAGCGTGCGCCTGTGTCATAAGTAAAGGGCCGGCTGTGGCATGACCATTAAAGGGTGCTGTAACCCCCAAAGTACACTCCAAACAAAATAAAAAAATATTTTCTGTGTTTGTGAATTGTGTGCGCAGTAGCCGCACGTGCATCAACAAAGTAGTGCCAAGCGTGCGCCTGTGTCATAAGTAAAGGACCGGCTGACTTGACCATTAAAAGGTGCTGTAACCCCCAATGTACACTCCAAACAAAATAAAAAAATATTTTCTGTGTTTGTGAATTTTGTGCGCAGTAGCCGCACGTGCATCAACAAAGTAGTGCCAAGCGTGCGCCTGTGTCATAAGTAAAGGACCGGCTGGCTTGACCATTATAGGGTGCTGTAACCCCCAAAGTACACTCCAGTCCAAACCAAATAAAAAAATATTTTCTGTGTTTGTGAATTGTGTGCGCAGTAGCCGCACGTGCATCAACAAAGTAGTGCCAAGCGTGCGCCTGTGTCAAAAGTAAAGGGCCGGCTGGCTTGACCAATATAGGGTGTTGTAACCCCAAAAGTACACTCCAAACAAAATAAAAAAATATTTTCTGTGTTTGTGAATTGTGTGCGCAGTAGCCGCACGTGCATCAACAAAGTAGTGCCAAGCGTGAGCCTGTGTCTTAAGTAAAGGGCCGTCTGGATTGACTATTAAAGGGTGCTGTAACCCCCAAAGTACACTCCAAACAAAATAAAAAAATATTTTCTGTGTTTGTGAATTGTGTGCGCAGTAGCCTCAAGTGCATCAACAAAGTAGTGCCAAGCGTGCGCCTGTGTCACAAGTAAAGGGCTGGCTGGCTTGACCGTTAAAGGGTGCTGTAACCCCCAAAGTACACTCCAAACAAAATAAAAAAATATTTTCTGTGTTTGTGAATTGTGTGCGCAGTAGCCTCACGTGCATCAACAAAGTAGTGCCAAGCGTGCGCCTGTGTCATAAGTAAAGGGCCGGCTGGCTTGACCATTAAAGGGTGCTGTAACCCCCAAAGTACTCTCCAAACAAAATAAAAAAATATTTTCTGTGTTTGTAAATTGTGTGCGCAGCAGCCGCACATGCATCAACAAAGTAGTGCCAAGCGTGCGCCTGCGTCCTAAGTAAAGGGCCGGCTGGCTAGACCATCAAAGGGTGCTGTAACCCCCAAAGTACACTCCAAACAAAATAAAAAAATATTTTCTGTGTTTGTGAATTGTGTGCGCAGTAGCCGCACGTGCATCAACAAAGTAGTGCCAAGCGTGTGCCTGTGTCATAAGTAAAGGGCCGGCTGTGGCATGACCATTAAAGGGTGCTGTAACCCCCAAAGTACACTCCAAACAAAATAAAAAAATATTTTCTATGTTTGTGAATTGTGTGCGCAGTAGCCGCACGTGCATCAACAAAGTAGTGCCAAGCGTGCGCCTGTGTCATAAGTAAAGGGCCGGCTGGCTTGACCATTAAAGGGTGCTGTAACCCCCAAAGTACACTCCAAACAAAAAAAATAAATATTTTCTGTGTTTGTGAATTTTGTGCGCAATAGCCGCACGTGCATCAACAAAGTAGTGCCAAGCGTGCGCCTGTGTCATAAGTAAAGGACCGGCTGGCTTGACCTTTATAGGGTGCTGTAACCCCCAAAGTACACTCCAGTCCAAACCAAATAAAAAAATATTTTCTGTGTTTGTGAATTGTGTGCGCAGTAGCCGCACGTGCATCAGCAAAGTAGTGCCAAGCGTGCGCCTGTGTCAAAAGTAAAGGGCCGGCTGGCTTGACCATTAAAGGGTGCTGTAAACCCAAAAGTACACTCCAAACAAAATAAAAAAATATTTTCTGTGTTTGTGAATTGTGTGTGCAGTAGCCGCACGTGCATCAACAAAGTAGTGCCAAGTGTGCGCCTGTGTCATAAGTAAAGGGCCGGCTGGCTTGACCACTAAAGGGTGCTGTAACCCCCAAAGTACACTCCAAACAAAATAAAAAAATATTTTCTGTGTTTGTGAATTGTGTGCGCAGTAGCCGCACGTGCATCAACAAAGTAGTGCCAAGCGTGCGCCTGTGTCATAAGTAAAGGACCGGCTGACTTGACCATTAAAAGGTGCTGTAACCCCCAATGTACACTCCAAACAAAATAAAAAAATATTTTCTGTGTTTGTGAATTGTGTGCGCAGTAGCCGCACGTGCATCAACAAAGTAGTGCCAAGCGTGCGCCTGTGTCAAAAGTAAAGGGCCGGCTGGCTTGACCATTATAGGGTGTTGTAACCCCAAAAGTACACTCCAAACCAAATAAAAAAATATTTTCTGTGTTTGTGAATTGTGTGCGCAGTAGCCGCACGTGCATCAGCAAAGTAGTGCCAAGCGTGCGCCTGTGTCAAAAGTAAAGGGCCGGCTGGCTTGACCATTAAAGGGTGCTGTAAACCCAAAAGTACACTCCAAACAAAATAAAAAAATATTTTCTGTGTTTGTGAATTGTGTGTGCAGTAGCCGCACGTGCATCAACAAAGTAGTGCCAAGTGTGCGCCTGTGTCATAAGTAATGGGCCGGCTGGCTTGACCATTAAAGGGTGCTGTAACCCCCAAAGTACACTCCAAACAAAATAAAAAAATATTTTCTGTGTTTGTGAATTGTGTGCGCAGTAGCCGCACGTGCATCAACAAAGTAGTGCCAAGCGTGCGCCTGTGTCATAAGTAAAGGACCGGCTGGCTTGACCATTAAAAGGTGCTGTAACCCCCAAAGTACACTCCAAACAAAATAAAAAAATATTTCCTGTGTTTGTGAATTGTGTGTGCAGTAGCGGCACATGCATCAACAAAGCAGTGCCAAGCGTGCGCCTGTGTCATAAGTAAAGGGCAGGCTGGCTTGACCATTAAAGGGTGCTGTAACCCCCAAAGTACAATCCAAATAAAATAAAAAAATATTTTCTGTGTGTGTGAATTGTGTGCGCAGTAGCCGCACGTGTATCAACAAAGTGCCAAGCGTGCGTCTGCGTCATAAGTAAAGGGTCAGCTGGCTTGACCATTAAAGGGAGCTGTAACCCCCAAAGTACACTCCAAACAAAATAAAAAAATATTTTCTGTGTTTGTGAATTCTGTGCGCAGTAGCCGCACGTGCATCACCAAGTAGTGCCAAGCGTGCGCCTGTGTCATAAGTAAAGGGCCGGCTGGCTTGACCTTTAAAGGGTGCTGTAACCCCCAAAGTACACTCCAAACAAAATAAAAAAATATTTTCTGTGTTTGTGAATTGTGTGTGCAGTAGCCGCACATGCATCAACAAAGTAGTGCCAAGCGTGCGCCTGTGTCATAAGTAAAGGGCCGGCTGGCTTGACCATTATAGTGTGCTGTAACCCCCAAAGTACACTCCAAACAAAGTAAAAAAATATTTTCTGTGTTTGTGAATTGTGTGCGCAGTAGCCGCACGTGCATCAACAAAGTAGTGCCAAGCGTGCGCCTGTGTCACAAGTAAAGGGCTGGCTGGCTTGACCGTTAAAGGGTGCTGTAACCCCCAAAGAACACTCCAAACAAAATAAAAAAATATTTTCTGTGTTTGTGAATTGTGTGCGCAGTAGCCGCACGTGCATCAACAAAGTAGTGCCAAGCGTGCGCCTGTGTCATAAGTAAAGGGCCGGCTGTGGCATGACCATTAAAGGGTGCTGTAACCCCCAAAGTACACTCCAAACAAAATAAAAAAATATTTTCTATGTTTGTGAATTGTGTGCGCAGTAGCCGCACGTGCATCAACAAAGTAGTGCCAAGCGTGCGCCTGTGTCATAAGTAAAGGGCCGGCTGGCTTGACCATTAAAGGGTGCTGTAACCCCCAAAGTACACTCCAAACAAAAAAAATAAATATTTTCTGTGTTTGTGAATTTTGTGCGCAGTAGCCGCACGTGCATCAACAAAGTAGTGCCAAGCGTGCGCCTGTGTCATAAGTAAAGGACCGGCTGGCTTGACCTTTATAGGGTGCTGTAACCCCCAAAGTACACTCCAGTCCAAACCAAATAAAAAAATATTTTCTGTGTTTGTGAATTGTGTGCGCAGTAGCCGCACGTGCATCAGCAAAGTAGTGCCAAGCGTGCGCCTGTGTCAAAAGTAAAGGGCCGGCTGGCTTGACCATTAAAGGTTGCTGTAAACCCAAAAGTACACTCCAAACAAAATAAAAAAATATTTTCTGTGTTTGTGAATTGTGTGTGCAGTAGCCGCACGTGCATCAACAAAGTAGTGCCAAGTGTGCGCCTGTGTCATAAGTAAAGGGCCGGCTGGCTTGACCATTAAAGGGTGCTGTAACCCCCAAAGTACACTCCAAACAAAATAAAAAAATATTTTCTGTGTTTGTGAATTGTGTGCGCAGTAGCCGCACGTGCATCAACAAAGTAGTGCCAAGCGTGCGCCTGTGTCATAAGTAAAGGACCGGCTGGCTTGACCATTAAAAGGTGCTGTAACCCCCAAAGTACACTCCAAACAAAATAAAAAAATATTTCCTGTGTTTGTGAATTGTGTGTGCAGTAGCGGCACATGCATCAACAAAGCAGTGCCAAGCGTGCGCCTGTGTCAAAAGTAAAGGGCCGGCTGACTTGACCATTAAAGGGTGCTGTAACCCCCAAAGTACACTCCAAATAAAATAAAAAAATATTTTCTGTGTGTGTGAATTGTGTGCGCAGTAGCCGTACGTGCATCAACAAAGTGCCAAGCGTGCGTCTGCGTCATAAGTAAAGGGTCAGCTGGCTTGACCATTAAAGGGAGCTGTAACCCCCAAAGTACACTCCAAACAAAATAAAAAAATATTTTCTGTGTTTGTGAATTCTGTGCGCAGTAGCCGCACGTGCATCAACAAAGTAGTGCCAAGCGTGCGCCTGTGTCATAAGTAAAGGGCCGGCTGGCTTGACCTTTAAAGAGTGCTGTAACCCCCAAAGTACACTCCAAACAAAATAAAAAAATATTTTCTGTGTTTGTGAATTGTGTGTGCAGTAGCCGCACATGCATCAACAAAGTAGTGCCAAGCGTGCGCCTGTGTCATAAGTAAAGGGCTGGCTGGCTTGACCATTATAGTGTGCTGTAACCCCCAAAGTACACTCCAAACAAAGTAAAAAAATATTTTCTGTGTTTGTGAATTGTGTGCGCAGTAGCCATACGTGCATCAACAAAGTAGTGCCAAGCGTGCGCCTGTGTCACAAGTAAAGGGCTGGCTGGCTTGACCGTTAAAGGGTGCTGTAACCCCCAAAGTACACTCCAAACAAAATAAAAAAATATTTTCTGTGTTTGTGAATTGTGTGCGCAGTAGCCGCACGTGCATCAACAAAGTAGTGCCAAGCGTGCGCCTGTGTCATAAGTAAAGGACCGGCTGACTTGACCATTAAAAGGTGCTGTAACCCCCAATGTACACTCCAAACAAAATAAAAAAATATTTTCTGTGTTTGTGAATTTTGTGCGCAGTAGCCGCACGTGCATCAACAAAGTAGTGCCAAGCGTGCGCCTGTGTCATAAGTAAAGGACCGGCTGGCTTGACCATTATAGGGTGCTGTAACCCCCAAAGTACACTCCAGTCCAAACCAAATAAAAAAATATTTTCTGTGTTTGTGAATTGTGTGCGCAGTAGCCGCACGTGCATCAACAAAGTAGTGCCAAGCGTGCGCCTGTGTCAAAAGTAAAGGGCCGGCTGGCTTGACCATTATAGGGTGTTGTAACCCCAAAAGTACACTCCAAACAAAATAAAAATTTTTTTTCTGTGTTTGTGAATTTTGTGCGCAGTAGCCGCACGTGCATCAACAAAGTAGTGCCAAGCGTGCGCCTGTGTCATAAGTAAAGGACCGGCTGGCTTGACCTTTATAGGGTGCTGTAACCCCCAAAGTACACTCCAGTCCAAACCAAATAAAAAAATATTTTCTGTGTTTGTGAATTGTGTGCGCAGTAGCCGCACGTGCATCAGCAAAGTAGTGCCAAGCGTGCGCCTGTGTCAAAAGTAAAGGGCCGGCTGGCTTGACCATTAAAGGGTGCAGTAAACCCAAAAGTACACTCCAAACAAAATAAAAAAATATTTTCTGTGTTTGTGAATTGTGTGTGCAGTAGCCGCACGTGCATCAACAAAGTAGTGCCAAGTGTGCGCCTGTGTCATAAGTAAAGGGCCGGCTGGCTTGACCATTAAAGGGTGCTGTAACCCCCAAAGTACACTCCAAACAAAATAAAAAAATATTTTCTGTGTTTGTGAATTGTGTGCGCAGTAGCCGCACGTGCATCAACAAAGTAGTGCCAAGCGTGCGCCTGTGTCATAAGTAAAGGGCCGGCTGTGGCATGACCATTAAAGGGTGCTGTAACCCCCAAAGTACACTCCAAACAAAATAAAAAAATATTTTCTGTGTTTGTGAATTGTGTGCGCAGTAGCCGCACGTGCATCAACAAAGTAGTGCCAAGCGTGCGCCTGTGTCATAAGTAAAGGACCGGCTGACTTGACCATTAAAAGGTGCTGTAACCCCCAATGTACACTCCAAACAAAATAAAAAAATATTTTCTGTGTTTGTGAATTTTGTGCGCAGTAGCCGCACGTGCATCAACAAAGTAGTGCCAAGCGTGCGCCTGTGTCATAAGTAAAGGACCGGCTGGCTTGACCATTATAGGGTGCTGTAACCCCCAAAGTACACTCCAGTCCAAACCAAATAAAAAAATATTTTCTGTGTTTGTGAATTGTGTGCGCAGTAGCCGCACGTGCATCAACAAAGTAGTGCCAAGCGTGCGCCTGTGTCAAAAGTAAAGGGCCGGCTGGCTTGACCATTATAGGCTGTTGTAACCCCAAAAGTACACTAAAACAAAATAAAAAAATATTTTCTGTGTTTGTAAATTGTGTGCGCAGTAGCCGCACGTGCATCAACAAAGTAGTGCCAAGCGTGCGCCTGTGTCTTAAGTAAAGGGCCGTCTGGATTGACTATTAAAGGGTGCTGTAACCCCCAAAGTACACTCCAAACAAAATAAAAAAATATTTTCTGTGTTTGTGAATTGTGTGCGCAGTAGCCGCACGTGCATCAACAAAGTAGTGCCAAGCGTTCGCCTGTGTCATAAGTAAAGGGCCAGCTGGCTTGACCGTTAAAGGGTGCTGTAACCCCCAAAGTACACTCCAAACAAAATAAAAAAATATTTTCTGTGTTTGTGAATTTTGTGCGCAGTAGCCGCACGTGCATCAACAAAGTAGTGCCAAGCGTGCGCCTGTGTCATAAGTAAAGGACCGGCTGGCTTGAACTTTATAGGGTGCTGTAACCCCCAAAGTACACTCCAGTCCAAACCAAATAAAAAAATATTTTCTGTGTTTGTGAATTGTGTGCGCAGTAGCCGCAAGTGCATCAACAAAGTAGTGCCAAGCGTGTGCCTGTGTCACAAGTAAAGGGCTGGCTGGCTTGACCGTTAAAGGGTGCTGTAACCCCCAAAGTACACTCCAAACAAAATAAAAAAATATTTTCTGTGTTTGTGAATTGTGTGCGCAGTAGCCTCACGTGCATCAACAAAGTAGTGCCAAGCGTGCGCCTGTGTCATAAGTAAAGGGCCAGCTGGCTTGACCGTTAAAGGGTGCTGTAACCCCCAAAGTACACTCCAAACAAAATAAAAAAATATTTTCTGTGTTTGTGAATTTTGTGCGCAGTAGCCGCACGTGCATCAACAAAGTAGTGCCAAGCGTGCGCCTGTGTCATAAGTAAAGGACCGGCTGGCTTGAACTTTATAGGGTGCTGTAACCCCCAAAGTACACTCCAGTCCAAACCAAATAAAAAAATATTTTCTGTGTTTGTGAATTGTGTGCGCAGTAGCCGCACGTGCATCAACAAAGTAGTGCCAAGCGTGCGCCTGTGTCACAAGTAAAGGGCTGGCTAGCTTGACCATTAAAGGGAGCTGTAACCCCCAAAGTACACTCCAAACAAAATAAAAAAATATTTTCTGTGTTTGTGAATTCTGTGCGCAGTAGCCGCACGTGCATCAACAAAGTAGTGCCAAGCGTGCGCCTGTGTCATAAGTAAAGGGCCGGCTGGCTTGACCTTTAAAGGGTGCTGTAACCCCCAAAGTACACTCCAAACAAAATAAAAAAATATTTTCTGTGTTTGTGAATTGTGTGTGCAGTAGCCGCAAATGCATCAACAAAGTAGTGCCAAGCGTGCGCCTGTGTCATAAGTAAAGGGCCGGCTGGCTTGACCATTATAGTGTGCTGTAACCCCCAAAGTACACTCCAAACAAAGTAAAAAAATATTTTCTGTGTTTGTGAATTGTGTGCGCAGTAGCCGCACGTGCATCAACAAAGTAGTGCCAAGCGTGCGCCTGTGTCACAAGTAAAGGGCTGGCTGGCTTGACCGTTAAAGGGTGCTGTAACCCCCAATGTACACTCCAAACAAAATAAAAAAATATTTTCTGTGTTTGTGAATTGTGTGCGCAGTAGCCGCACGTGCATCAACAAAGTAGTGCCAAGCGTGCGCCTGTGTCATAAGTAAAGGGCCGGCTGTGGCATGACCATTAAAGGGTGCTGTAACCCCCAAAGTACACTCCAAACAAAATAAAAAAATATTTTCTGTGTTTGTGAATTGTGTGCGCAGTAGCCGCACGTGCATCAACAAAGTAGTGCCAAGCGTGCGCCTGTGTCATAAGTAAAGGACCGGCTGGCTTGACCATTATAGGGTGCTGTAACCCCCAAAGTACACTCCAGTCCAAACCAAATAAAAAAATATTTTCTGTGTTTGTGAATTGTGTGCGCAGTAGCCGCACGTGCATCAACAAAGTAGTGCCAAGCGTGCGCCTGTGTCAAAAGTAAAGGGCCAGCTGGCTTGACCATTATAGGGTGTTGTAACCCAAAAAGTACACTAAAACAAAATAAAAAAATATTTTCTGTGTTTGTGAATTGTGTGCGCAGTAGCCGCACGTGCATTAACAAAGTAGTGCCAAGCGTGCGCCTGTGTCTTAAGTAAAGGGCCGTCTGGATTTACTATTAAAGGGTGCTGTAACCCCCAAAGTACACTACAAACAAAATAAAAAAATATTTTCTGTGTTTGTGAATTGTGTGCGCAGTAGCCGCACGTGCATCAACAAAGTAGTGCCAAGCGTGCGCCTGTGTCATAAGTAAAGGGCCAGCTGGCTTGACCATTAAAGGGTGCTGTAACCCCCAAAGTACACTCCAAACAAAATAAAAAAATATTTTCTGTGTTTGTGAATTTTGTGCGCAGTAGCCGCACGTGCATCAACAAAGTAGTGCCAAGCGTGCGCCTGTGTCATAAGTAAAGGACCGGCTGGCTTGAACTTTATAGTGTGCTGTAACCCCCAAAGTACTCTTGAGTCCAAACCAAATAAAAAAATATTTTCTGTGTTTGTGAATTGTGTGCGCAGTAGCCGCAAGTGCATCAACAAAGTAGTGCCAAGCGTGCGCCTGTGTCACAAGTAAAGGGCTGGCTGGCTTGACCGTTAAAGGGTGCTGTAACCCCCAAAGTACACTCCAAACAAAATAAAAAAATATTTTCTGTGTTTGTGAATTGTGTGCGCAGTAGCCGCACGTGCATCAACAAAGTAGTGCCAAGCGTGCGCCTGTGTCACAAGTAAAGGGCTGGCTGGCTTGACCGTTAAAGGGTGCTGTTACCCCCAAAGTACACTCCAAACAAAATAAAAAAATATTTTCTGTGTTTGTGAATTGTGTGCGCAGTAGCCTCACGTGCATCAACAAAGTAGTGCCAAGCGTGCGCCTGTGTCATAAGTAAAGGGCCGGCTGGCTTGACCTTTAAAGGGTGCTGTAACCCCCAAAGTACTCTCCAAACAAAATAAAAAAATATTTTCTGTGTTTGTGAATTGTGTGCGCAGCAGCCGCACATGCATCAACAAAGTAGTGCCAAGCGTGCGCCTGTGTCATAAGTAAAGGGCCGGCTGGCTTGACCATTAAAGGGTGCTGTAACCCCCAAAGTACACTCCAAACAAAATAAAAAAATATTTTCTGTGTTTGAGAATTGTGTGCGCAGTAGCAGCACGTACATCAACAAAGTAGTACCAAGCGTGCGCCTGTGTCATAAGTAAAGGGCCGGCTGGCTTGACCTTTAAAGGGTGCTGTAACCCCCAAAGTACACTCCAAACAAAATAAAAAAATATTTTCTGTGTTTGTGAATTGTGTGTGCAGTAGCCGCAAATGCATCAACAAAGTAGTGCCAAGCGTGCGCCTGTGTCATAAGTAAAGGGCCGGCTGGCTTGACCATTATAGTGTGCTGTAACCCCCAAAGTACACTCCAAACAAAGTAAAAAAATATTTTCTGTGTTTGTGAATTGTGTGCGCAGTAGCCGCACGTGCATCAACAAAGTAGTGCCAAGCGTGCGCCTGTGTCACAAGTAAAGGGCTGGCTGGCTTGACAGTTAAAGGGTGCTGTAACCCCCAAAGTACACTCCAAACAAAATAAAAAAATATTTTCTGTGTTTGTGAATTGTGTGCGCAGTAGCCGCACGTGCATCAACAAAGTAGTGCCAAGCGTGCGCCTGTGTCATAAGTAAAGGGCCGGCTGTGGCATGACCATTAAAGGGTGCTGTAACCCCCAAAGTACACTCCAAACAAAATAAAAAAATATTTTCTGTGTTTGTGAATTGTGTGCGCAGTAGCCGCACGTGCATCAACAAAGTAGTGCCAAGCGTGCGCCTGTGTCATAAGTAAAGGACCGGCTGACTTGACCATTAAAAGGTGCTGTAACCCCCAATGTACACTCCAAACAAAATAAAAAAATATTTTCTGTGTTTGTGAATTTTGTGCGCAGTAGCCGCACGTGCATCAACAAAGTAGTGCCAAGCGTGCGCCTGTGTCATAAGTAAAGGACCGGCTGGCTTGACCATTATAGGGTGCTGTAACCCCCAAAGTACACTCCAGTCCAAACCAAATAAAAAAATATTTTCTGTGTTTGTGAATTGTGTGCGCAGTAGCCGCACGTGCATCAACAAAGTAGTGCCAAGCGTGCGCCTGTGTCAAAAGTAAAGGGCCGGCTGGCTTGACCAATATAGGGTGTTGTAACCCCAAAAGTACACTCCAAACAAAATAAAAAAATATTTTCTGTGTTTGTGAATTGTGTGCGCAGTAGCCGCACGTGCATCAACAAAGTAGTGCCAAGCGTGAGCCTGTGTCTTAAGTAAAGGGCCGTCTGGATTGACTATTAAAGGGTGCTGTAACCCCCAAAGTACACTCCAAACAAAATAAAAAAATATTTTCTGTGTTTGTGAATTGTGTGCGCAGTAGCCTCAAGTGCATCAACAAAGTAGTGCCAAGCGTGCGCCTGTGTCACAAGTAAAGGGCTGGCTGGCTTGACCGTTAAAGGGTGCTGTAACCCCCAAAGTACTCTCCAAACAAAATAAAAAAATATTTTCTGTGTTTGTGAATTGTGTGCGCAGTAGCCTCACGTGCATCAACAAAGTAGTGCCAAGCGTGCGCCTGTGTCATAAGTAAAGGGCCGGCTGGCTTGACCATTAAAGGGTGCTGTAACCCCCAAAGTACTCTCCAAACAAAATAAAAAAATATTTTCTGTGTTTGTAAATTGTGTGCGCAGCAGCCGCACATGCATCAACAAAGTAGTGCCAAGCGTGCGCCTGCGTCCTAAGTAAAGGGCCGGCTGGCTTGACCATCAAAGGGTGCTGTAACCCCCAAAGTACACTCCAAACAAAATAAAAAAATATTTTCTGTGTTTGTGAATTGTGTGCGCAGTAGCCGCACGTGCATCAACAAAGTAGTGCCAAGCGTGTGCCTGTGTCATAAGTAAAGGGCCGGCTGTGGCATGACCATTAAAGGGTGCTGTAACCCCCAAAGTACACTCCAAACAAAATAAAAAAATATTTTCTATGTTTGTGAATTGTGTGCGCAGTAGCCGCACGTGCATCAACAAAGTAGTGCCAAGCGTGCGCCTGTGTCATAAGTAAAGGGCCGGCTGGCTTGACCATTAAAGGGTGCTGTAACCCCCAAAGTACACTCCAAACAAAAAAAATAAATATTTTCTGTGTTTGTGAATTTTGTGCGCAATAGCCGCACGTGCATCAACAAAGTAGTGCCAAGCGTGCGCCTGTGTCATAAGTAAAGGACCGGCTGGCTTGACCTTTATAGGGTGCTGTAACCCCCAAAGTACACTCCAGTCCAAACCAAATAAAAAAATATTTTCTGTGTTTGTGAATTGTGTGCGCAGTAGCCGCACGTGCATCAGCAAAGTAGTGCCAAGCGTGCGCCTGTGTCAAAAGTAAAGGGCCGGCTGGCTTGACCATTAAAGGGTGCTGTAAACCCAAAAGTACACTCCAAACAAAATAAAAAAATATTTTCTGTGTTTGTGAATTGTGTGTGCAGTAGCCGCACGTGCATCAACAAAGTAGTGCCAAGTGTGCGCCTGTGTCATAAGTAAAGGGCCGGCTGGCTTGACCACTAAAGGGTGCTGTAACCCCCAAAGTACACTCCAAACAAAATAAAAAAATATTTTCTGTGTTTGTGAATTGTGTGCGCAGTAGCCGCACGTGCATCAACAAAGTAGTGCCAAGCGTGCGCCTGTGTCATAAGTAAAGGACCGGCTGACTTGACCATTAAAAGGTGCTGTAACCCCCAATGTACACTCCAAACAAAATAAAAAAATATTTTCTGTGTTTGTGAATTGTGTGCGCAGTAGCCGCACGTGCATCAACAAAGTAGTGCCAAGCGTGCGCCTGTGTCAAAAGTAAAGGGCCGGCTGGCTTGACCATTATAGGGTGTTGTAACCCCAAAAGTACACTCCAAACCAAATAAAAAAATATTTTCTGTGTTTGTGAATTGTGTGCGCAGTAGCCGCACGTGCATCAGCAAAGTAGTGCCAAGCGTGCGCCTGTGTCAAAAGTAAAGGGCCGGCTGGCTTGACCATTAAAGGGTGCTGTAAACCCAAAAGTACACTCCAAACAAAATAAAAAAATATTTTCTGTGTTTGTGAATTGTGTGTGCAGTAGCCGCACGTGCATCAACAAAGTAGTGCCAAGTGTGCGCCTGTGTCATAAGTAATGGGCCGGCTGGCTTGACCATTAAAGGGTGCTGTAACCCCCAAAGTACACTCCAAACAAAATAAAAAAATATTTTCTGTGTTTGTGAATTGTGTGCGCAGTAGCCGCACGTGCATCAACAAAGTAGTGCCAAGCGTGCGCCTGTGTCATAAGTAAAGGACCGGCTGGCTTGACCATTAAAAGGTGCTGTAACCCCCAAAGTACACTCCAAACAAAATAAAAAAATATTTCCTGTGTTTGTGAATTGTGTGTGCAGTAGCGGCACATGCATCAACAAAGCAGTGCCAAGCGTGCGCCTGTGTCATAAGTAAAGGGCAGGCTGGCTTGACCATTAAAGGGTGCTGTAACCCCCAAAGTACAATCCAAATAAAATAAAAAAATATTTTCTGTGTGTGTGAATTGTGTGCGCAGTAGCCGCACGTGCATCAACAAAGTGCCAAGCGTGCGTCTGCGTCATAAGTAAAGGGTGAGCTGGCTTGACCATTAAAGGGAGCTGTAACCCCCAAAGTACACTCCAAACAAAATAAAAAAATATTTTCTGTGTTTGTGAATTCTGTGCGCAGTAGCCGCACGTGCATCACCAAGTAGTGCCAAGCGTGCGCCTGTGTCATAAGTAAAGGGCCGGCTGGCTTGACCTTTAAAGGGTGCTGTAACCCCCAAAGTACACTCCAAACAAAATAAAAAAATATTTTCTGTGTTTGTGAATTGTGTGTGCAGTAGCCGCACATGCATCAACAAAGTAGTGCCAAGCGTGCGCCTGTGTCATAAGTAAAGGGCCGGCTGGCTTGACCATTATAGTGTGCTGTAACCCCCAAAGTACACTCCAAACAAAGTAAAAAAATATTTTCTGTGTTTGTGAATTGTGTGCGCAGTAGCCGCACGTGCATCAACAAAGTAGTGCCAAGCGTGCGCCTGTGTCACAAGTAAAGGGCTGGCTGGCTTGACCGTTAAAGGGTGCTGTAACCCCCAAAGAACACTCCAAACAAAATAAAAAAATATTTTCTGTGTTTGTGAATTGTGTGCGCAGTAGCCGCACGTGCATCAACAAAGTAGTGCCAAGCGTGCGCCTGTGTCATAAGTAAAGGGCCGGCTGTGGCATGACCATTAAAGGGTGCTGTAACCCCCAAAGTACACTCCAAACAAAATAAAAAAATATTTTCTATGTTTGTGAATTGTGTGCGCAGTAGCCGCACGTGCATCAACAAAGTAGTGCCAAGCGTGCGCCTGTGTCATAAGTAAAGGGCCGGCTGGCTTGACCATTAAAGGGTGCTGTAACCCCCAAAGTACACTCCAAACAAAAAAAATAAATATTTTCTGTGTTTGTGAATTTTGTGCGCAGTAGCCGCACGTGCATCAACAAAGTAGTGCCAAGCGTGCGCCTGTGTCATAAGTAAAGGACCGGCTGGCTTGACCTTTATAGGGTGCTGTAACCCCCAAAGTACACTCCAGTCCAAACCAAATAAAAAAATATTTTCTGTGTTTGTGAATTGTGTGCGCAGTAGCCGCACGTGCATCAGCAAAGTAGTGCCAAGCGTGCGCCTGTGTCAAAAGTAAAGGGCCGGCTGGCTTGACCATTAAAGGTTGCTGTAAACCCAAAAGTACACTCCAAACAAAAGAAAAAAATATTTTCTGTGTTTGTGAATTGTGTGTGCAGTAGCCGCACGTGCATCAACAAAGTAGTGCCAAGTGTGCGCCTGTGTCATAAGTAAAGGGCCGGCTGGCTTGACCATTAAAGGGTGCTGTAACCCCCAAAGTACACTCCAAACAAAATAAAAAAATATTTTCTGTGTTTGTGAATTGTGTGCGCAGTAGCCGCACGTGCATCAACAAAGTAGTGCCAAGCGTGCGCCTGTGTCATAAGTAAAGGACCGGCTGGCTTGACCATTAAAAGGTGCTGTAACCCCCAAAGTACACTCCAAACAAAATAAAAAAATATTTCCTGTGTTTGTGAATTGTGTGCGCAGTAGCCGCACGTGCATCAACAAAGTAGTGCCAAGCGTGCGCCTGTGTCATAAGTAAAGGACCGGCTGGCTTGACCATTAAAAGGTGCTGTAACCCCCAAAGTACACTCCAAACAAAATAAAAAAATATTTTCTGTGTTTGTGAATTGTGTGCGCAGTAGCCGCACGTGCATCAACAAAGTAGTGCCAAGCGTGTGCCTGTGTCATAAGTAAAGGGCCGGCTGTGGCATGACCATTAAAGGGTGCTGTAACCCCCAAAGTACACTCCAAACAAAATAAAAAAATATTTTCTATGTTTGTGAATTGTGTGCGCAGTAGCCGCACGTGCATCAACAAAGTAGTGCCAAGCGTGCGCCTGTGTCATAAGTAAAGGGCCGGCTGGCTTGACCATTAAAGGGTGCTGTAACCCCCAAAGTACACTCCAAACAAAAAAAATAAATATTTTCTGTGTTTGTGAATTTTGTGCGCAATAGCCGCACGTGCATCAACAAAGTAGTGCCAAGCGTGCGCCTGTGTCATAAGTAAAGGACCGGCTGGCTTGACCTTTATAGGGTGCTGTAACCCCCAAAGTACACTCCAGTCCAAACCAAATAAAAAAATATTTTCTGTGTTTGTGAATTGTGTGCGCAGTAGCCGCACGTGCATCAGCAAAGTAGTGCCAAGCGTGCGCCTGTGTCAAAAGTAAAGGGCCGGCTGGCTTGACCATTAAAGGGTGCTGTAAACCCAAAAGTACACTCCAAACAAAATAAAAAAATATTTTCTGTGTTTGTGAATTGTGTGTGCAGTAGCCGCACGTGCATCAACAAAGTAGTGCCAAGTGTGCGCCTGTGTCATAAGTAAAGGGCCGGCTGGCTTGACCACTAAAGGGTGCTGTAACCCCCAAAGTACACTCCAAACAAAATAAAAAAATATTTTCTGTGTTTGTGAATTGTGTGCGCAGTAGCCGCACGTGCATCAACAAAGTAGTGCCAAGCGTGCGCCTGTGTCATAAGTAAAGGACCGGCTGACTTGACCATTAAAAGGTGCTGTAACCCCCAATGTACACTCCAAACAAAATAAAAAAATATTTTCTGTGTTTGTGAATTGTGTGCGCAGTAGCCGCACGTGCATCAACAAAGTAGTGCCAAGCGTGCGCCTGTGTCAAAAGTAAAGGGCCGGCTGGCTTGACCATTATAGGGTGTTGTAACCCCAAAAGTACACTCCAAACCAAATAAAAAAATATTTTCTGTGTTTGTGAATTGTGTGCGCAGTAGCCGCACGTGCATCAGCAAAGTAGTGCCAAGCGTGCGCCTGTGTCAAAAGTAAAGGGCCGGCTGGCTTGACCATTAAAGGGTGCTGTAAACCCAAAAGTACACTCCAAACAAAATAAAAAAATATTTTCTGTGTTTGTGAATTGTGTGTGCAGTAGCCGCACGTGCATCAACAAAGTAGTGCCAAGTGTGCGCCTGTGTCATAAGTAATGGGCCGGCTGGCTTGACCATTAAAGGGTGCTGTAACCCCCAAAGTACACTCCAAACAAAATAAAAAAATATTTTCTGTGTTTGTGAATTGTGTGCGCAGTAGCCGCACGTGCATCAACAAAGTAGTGCCAAGCGTGCGCCTGTGTCATAAGTAAAGGACCGGCTGGCTTGACCATTAAAAGGTGCTGTAACCCCCAAAGTACACTCCAAACAAAATAAAAAAATATTTCCTGTGTTTGTGAATTGTGTGTGCAGTAGCGGCACATGCATCAACAAAGCAGTGCCAAGCGTGCGCCTGTGTCATAAGTAAAGGGCAGGCTGGCTTGACCATTAAAGGGTGCTGTAACCCCCAAAGTACAATCCAAATAAAATAAAAAAATATTTTCTGTGTGTGTGAATTGTGTGCGCAGTAGCCGCACGTGCATCAACAAAGTGCCAAGCGTGCGTCTGCGTCATAAGTAAAGGGTCAGCTGGCTTGACCATTAAAGGGAGCTGTAACCCCCAAAGTACACTCCAAACAAAATAAAAAAATATTTTCTGTGTTTGTGAATTCTGTGCGCAGTAGCCGCACGTGCATCACCAAGTAGTGCCAAGCGTGCGCCTGTGTCATAAGTAAAGGGCCGGCTGGCTTGACCTTTAAAGGGTGCTGTAACCCCCAAAGTACACTCCAAACAAAATAAAAAAATATTTTCTGTGTTTGTGAATTGTGTGTGCAGTAGCCGCACATGCATCAACAAAGTAGTGCCAAGCGTGCGCCTGTGTCATAAGTAAAGGGCCGGCTGGCTTGACCATTATAGTGTGCTGTAACCCCCAAAGTACACTCCAAACAAAGTAAAAAAATATTTTCTGTGTTTGTGAATTGTGTGCGCAGTAGCCGCACGTGCATCAACAAAGTAGTGCCAAGCGTGCGCCTGTGTCACAAGTAAAGGGCTGGCTGGCTTGACCGTTAAAGGGTGCTGTAACCCCCAAAGAACACTCCAAACAAAATAAAAAAATATTTTCTGTGTTTGTGAATTGTGTGCGCAGTAGCCGCACGTGCATCAACAAAGTAGTGCCAAGCGTGCGCCTGTGTCATAAGTAAAGGGCCGGCTGTGGCATGACCATTAAAGGGTGCTGTAACCCCCAAAGTACACTCCAAACAAAATAAAAAAATATTTTCTATGTTTGTGAATTGTGTGCGCAGTAGCCGCACGTGCATCAACAAAGTAGTGCCAAGCGTGCGCCTGTGTCATAAGTAAAGGGCCGGCTGGCTTGACCATTAAAGGGTGCTGTAACCCCCAAAGTACACTCCAAACAAAAAAAATAAATATTTTCTGTGTTTGTGAATTTTGTGCGCAGTAGCCGCACGTGCATCAACAAAGTAGTGCCAAGCGTGCGCCTGTGTCATAAGTAAAGGACCGGCTGGCTTGACCTTTATAGGGTGCTGTAACCCCCAAAGTACACTCCAGTCCAAACCAAATAAAAAAATATTTTCTGTGTTTGTGAATTGTGTGCGCAGTAGCCGCACGTGCATCAGCAAAGTAGTGCCAAGCGTGCGCCTGTGTCAAAAGTAAAGGGCCGGCTGGCTTGACCATTAAAGGTTGCTGTAAACCCAAAAGTACACTCCAAACAAAATAAAAAAATATTTTCTGTGTTTGTGAATTGTGTGTGCAGTAGCCGCACGTGCATCAACAAAGTAGTGCCAAGTGTGCGCCTGTGTCATAAGTAAAGGGCCGGCTGGCTTGACCATTAAAGGGTGCTGTAACCCCCAAAGTACACTCCAAACAAAATAAAAAAATATTTTCTGTGTTTGTGAATTGTGTGCGCAGTAGCCGCACGTGCATCAACAAAGTAGTGCCAAGCGTGCGCCTGTGTCATAAGTAAAGGACCGGCTGGCTTGACCATTAAAAGGTGCTGTAACCCCCAAAGTACACTCCAAACAAAATAAAAAAATATTTCCTGTGTTTGTGAATTGTGTGTGCAGTAGCGGCACATGCATCAACAAAGCAGTGCCAAGCGTGCGCCTGTGTCAAAAGTAAAGGGCCGGCTGACTTGACCATTAAAGGGTGCTGTAACCCCCAAAGTACACTCCAAATAAAATAAAAAAATATTTTCTGTGTGTGTGAATTGTGTGCGCAGTAGCCGTACGTGCATCAACAAAGTGCCAAGCGTGCGTCTGCGTCATAAGTAAAGGGTCAGCTGGCTTGACCATTAAAGGGAGCTGTAACCCCCAAAGTACACTCCAAACAAAATAAAAAAATATTTTCTGTGTTTGTGAATTCTGTGCGCAGTAGCCGCACGTGCATCAACAAAGTAGTGCCAAGCGTGCGCCTGTGTCATAAGTAAAGGGCCGGCTGGCTTGACCTTTAAAGAGTGCTGTAACCCCCAAAGTACACTCCAAACAAAATAAAAAAATATTTTCTGTGTTTGTGAATTGTGTGTGCAGTAGCCGCACATGCATCAACAAAGTAGTGCCAAGCGTGCGCCTGTGTCATAAGTAAAGGGCCGGCTGGCTTGACCATTATAGTGTGCTGTAACCCCCAAAGTACACTCCAAACAAAGTAAAAAAATATTTTCTGTGTTTGTGAATTGTGTGCGCAGTAGCCATACGTGCATCAACAAAGTAGTGCCAAGCGTGCGCCTGTGTCACAAGTAAAGGGCTGGCTGGCTTGACCGTTAAAGGGTGCTGTAACCCCCAAAGTACACTCCAAACAAAATAAAAAAATATTTTCAGTGTTTGTGAATTGTGTGCGCAGTAGCCGCACGTGCATCAACAAAGTAGTGCCAAGCGTGCGCCTGTGTCATAAGTAAAGGGCCGGCTGTGGCATGACCATTAAAGGGTGCTGTAACCCCCAAAGTACACTCCAAACAAAATAAAAAAATATTTTCTGTGTTTGTGAATTGTGTGCGCAGTAGCCGCACGTGCATCAACAAAGTAGTGCCAAGCGTGCGCCTGTGTCATAAGTAAAGGACCGGCTGACTTGACCATTAAAAGGTGCTGTAACCCCCAATGTACACTCCAAACAAAATAAAAAAATATTTTCTGTGTTTGTGAATTTTGTGCGCAGTAGCCGCACGTGCATCAACAAAGTAGTGCCAAGCGTGCGCCTGTGTCATAAGTAAAGGACCGTCTGGCTTGACCATTATAGGGTGCTGTAACCCCCAAAGTACACTCCAGTCCAAACCAAATAAAAAAATATTTTCTGTGTTTGTGAATTGTGTGCGCAGTAGCCGCACGTGCATCAACAAAGTAGTGCCAAGCGTGCGCCTGTGTCAAAAGTAAAGGGCCGGCTGGCTTGACCATTATAGGGTGTTGTAACCCCAAAAGTACACTCCAAACAAAATAAAAAATTTTTTTCTGTGTTTGTGAATTTTGTGCGCAGTAGCCGCACGTGCATCAACAAAGTAGTGCCAAGCGTGCGCCTGTGTCATAAGTAAAGGACCGGCTGGCTTGACCTTTATAGGGTGCTGTAACCCCCAAAGTACACTCCAGTCCAAACCAAATAAAAAAATATTTTCTGTGTTTGTGAATTGTGTGCGCAGTAGACGCACGTGCATCAGCAAAGTAGTGCCAAGCGTGCGCCTGTGTCAAAAGTAAAGGGCCGGCTGGCTTGACCATTAAAGGGTGCAGTAAACCCAAAAGTACACTGCAAACAAAATAAAAAAATATTTTCTGTGTTTGTGAATTGTGTGTGCAGTAGCCGCACGTGCATCAGCAAAGTAGTGCCAAGTGTGCGCCTGTGTCATAAGTAAAGGGCCGGCTGGCTTGACCATTAAAGGGTGCTGTAACCCCCAAAGTACACTCCAAACAAAATAAAAAAATATTTTCTGTGTTTGTGAATTGTGTGCGCAGTAGCCGCACGTGCATCAACAAAGTAGTGCCAAGCGTGCGCCTGTGTCATAAGTAAAGGACCGGCTGGCTTGACCATTAAAAGGTGCTGTAACCCCCAAAGTACACTCCAAACAAAATAAAAAAATATTTCCTGTGTTTGTGAATTGTGTGTGCAGTAGCGGCACATGCATCAACAAAGCAGTGCCAAGCGTGCGCCTGTGTCAAAAGTAAAGGGCCGGCTGACTTGACCATTAAAGGGTGCTGTAACCCCCAAAGTACACTCCAAATAAAATAAAAAAATATTTTCTGTGTGTGTGAATTGTGGGCGCAGTAGCCGTACGTGCATCAACAAAGTGCCAAGCGTGCGTCTGCGTCATAAGTAAAGGGTCAGCTGGCTTGACCATTAAAGGGAGCTGTAACCCCCAAAGTACACTCCAAACAAAATAAAAAAATATTTTCTGTGTTTGTGAATTCTGTGCGCAGTAGCCGCACGTGCATCAACAAAGTAGTGCCAAGCGTGCGCCTGTGTCATAAGTAAAGGGCCGGCTGGCTTGACCTTTAAAGAGTGCTGTAACCCCCAAAGTACACTCCAAACAAAATAAAAAAATATTTTCTGTGTTTGTGAATTGTGTGTGCAGTAGCCGCACATGCATCAACAAAGTAGTGCCAAGCGTGCGCCTGTGTCATAAGTAAAGGGCCGGCTGGCTTGACCATTATAGTGTGCTGTAACCCCCAAAGTACACTCCAAACAAAGTAAAAAAATATTTTCTGTGTTTGTGAATTGTGTGCGCAGTAGCCATACGTGCATCAACAAAGTAGTGCCAAGCGTGCGCCTGTGTCACAAGTAAAGGGCTGGCTGGCTTGACCGTTAAAGGGTGCTGTAACCCCCAAAGTACACTCCAAACAAAATAAAAAAATATTTTCAGTGTTTGTGAATTGTGTGCGCAGTAGCCGCACGTGCATCAACAAAGTAGTGCCAAGCGTGCGCCTGTGTCATAAGTAAAGGGCCGGCTGTGGCATGACCATTAAAGGGTGCTGTAACCCCCAAAGTACACTCCAAACAAAATAAAAAAATATTTTCTGTGTTTGTGAATTGTGTGCGCAGCAGCCGCACGTGCATCAACAAAGTAGTGCCAAGCGTGCGCCTGTGTCATAAGTAAAGGACCGGCTGACTTGACCATTAAAAGGTGCTGTAACCCCCAATGTACACTCCAAACAAAATAAAAAAATATTTTCTGTGTTTGTGAATTTTGTGCGCAGTAGCCGCACGTGCATCAACAAAGTAGTGCCAAGCGTGCGCCTGTGTCATAAGTAAAGGACCGGCTGGCTTGACCATTATAGGGTGCTGTAACCCCCAAAGTACACTCCAGTCCAAACAAAATAAAAAAATATTTTCTGTGTTTGTGAATTGTGTGCGCAGTAGCCGCACGTGCATCAACAAAGTAGTGCCAAGCGTGCGCCTGTGTCAAAAGTAAAGGGCCGGCTGGCTTGACCATTATAGGGTGTTGTAACCCCAAAAGTACACTCCAAACAAAATAAAAAATTTTTTTCTGTGTTTGTGAATTTTGTGCGCAGTAGCCGCACGTGCATCAACAAAGTAGTGCCAAGCGTGCGCCTGTGTCATAAGTAAAGGACCGGCTGGCTTGACCTTTATAGGGTGCTGTAACCCCCAAAGTACACTCCAGTCCAAACCAAATAAAAAAATATTTTCTGTGTTTGTGAATTGTGTGCGCAGTAGCCGCACGTGCATCAGCAAAGTAGTGCCAAGCGTGCGCCTGTGTCAAAAGTAAAGGGCCGGCTGGCTTGACCATTAAAGGGTGCTGTAAACCCAAAAGTACACTCCAAACAAAATAAAAAAATATTTTCTGTGTTTGTGAATTGTGTGTGCAGTAGCCGCACGTGCATCAACAAAGTAGTGCCAAGTGTGCGCCTGTGTCATAAGTAATGGGCCGGCTGGCTTGACCATTAAAGGGTGCTGTAACCCCCAAAGTACACTCCAAACAAAATAAAAAAATATTTTCTGTGTTTGTGAATTGTGTGCGCAGTAGCCGCACGTGCATCAACAAAGTAGTGCCAAGCGTGCGCCTGTGTCATAAGTAAAGGACCGGCTGGCTTGACCATTAAAAGGTGCTGTAACCCCCAAAGTACACTCCAAACAAAATAAAAAAATATTTCCTGTGTTTGTGAATTGTGTGTGCAGTAGCGGCACATGCATCAACAAAGCAGTGCCAAGCGTGCGCCTGTGTCATAAGTAAAGGGCAGGCTGGCTTGACCATTAAAGGGTGCTGTAACCCCCAAAGTACAATCCAAATAAAATAAAAAAATATTTTCTGTGTGTGTGAATTGTGTGCGCAGTAGCCGCACGTGCATCAACAAAGTGCCAAGCGTGCGTCTGCGTCATAAGTAAAGGGTCAGCTGGCTTGACCTTTAAAGGGTGCTGTAACCCCCAAAGTACACTCCAAACAAAATAAAAAAATATTTTCTGTGTTTGTGAATTGTGTGCGCAGTAGCCGCACGTGCATCAACAAAGTAGTGCCAAGCGTGCGCCTGTGTCACAAGTAAAGGGCTGGCTGTCTTGACCGTTAAAGGGTGCTGTAACCCCCAAAGTACACTCCAAACAAAATAAAAAAATATTTTCAGTGTTTGTGAATTGTGTGCGCAGTAGCCGCACGTGCATCAACAAAGTAGTGCCAAGCGTGCGCCTGTGTCATAAGTAAAGGGCCGGCTGTGGCATGACCATTAAAGGGTGCTGTAACCCCCAAAGTACACTCCAAACAAAATAAAAAAATATTTTCTGTGTTTGTGAATTGTGTGCGCAGTAGCCGCACGTGCATCAACAAAGTAGTGCCAAGCGTGCGCCTGTGTCATAAGTAAAGGACCGGCTGACTTGACCATTAAAAGGTGCTGTAACCCCCAATGTACACTCCAAACAAAATAAAAAAATATTTTCTGTGTTTGTGAATTTTGTGCGCAGTAGCCGCACGTGCATCAACAAAGTAGTGCCAAGCGTGCGCCTGTGTCATAAGTAAAGGACCGGCTGGCTTGACCATTATAGGGTGCTGTAACCCCCAAAGTACACTCCAGTCCAAACCAAATAAAAAAATATTTTCTGTGTTTGTGAATTGTGTGCGCAGTAGCCGCACGTGCATCAACAAAGTAGTGCCAAGCGTGCGCCTGTGTCAAAAGTAAAGGGCCGGCTGGCTTGACCATTATAGGGTGTTGTAACCCCAAAAGTACACTCCAAACAAAATAAAAAAATATTTTCTGTGTTTGTGAATTTTGTGCGCAGTAGCCGCACGTGCATCAACAAAGTAGTGCCAAGCGTGCGCCTGTGTCATAAGTAAAGGACCGGCTGGCTTGACCTTTATAGGGTGCTGTAACCCCCAAAGTACACTCCAGTCCAAACCAAATAAAAAAATATTTTCTGTGTTTGTGAATTGTGTGCGCAGTAGCCGCACGTGCATCAACAAAGTAGTGCCAAGCGTGCGCCTGTGTCATAAGTAAAGGGCCGGCTGTGGCATGACCATTAAAGGGTGCTGTAACCCCCAAAGTACACTCCAAACAAAATAAAAAAATATTTTCTGTGTTTGTGAATTGTGTGCGCAGTAGCCGCACGTGCATCAACAAAGTAGTGCCAAGCGTGCGCCTGTGTCATAAGTAAAGGACCGGCTGACTTGACCATTAAAAGGTGCTGTAACCCCCAATGTACACTCCAAACAAAATAAAAAAATATTTTCTGTGTTTGTGAATTTTGTGCGCAGTAGCCGCACGTGCATCAACAAAGTAGTGCCAAGCGTGCGCCTGTGTCATAAGTAAAGGACCGGCTGGCTTGACCATTATAGGGTGCTGTAACCCCCAAAGTACACTCCAGTCCAAACCAAATAAAAAAATATTTTCTGTGTTTGTGAATTGTGTGCGCAGTAGCCGCACGTGCATCAACAAAGTAGTGCCAAGCGTGCGCCTGTGTCAAAAGTAAAGGGCCGGCTGGCTTGACCATTATAGGGTGTTGTAACCCCAAAAGTACACTCCAAACAAAATAAAAAATTTTTTTCTGTGTTTGTGAATTTTGTGCGCAGTAGCCGCACGTGCATCAACAAAGTAGTGCCAAGCGTGCGCCTGTGTCATAAGTAAAGGACCGGCTGGCTTGACCTTTATAGGGTGCTGTAACCCCCAAAGTACACTCCAGTCCAAACCAAATAAAAAAATATTTTCTGTGTTTGTGAATTGTGGTGCGCAGTAGCCGCACGTGCATCAGCAAAGTAGTGCCAAGCGTGCGCCTGTGTCAAAAGTAAAGGGCCGGCTGGCTTGACCATTAAAGGGTGCAGTAAACCCAAAAGTACACTCCAAACAAAATAAAAAAATATTTTCTGTGTTTGTGAATTGTGTGTGCAGTAGCCGCACGTGCATCAACAAAGTAGTGCCAAGTGTGCGCCTGTGTCATAAGTAAAGGGCCGGCTGGCTTGACCATTAAAGGGTGCTGTAACCCCCAAAGTACACTCCAAACAAAATAAAAAAATATTTTCTGTGTTTGTGAATTGTGTGCGCAGTAGCCGCACGTGCATCAACAAAGTAGTGCCAAGCGTGCGCCTGTGTCATAAGTAAAGGACCGGCTGGCTTGACCATTAAAAGGTGCTGTAACCCCCAAAGTACACTCCAAACAAAATAAAAAAATATTTCCTGTGTTTGTGAATTGTGTGTGCAGTAGCGGCACATGCATCAACAAAGCAGTGCCAAGCGTGCGCCTGTGTCAAAAGTAAAGGGCCGGCTGACTTGACCATTAAAGGGTGCTGTAACCCCCAAAGTACACTCCAAATAAAATAAAAAAATATTTTCTGTGTGTGTGAATTGTGTGCGCAGTAGCCGTACGTGCATCAACAAAGTGCCAAGCGTGCGTCTGCGTCATAAGTAAAGGGTCAGCTGGCTTGACCATTAAAGGGAGCTGTAACCCCCAAAGTACACTCCAAACAAAATAAAAAAATATTTTCTGTGTTTGTGAATTCTGTGCGCAGTAGCCGCACGTGCATCAACAAAGTAGTGCCAAGCGTGCGCCTGTGTCATAAGTAAAGGGCCGGCTGGCTTGACCTTTAAAGAGTGCTGTAACCCCCAAAGTACACTCCAAACAAAATAAAAAAATATTTTCTGTGTTTGTGAATTGTGTGTGCAGTAGCCGCACATGCATCAACAAAGTAGTGCCAAGCGTGCGCCTGTGTCATAAGTAAAGGGCCGGCTGGCTTGACCATTATAGTGTGCTGTAACCCCCAAAGTACACTCCAAACAAAGTAAAAAAATATTTTCTGTGTTTGTGAATTGTGTGCGCAGTAGCCATACGTGCATCAACAAAGTAGTGCCAAGCGTGCGCCTGTGTCACAAGTAAAGGGCTGGCTGGCTTGACCGTTAAAGGGTGCTGTAACCCCCAAAGTACACTCCAAACAAAATAAAAAAATATTTTCAGTGTTTGTGAATTGTGTGCGCAGTAGCCGCACGTGCATCAACAAAGTAGTGCCAAGCGTGCGCCTGTGTCATAAGTAAAGGGCCGGCTGTGGCATGACCATTAAAGGGTGCTGTAACCCCCAAAGTACACTCCAAACAAAATAAAAAAATATTTTCTGTGTTTGTGAATTGTGTGCGCAGTAGCCGCACGTGCATCAACAAAGTAGTGCCAAGCGTGCGCCTGTGTCATAAGTAAAGGACCGGCTGACTTGACCATTAAAAGGTGCTGTAACCCCCAATGTACACTCCAAACAAAATAAAAAAATATTTTCTGTGTTTGTGAATTTTGTGCGCAGTAGCCGCACGTGCATCAACAAAGTAGTGCCAAGCGTGCGCCTGTGTCATAAGTAAAGGACCGGCTGGCTTGACCATTATAGGGTGCTGTAACCCCCAAAGTACACTCCAGTCCAAACCAAATAAAAAAATATTTTCTGTGTTTGTGAATTGTGTGCGCAGTAGCCGCACGTGCATCAACAAAGTAGTGCCAAGCGTGCGCCTGTGTCAAAAGTAAAGGGCCGGCTGGCTTGACCATTATAGGGTGTTGTAACCCCAAAAGTACACTCCAAACAAAATAAAAAAATTTTTTCTGTGTTTGTGAATTTTGTGCGCAGTAGCCGCACGTGCATCAACAAAGTAGTGCCAAGCGTGCGCCTGTGTCATAAGTAAAGGACCGGCTGGCTTGACCTTTATAGGGTGCTGTAACCCCCAAAGTACACTCCAGTCCAAACCAAATAAAAAAATATTTTCTGTGTTTGTGAATTGTGTGCGCAGTAGCCGCACGTGCATCAGCAAAGTAGTGCCAAGCGTGCGCCTGTGTCAAAAGTAAAGGGCCGGCTGGCTTGACCATTAAAGGGTGCTGTAAACCCAAAAGTACACTCCAAACAAAATAAAAAAATATTTTCTGTGTTTGTGAATTGTGTGTGCAGTAGCCGCACGTGCATCAACAAAGTAGTGCCAAGTGTGCGCCTGTGTCATAAGTAATGGGCCGGCTGGCTTGACCATTAAAGGGTGCTGTAACCCCCAAAGTACACTCCAAACAAAATAAAAAAATATTTTCTGTGTTTGTGAATTGTGTGCGCAGTAGCCGCACGTGCATCAACAAAGTAGTGCCAAGCGTGCGCCTGTGTCATAAGTAAAGGACCAGCTGGCTTGACCATTAAAAGGTGCTGTAACCCCCAAAGTACACTCCAAACAAAATAAAAAAATATTTCCTGTGTTTGTGAATTGTGTGTGCAGTAGCGGCACATGCATCAACAAAGCAGTGCCAAGCGTGCGCCTGTGTCATAAGTAAAGGGCAGGCTGGCTTGACCATTAAAGGGTGCTGTAACCCCCAAAGTACAATCCAAATAAAATAAAAAAATATTTTCTGTGTGTGTGAATTGTGTGCGCAGTAGCCGCACGTGCATCAACAAAGTGCCAAGCGTGCGTCTGCGTCATAAGTAAAGGGTCAGCTGGCTTGACCATTAAAGGGAGCTGTAACCCCCAAAGTACACTCCAAACAAAATAAAAAAATATTTTCTGTGTTTGTGAATTCTGTGCGCAGTAGCCGCACGTGCATCAACAAAGTAGTGCCAAGCGTGCGCCTGTGTCATAAGTAAAGGGCCGGCTGGCTTGACCTTTAAAGGGTGCTGTAACCCCCAAAGTACACTCCAAACAAAATAAAAAAATATTTTCTGTGTTTGTGAATTGTGTGTGCAGTAGCCGCACATGCATCAACAAAGTAGTGCCAAGCGTGCGCCTGTGTCATAAGTAAAGGGCCGGCTGGCTTGACCATTATAGTGTGCTGTAACCCCCAAAGTACACTCCAAACAAAGTAAAAAAATATTTTCTGTGTTTGTGAATTGTGTGCGCAGTAGCCGCACGTGCATCAACAAAGTAGTGCCAAGCGTGCGCCTGTGTCACAAGTAAAGGGCTGGCTGTCTTGACCGTTAAAGGGTGCTGTAACCCCCAAAGTACACTCCAAACAAAATAAAAAAATATTTTCAGTGTTTGTGAATTGTGTGCGCAGTAGCCGCACGTGCATCAACAAAGTAGTGCCAAGCGTGCGCCTGTGTCATAAGTAAAGGGCCGGCTGTGGCATGACCATTAAAGGGTGCTGTAACCCCCAAAGTACACTCCAAACAAAATAAAAAAATATTTTCTGTGTTTGTGAATTGTGTGCGCAGTAGCCGCACGTGCATCAACAAAGTAGTGCCAAGCGTGCGCCTGTGTCATAAGTAAAGGACCGGCTGACTTGACCATTAAAAGGTGCTGTAACCCCCAATGTACACTCCAAACAAAATAAAAAAATATTTTCTGTGTTTGTGAATTTTGTGCGCAGTAGCCGCACGTGCATCAACAAAGTAGTGCCAAGCGTGCGCCTGTGTCATAAGTAAAGGACCGGCTGGCTTGACCATTATAGGGTGCTGTAACCCCCAAAGTACACTCCAGTCCAAACCAAATAAAAAAATATTTTCTGTGTTTGTGAATTGTGTGCGCAGTAGCCGCACGTGCATCAACAAAGTAGTGCCAAGCGTGCGCCTGTGTCAAAAGTAAAGGGCCGGCTGGCTTGACCATTATAGGGTGTTGTAACCCCAAAAGTACACTCCAAACAAAATAAAAAAATATTTTCTGTGTTTGTGAATTTTGTGCGCAGTAGCCGCACGTGCATCAACAAAGTAGTGCCAAGCGTGTGCCTGTGTCATAAGTAAAGGACCGGCTGGCTTGACCTTTATAGGGTGCTGTAACCCCCAAAGTACACTCCAGTCCAAACCAAATAAAAAAATATTTTCTGTGTTTGTGAATTGTGTGCGCAGTAGCCGCACGTGCATCAGCAAAGTAGTGCCAAGCGTGCGCCTGTGTCAAAAGTAAAGGGCCGGCTGGCTTGACCATTAAAGGGTGCTGTAAACCCAAAAGTACACTCCAAACAAAATAAAAAAATATTTTCTGTGTTTGTGAATTGTGTGTGCAGTAGCCGCACGTGCATCAACAAAGTAGTGCCAAGTGTGCGCCTGTGTCATAAGTAATGGGCCGGCTGGCTTGACCATTAAAGGGTGCTGTAACCCCCAAAGTACACTCCAAACAAAATAAAAAAATATTTTCTGTGTTTGTGAATTGTGTGCGCAGTAGCCGCACGTGCATCAACAAAGTAGTGCCAAGCGTGCGCCTGTGTCATAAGTAAAGGACCGGCTGGCTTGACCATTAAAAGGTGCTGTAACCCCCAAAGTACACTCCAAACAAAATAAAAAAATATTTCCTGTGTTTGTGAATTGTGTGTGCAGTAGCGGCACATGCATCAACAAAGCAGTGCCAAGCGTGCGCCTGTGTCATAAGTAAAGGGCAGGCTGGCTTGACCATTAAAGGGTGCTGTAGCCCCCAAAGTACAATCCAAATAAAATAAAAAAATATTTTCTGTGTGTGTGAATTGTGTGCGCAGTAGCCGCACGTGCATCAACAAAGTGCCAAGCGTGCGTCTGCGTCATAAGTAAAGGGTCAGCTGGCTTGACCATTAAAGGGAGCTGTAACCCCCAAAGTACACTCCAAACAAAATAAAAAAATATTTTCTGTGTTTGTGAATTCTGTGCGCAGTAGCCGCACGTGCATCAACAAAGTAGTGCCAAGCGTGCGCCTGTGTCATAAGTAAAGGGCCGGCTGGCTTGACCTTTAAAGGGTGCTGTAACCCCCAAAGTACACTCCAAACAAAATAAAAAAATATTTTCTGTGTTTGTGAATTGTGTGTGCAGTAGCCGCACATGCATCAACAAAGTAGTGCCAAGCGTGCGCCTGTGTCATAAGTAAAGGGCCGGCTGGCTTGACCATTATAGTGTGCTGTAACCCCCAAAGTACACTCCAAACAAAGTAAAAAAATATTTTCTGTGTTTGTGAATTGTGTGCGCAGTAGCCGCACGTGCATCAACAAAGTAGTGCCAAGCGTGCGCCTGTGTCACAAGTAAAGGGCTGGCTGTCTTGACCGTTAAAGGGTGCTGTAACCCCCAAAGTACACTCCAAACAAAATAAAAAAATATTTTCAGTGTTTGTGAATTGTGTGCGCAGTAGCCGCACGTGCATCAACAAAGTAGTGCCAAGCGTGCGCCTGTGTCATAAGTAAAGGGCCGGCTGTGGCATGACCATTAAAGGGTGCTGTAACCCCCAAAGTACACTCCAAACAAAATAAAAAAATATTTTCTGTGTTTGTGAATTGTGTGCGCAGTAGCCGCACGTGCATCAACAAAGTAGTGCCAAGCGTGCGCCTGTGTCATAAGTAAAGGACCGGCTGACTTGACCATTAAAAGGTGCTGTAACCCCCAATGTACACTCCAAACAAAATAAAAAAATATTTTCTGTGTTTGTGAATTTTGTGCGCAGTAGCCGCACGTGCATCAACAAAGTAGTGCCAAGCGTGCGCCTGTGTCATAAGTAAAGGACCGGCTGGCTTGACCATTATAGGGTGCTGTAACCCCCAAAGTACACTCCAGTCCAAACCAAATAAAAAAATATTTTCTGTGTTTGTGAATTGTGTGCGCAGTAGCCGCACGTGCATCAACAAAGTAGTGCCAAGCGTGCGCCTGTGTCAAAAGTAAAGGGCCGGCTGGCTTGACCATTATAGGGTGTTGTAACCCCAAAAGTACACTCCAAACAAAATAAAAAAATATTTTCTGTGTTTGTGAATTTTGTGCGCAGTAGCCGCACGTGCATCAACAAAGTAGTGCCAAGCGTGCGCCTGTGTCATAAGTAAAGGACCGGCTGGCTTGACCTTTATAGGGTGCTGTAACCCCCAAAGTACACTCCAGTCCAAACCAAATAAAAAAATATTTTCTGTGTTTGTGAATTGTGTGCGCAGTAGCCGCACGTGCATCAGCAAAGTAATGCCAAGCGTGCGCCTGTGTCAAAAGTAAAGGGCCGGCTGGCTTGACCATTAAAGGGTGCTGTAAACCCAAAAGTACACTCCAAACAAAATAAAAAAAATTTTTCTGTGTTTGTGAATTGTGTGTGCAGTAGCCGCACGTGCATCAACAAAGTAGTGCCAAGTGTGCGCCTGTGTCATAAGTAAAGGACTGGCTGGCTTGACCATTAAAAGGTGCTGTAACCCCCAAAGTACACTCCAAACAAAATAAAAAAATATTTCCTGTGTTTGTGAATTGTGTGTGCAGTAGCGGCACATGCATCAACAAAGCAGTGCCAAGCGTGCGCCTGTGTCATAAGTAAACGGCAGGCTGGCTTGACCATTAAAGGGTGCTGTAACCCCCAAAGTACAATCCAAATAAAATAAAAAAATATTTTCTGTGTGTGTGAATTGTGTGCGCAGTAGCCGCACGTGCATCAACAAAGTGCCAAGCGTGCGTCTGCGTCATAAGTAAAGGGTCAGCTGGCTTGACCATTAAAGGGAGCTGTAACCCCCAAAGTACACTCCAAACAAAATAAAAAAATATTTTCTGTGTTTGTGAATTCTGTGCGCAGTAGCCGCACGTGCATCAACAAAGTAGTGCCAAGCGTGCGCCTGTGTCATAAGTAAAGGGCCGGCTGGCTTGACCTTTAAAGGGTGCTGTAACCCCCAAAGTACACTCCAAACAAAATAAAAAAATATTTTCTGTGTTTGTGAATTGTGTGTGCAGTAGCCGCACATGCATCAACAAAGTAGTGCCAAGCGTGCGCCTGTGTCATAAGTAAAGGGCCGGCTGGCTTGACCATTATAGTGTGCTGTAACCCCCAAAGTACACTCCAAACAAAGTAAAAAAATATTTTCTGTGTTTGTGAATTGTGTGCGCAGTAGCCGCACGTGCATCAACAAAGTAGTGCCAAGCGTGCGCCTGTGTCACAAGTAAAGGGCTGGCTGGCTTGACCGTTAAAGGGTGCTGTAACCCCCAAAGTACACTCCAAACAAAATAAAAAAATATTTTCTGTGTTTGTGAATTGTGTGCGCAGTAGCCGCACGTGCATCAACAAAGTAGTGCCAAGCGTGCGCCTGTGTCATAAGTAAAGGGCCGGCTGTGGCATGACCATTAAAGGGTGCTGTAACCCCCAAAGTACACTCCAAACAAAATAAAAAAATATTTTCTATGTTTGTGAATTGTGTGCGCAGTAGCCGCACGTGCATCAACAAAGTAGTGCCAAGCGTGCGCCTGTGTCATAAGTAAAGGACCAGCTGACTTGACCATTAAAAGGTGCTGTAACCCCCAATGTACACTCCAAACAAAATAAAAAAATATTTTCTGTGTTTGTGAATTTTGTGCGCAGTAGCCGCACGTGCATCAACAAAGTAGTGCCAAGCGTGCGCCTGTGTCATAAGTAAAGGACCGGCTGGCTTGACCATTATAGGGTGCTGTAACCCCCAAAGTACACTCCAGTCCAAACCAAATAAAAAAATATTTTCTGTGTTTGTGAATTGTGTGCGCAGTAGCTTCACGTGCATCAACAAAGTAGTGCCAAGCGTGCGCCTGTGTCAAAAGTAAAGGGCCGGCTGGCTTGACCATTATAGGGTGTTGTAACCCAAAAAGTACACTCCAAACAAAATAAAAAAATATTTTCTGTGTTTGTGAATTGTGTGCGCAGTAGCCGCACGTGCATCAACAAAGTAGTGCCAAGCGTGCGCCTGTGTCTTAAGTAAAGGGCCGGCTGGATTGACTATTAAAGGGTGCTGTAACCCCCAAAGTACACTCCAAACAAAATAAAAAAATATTTTCTGTGTTTGTGAATTTTGTGCGCAGTAGCCGCACGTGCATCAACAAAGTAGTGCCAAGCGTGCGCCTGTGTCATAAGTAAAGGACCGGCTGGCTTGACCATTATAGGGTGCTGTAACCCCCAAAGTACACTCCAGTCCAAACCAAATAAAAAAATATTTTCTGTGTTTGTGAATTGTGTGCGCAGTAGCCGCACGTGCATCAACAAAGTAGTGCCAAGCGTGCGCCTGTGTCAAAAGTAAAGGGCCGGCTGGCTTGACCATTATAGGGTGTTGTAACCCCCAAAGTACACTCCAAACAAAATAAAAAAATATTTTCAGTGTTTGTGAATTGTGTGCGCAGTAGCCGCACGTGCATCAACAAAGTAGTGCCAAGCGTGCGCCTGTGTCATAAGTAAAGGGCCGGCTGTGGCATGACCATTAAAGGGTGCTGTAACCCCCAAAGTACACTCCAAACAAAATAAAAAAATATTTTCTGTGTTTGTGAATTGTGTGCGCAGTAGCCGCACGTGCATCAACAAAGTAGTGCCAAGCGTGCGCCTGTGTCATAAGTAAAGGACCGGCTGACTTGACCATTAAAAGGTGCTGTAACCCCCAATGTACACTCCAAACAAAATAAAAAAATATTTTCTGTGTTTGTGAATTTTGTGCGCAGTAGCCGCACGTGCATCAACAAAGTAGTGCCAAGCGTGCGCCTGTGTCATAAGTAAAGGACCGGCTGGCTTGACCATTATAGGGTGCTGTAACCCCCAAAGTACACTCCAGTCCAAACCAAATAAAAAAATATTTTCTGTGTTTGTGAATTGTGTGCGCAGTAGCCGCACGTGCATCAACAAAGTAGTGCCAAGCGTGCGCCTGTGTCAAAAGTAAAGGGCCGGCTGGCTTGACCATTATAGGGTGTTGTAACCCCAAAAGTACACTCCAAACAAAATAAAAAAATATTTTCTGTGTTTGTGAATTTTGTGCGCAGTAGCCGCACGTGCATCAACAAAGTAGTGCCAAGCGTGCGCCTGTGTCATAAGTAAAGGACCGGCTGGCTTGACCTTTATAGGGTGCTGTAACCCCCAAAGTACACTCCAGTCCAAACCAAATAAAAAAATATTTTCTGTGTTTGTGAATTGTGTGCGCAGTAGCCGCACGTGCATCAGCAAAGTAATGCCAAGCGTGCGCCTGTGTCAAAAGTAAAGGGCCGGCTGGCTTGACCATTAAAGGGTGCTGTAAACCCAAAAGTACACTCCAAACAAAATAAAAAAAATTTTTCTGTGTTTGTGAATTGTGTGTGCAGTAGCCGCACGTGCATCAACAAAGTAGTGCCAAGTGTGCGCCTGTGTCATAAGTAAAGGACTGGCTGGCTTGACCATTAAAAGGTGCTGTAACCCCCAAAGTACACTCCAAACAAAATAAAAAAATATTTCCTGTGTTTGTGAATTGTGTGTGCAGTAGCGGCACATGCATCAACAAAGCAGTGCCAAGCGTGCGCCTGTGTCATAAGTAAACGGCAGGCTGGCTTGACCATTAAAGGGTGCTGTAACCCCCAAAGTACAATCCAAATAAAATAAAAAAATATTTTCTGTGTGTGTGAATTGTGTGCGCAGTAGCCGCACGTGCATCAACAAAGTGCCAAGCGTGCGTCTGCGTCATAAGTAAAGGGTCAGCTGGCTTGACCATTAAAGGGAGCTGTAACCCCCAAAGTACACTCCAAACAAAATAAAAAAATATTTTCTGTGTTTGTGAATTCTGTGCGCAGTAGCCGCACGTGCATCAACAAAGTAGTGCCAAGCGTGCGCCTGTGTCATAAGTAAAGGGCCGGCTGGCTTGACCTTTAAAGGGTGCTGTAACCCCCAAAGTACACTCCAAACAAAATAAAAAAATATTTTCTGTGTTTGTGAATTGTGTGTGCAGTAGCCGCACATGCATCAACAAAGTAGTGCCAAGCGTGCGCCTGTGTCATAAGTAAAGGGCCGGCTGGCTTGACCATTATAGTGTGCTGTAACCCCCAAAGTACACTCCAAACAAAGTAAAAAAATATTTTCTGTGTTTGTGAATTGTGTGCGCAGTAGCCGCACGTGCATCAACAAAGTAGTGCCAAGCGTGCGCCTGTGTCACAAGTAAAGGGCTGGCTGGCTTGACCGTTAAAGGGTGCTGTAACCCCCAAAGTACACTCCAAACAAAATAAAAAAATATTTTCTGTGTTTGTGAATTGTGTGCGCAGTAGCCGCACGTGCATCAACAAAGTAGTGCCAAGCGTGCGCCTGTGTCATAAGTAAAGGGCCGGCTGTGGCATGACCATTAAAGGGTGCTGTAACCCCCAAAGTACACTCCAAACAAAATAAAAAAATATTTTCTATGTTTGTGAATTGTGTGCGCAGTAGCCGCACGTGCATCAACAAAGTAGTGCCAAGCGTGCGCCTGTGTCATAAGTAAAGGACCAGCTGACTTGACCATTAAAAGGTGCTGTAACCCCCAATGTACACTCCAAACAAAATAAAAAAATATTTTCTGTGTTTGTGAATTTTGTGCGCAGTAGCCGCACGTGCATCAACAAAGTAGTGCCAAGCGTGCGCCTGTGTCATAAGTAAAGGACCGGCTGGCTTGACCATTATAGGGTGCTGTAACCCCCAAAGTACACTCCAGTCCAAACCAAATAAAAAAATATTTTCTGTGTTTGTGAATTGTGTGCGCAGTAGCTTCACGTGCATCAACAAAGTAGTGCCAAGCGTGCGCCTGTGTCAAAAGTAAAGGGCCGGCTGGCTTGACCATTATAGGGTGTTGTAACCCAAAAAGTACACTCCAAACAAAATAAAAAAATATTTTCTGTGTTTGTGAATTGTGTGCGCAGTAGCCGCACGTGCATCAACAAAGTAGTGCCAAGCGTGCGCCTGTGTCTTAAGTAAAGGGCCGGCTGGATTGACTATTAAAGGGTGCTGTAACCCCCAAAGTACACTCCAAACAAAATAAAAAAATATTTTCTGTGTTTGTGAATTGTGTGCGCAGTAGCCGCACGTGCATCAACAAAGTAGTGCCAAGCGTGCGCCTCTGTCATAAGTAAAGGGCCAGCTGGCTTGACCGTTAAAGGGTGCTGTAACCCCCAAAGTACACTCCTAACAAAATAAAAAAATATTTTCTGTGTTTGTGAATTTTGTGCGCAGTAGCCGCACGTGCATTAACAAAGTAGTGCCAAGTGTGCGCCTGTGTCATAAGTAAAGGACCGGCTGGCTTGAACTTTATAGGGTGCTGTAACCCCCAAAGTACACTCCAGTCCAAACCAAATAAAAAAATATTTTCTGTGTTTGTGAATTGTGTGCGCAGTAGCCGCACGTGCATCAACAAAGTAGTGCCAAGCGTGCGCCTGTGTCACAAGTAAAGGGCTGGCTGGCTTGACCATTAAAGGGAGCTGTAACCCCCAAAGTACACTCCAAACAAAATAAAAAAATATTTTCTGTGTTTGTGAATTCTGTGCGCAGTAGCCGCACGTGCATCAACAAAGTAGTGGCAAGCGTGCGCCTGTGTCATAAGTAAAGGGCCGGCTGGCTTGACCTTTAAAGGGTGCTGTAACCCCCAAAGTACACTCCAAACAAAATAAAAAAATATTTTCTGTGTTTGTGAATTGTGTGTGCAGTAGCCGCAAATGCATCAACAAAGTAGTGCCAAGCGTGCGCCTGTGTCATAAGTAAAGGGCCGGCTGTGGCATGACCATTAAAGGGTGCTGTAACCCCCAAAGTACACTCCAAACAAAATAAAAAAATATTTTCTGTGTTTGTGAATTGTGTGCGCAGTAGCCGCACGTGCATCAACAAAGTAGTGCCAAGCGTGCGCCTGTGTCATAAGTAAAGGACCGGCTGACTTGACCATTAAAAGGTGCTGTAACCCCCAATGTACACTCCAAACAAAATAAAAAAATATTTTCTGTGTTTGTGAATTTTGTGCGCAGTAGCCGCACGTGCATCAACAAAATAGTGCCAAGCGTGCGCCTGTGTCATAAGTAAAGGACCGGCTGGCTTGACCATTATAGGGTGCTGTAACCCCCAAAGTACACTCCAGTCGAAACAAAATAAAAAAATATTTTCTGTGTTTGTGAATTGTGTGCGCAGTAGCCGCACGTGCATCAACAAAGTAGTGCCGAGCGTGCGCCTGTGTCAAAAGTAAAGGGCCGGCTGGCTTGACCATTATAGGGTGTTGTAACCCCAAAAGTACACTCCAAACAAAATAAAAAAATATTTTCTGTGTTTGTGAATTGTGTGCGCAGTTGCCGCACGTGCATCAACAAAGTAGTGCCAAGCGTGCGCCTGTGTCTTAAGTAAAGGGCCGTCTGGATTGACTATTAAAGGGTGCTGTAACCCCCAAAGTACACTCCAAACAAAATAAAAAAATATTTTCTGTGTTTGTGAATTGTGTGTGCAGTAGCCGCACGTGCATCAACAAAGTAGTGCCAAGCGTGCGCCTGTGTCATAAGTAAAGGGCCAGCTGGCTTGACCGTTAAAGGGTGCTGTAACCCCCAAAGTACACTCCAAACAAAATAAAAAAATATTTTCTGTGTTTGTGAATTTTGTGCGCAGTAGCCGCACGTGCATCAACAAAGTAGTGCCAAGCGTGCGCCTGTGTCATAAGTAAAGGACCGGCTGGCTTGAACTTTATAGGGTGCTGTAACCCCCAAAGTACACTCCAGTCCAAACCAAATAAAAAAATATTTTCTGTGTTTGTGAATTGTGTGCACAGTAGCCGCAAGTGCATCAACAAAGTAGTGCCAAGCGTGCGCCTGTGTCACAAGTAAAGGGCTGGCTGGCTTGACCGTTAAAGTGTGCTGTAACCCCCAAAGTACACTCCAAACAAAATAAAAAAATATTTTCTGTGTTTGTGAATTGTGTGCGCAGTAGCCGCACGTGAATCAACAAAGTAGTGCCAAGCGTGCGCCTGTGTCATAAGTAAAGGGCCGGCTGGCTTGACCATTAAAGGGTGTGGTAACCCCCAAAGTACTCTCCAAACAAAATAAAAAAATATTTTCTGTGTTTGTGAATTGTGTGCGCAGCAGCCGCACATGCATCAACAAAGTAGTGCCAAGCGTGCGCCTGTGTCATAAGTAAAGGGCCGGCTGGCTTGACCATTAAAGGGTGCTGTAACCCCCAAAGTACACTCCAAACAAAATAAAAAAATATTTTCTGTGTTTGAGAATTGTGTGCGCAGTAGCAGCACGTGCATCAACAAAGTAGTACCAAGCGTGCGCCTGTGTCATAAGTAAAGGGCCGGCTGGCTTGACCTTTAAAGGGTGCTGTAACCCCCAAAGTACACTCCAAACAAAATAAAAAAATATTTTCTGTGTTTGTGAATTGTGTGTGCAGTAGCCGCAAATGCATCAACAAAGTAGTGCCAAGCGTGCGCCTGTGTCATAAGTAAAGGGCCGGCTGGCTTGACCATTATAGTGTGCTGTAACCCCCAAAGTACACTCCAAACAAAGTAAAAAAATATTTTCTGTGTTTGTGAATTGTGTGCGCAGTAGCCGCACGTGCATCAACAAAGTAGTGCCAAGCGTGCGCCTGTGTCACAAGTAAAGGGCTGGCTGGCTTGACCGTTAAATGGTGCTGTAACCCCCAAAGTACACTCCAAACAAAATAAAAAAATATTTTCTGTGTTTGTGAATTGTGTGCGCAGTAGCCGCACGTGCATCAACAAAGTAGTGCCAAGCGTGCGCCTGTGTCAAAAGTAAAGGGCCGGCTGGCTTGACCATTATAGGGTGTTGTAACCCCAAAAGTACACTCCAAACAAAATAAAAAAATATTTTCTGTGTTTGTGAATTTTGTGCGCAGTAGCCGCACGTGCATCAACAAAGTAGTGCCAAGCGTGCGCCTGTGTCATAAGTAAAGGACCGGCTGGCTTGACCTTTATAGGGTGCAGTAACCCCCAAAGTACACTCCAGTCCAAACCAAATAAAAAAATATTTTCTGTGTTTGTGAATTGTGTGCGCAGTAGCCGCACGTGCATCAGCAAAGTAGTGCCAAGCGTGCGCCTGTGTCAAAAGTAAAGGGCCGGCTGGCTTGACCATTAAAGGGTGCTGTAAACCCAAAAGTACACTCCAAACAAAATAAAAAAATATTTTCTGTGTTTGTGAATTGTGTGTGCAGTAGCCGCACGTGCATCAACAAAGTAGTGCCAAGTGTGCGCCTGTGTCATAAGTAATGGGCCGGCTGGCTTGACCATTAAAGGGTGCTGTAACCCCCAAAGTACACTCCAAACAAAATAAAAAAATATTTTCTGTGTTTGTGAATTGTGTGCGCAGTAGCCGCACGTGCATCAACAAAGTAGTGCCAAGCGTGCGCCTGTGTCATAAGTAAAGGACCAGCTGGCTTGACCATTAAAAGGTGCTGTAACCCCCAAAGTACACTCCAAACAAAATAAAAAAATATTTCCTGTGTTTGTGAATTGTGTGTGCAGTAGCGGCACATGCATCAACAAAGCAGTGCCAAGCGTGCGCCTGTGTCATAAGTAAAGGGCAGGCTGGCTTGACCATTAAAGGGTGCTGTAACCCCCAAAGTACAATCCAAATAATATAAAAAAATATTTTCTGTGTGTGTGAATTGTGTGCGCAGTAGCCGCACGTGCATCAACAAAGTGCCAAGCGTGCGTCTGCGTCATAAGTAAAGGGTCAGCTGGCTTGACCATTAAAGGGAGCTGTAACCCCCAAAGTACACTCCAAACAAAATAAAAAAATATTTTCTGTGTTTGTGAATTCTGTGCGCAGTAGCCGCACGTGCATCAACAAAGTAGTGCCAAGCGTGCGCCTGTGTCATAAGTAAAGGGCCGGCTGGCTTGACCTTTAAAGGGTGCTGTAACCCCCAAAGTACACTCCAAACAAAATAAAAAAATATTTTCTGTGTTTGTGAATTGTGTGTGCAGTAGCCGCACATGCATCAACAAAGTAGTGCCAAGCGTGCGCCTGTGTCATAAGTAAAGGGCCGGCTGGCTTGACCATTATAGAGTGCTGTAACCCCCAAAGTACACTCCAAACAAAGTAAAAAAATATTTTCTGTGTTTGTGAATTGTGTGCGCAGTAGCCGCACGTGCATCAACAAAGTAGTGCCAAGCGTGCGCCTGTGTCACAAGTAAAGGGCTGGCTGGCTTGACCGTTAAAGGGTGCTGTAACCCCCAAAGTACACTCCAAACAAAATAAAAAAATATTTTCAGTGTTTGTGAATTGTGTGCGCAGTAGCCGCACGTGCATCAACAAAGTAGTGCCAAGCGTGCGCCTGTGTCATAAGTAAAGGGCCGGCTGTGGCATGACCATTAAAGGGTGCTGTAACCCCCAAAGTACACTTCAAACAAAATAAAAAAATATTTTCTGTGTTTGTGAATTGTGTGCGCAGTAGCCGCACGTGCATCAACAAAGTAGTGCCAAGCGTGCGCCTGTGTCATAAGTAAAGGACCGGCTGACTTGACCATTAAAAGGTGCTGTAACCCCCAATGTACACTCCAAACAAAATAAAAAAATATTTTCTGTGTTTGTGAATTTTGTGCGCAGTAGCCGCACGTGCATCAACAAAGTAGTGCCAAGCGTGCGCCTGTGTCATAAGTAAAGGACCGGCTGGCTTGACCATTATAGGGTGCTGTAACCCCCAAAGTACACTCCAGTCCAAACCAAATAAAAAAATATTTTCTGTGTTTGTGAATTGTGTGCGCAGTAGCCGCACGTGCATCAACAAAGTAGTGCCAAGCGTGCGCCTGTGTCAAAAGTAAAGGGCCGGCTGGCTTGACCATTATAGGGTTTTGTAACCCCAAAAGTACACTCCAAACAAAATAAAAAAATATTTTCTGTGTTTGTGAATTTTGTGCGCAGTAGCCGCACGTGCATCAACAAAGTAGTGCCAAGCGTGCGCCTGTGTCATAAGTAAAGGACCGGCTGGCTTGACCTTTATAGGGTGCTGTAACCCCCAAAGTACACTCCAGTCCAAACCAAATAAAAAAATATTTTCTGTGTTTGTGAATTGTGTGCGCAGTAGCCGCACGTGCATCAGCAAAGTAGTGCCAAGCGTGCGCCTGTGTCAAAAGTAAAGGGCCGGCTGGCTTGACCATTAAAGGGTGCTGTAAACCCAAAAGTACACTCCAAACAAAATAAAAAAATATTTTCTGTGTTTGTGAATTGTGTGTGCAGTAGCCGCACGTGCATCAACAAAGTGCCAAGCGTGCGTCTGCGTCATAAGTAAAGGGTCAGCTGGCTTGACCATTAAAGGGAGCTGTAACCCCCAAAGTACACTCCAAACAAAATAAAAAAATATTTTCTGTGTTTGTGAATTCTGTGCGCAGTAGCCGCACGTGCATCAACAAAGTAGTGCCAAGCGTGCGCCTGTGTCATAAGTAAAGGGCCGGCTGGCTTGACCTTTAAAGGGTGCTGTAACCCCCAAAGTACACTCCAAACAAAATAAAAAAAATATTTTCTGTGTTTGTGAATTGTGTGTGCAGTAGCCGCACTTGCATCAACAAAGTAGTGCCAAGCGTGCGCCTGTGTCATAAGTAAAGGGCCGGCTGGCTTGACCATTATAGTGTGCTGTAACCCCCAAAGTACACTCCAAACAAAGTAAAAAAATATTTTCTGTGTTTGTGAATTGTGTGCGCAGTAGCCGCACGTGCATCAACAAAGTAGTGCCAAGCGTGCGCCTGTGTCACAAGTAAAGGGCTGGCTGGCTTTTCCGTTAAAGGGTGCTGTAACCCCCAAAGTACACTCCAAACAAAATAAAAAAATATTTTCAGTGTTTGTGAATTGTGTGCGCAGTAGCCGCACGTGCATCAACAAAGTAGTGCCAAGCGTGCGCCTGTGTCATAAGTAAAGGGCCGGCTGTGGCATGACCATTAAAGGGTGCTGTAACCCCCAAAGTACACTCCAAACAAAATAAAAAAATATTTTCTGTGTTTGTGAATTGTGTGCGCAGTAGCCGCACGTGCATCAACAAAGTAGTGCCAAGCGTGCGCCTGTGTCATAAGTAAAGGACCGGCTGACTTGACCATTAAAAGGTGCTGTAACCCCCAATGTACACTCCAAACAAAATAAAAAAATATTTTCTGTGTTTGTGAATTTTGTGCGCAGTAGCCGCACGTGCATCAACAAAGTAGTGCCAAGCGTGCGCCTGTGTCATAAGTAAAGGACCGGCTGGCTTGACCATTATAGGGTGCTGTAACCCCCAAAGTACACTCCAGTCCAAACCAAATAAAAAAATATTTTCTGTGTTTGTGAATTGTGTGCGCAGTAGCCGCACGTGCATCAACAAAGTAGTGCCAAACGTGCGCCTGTGTCAAAAGTAAAGGGCCGGCTGGCTTGACCATTATAGGGTGTTGTAACCCCAAAAGTACACTCCAAACAAAATAAAAAAATATTTTCTGTGTTTGTGAATTTTGTGCGCAGTAGCCGCACGTGCATCAACAAAGTAGTGCCAAGCGTGCGCCTGTTTCATAAGTAAAGGACCGGCTGGCTTGACCTTTATAGGGTGCTGTAACCCCCAAAGTACACTCCAGTCCAAACCAAATAAAAAAATATTTTCTGTGTTTGTGAATTGTGTGCGCAGTAGCCGCACGTGCATCAGCAAAGTAGTGCCAAGCGTGCGCCCTTGTCAAAAGTAAAGGGCCGGCTGGCTTGACCATTAAAGGGTGCTGTAAACCCAAAAGTACACTCCAAACAAAATAAAAAAATATTTTCTGTGTTTGTGAATTGTGTGTGCAGTAGCCGCACGTGCATCAACAAAGTAGTGCCAAGTGTGCGCCTGTGTCATAAGTAATGGGCCAGCTGGCTTGACCATTAAAGGGTGCTGTAACCCCCAAAGTACACTCCAAACAAAATAAAAAAATATTTTCTGTGTTTGTGAATTGTGTGCGCAGTAGCCGCACGTGCATCAACAAAGTAGTGCCAAGAGTGCGCCAGTGTCATAAGTAAAGGACCGGCTGGCTTGACCATTAAAAGGTGCTGTAACCCCCAAAGTACACTCCAAACAAAATAAAAAAATATTTCCTGTGTTTGTGAATTGTGTGTGCAGTAGCGGCACATGCATCAACAAAGCAGTGCCAAGCGTGCGCCTGTGTCATAAGTAAACGGCAGGCTGGCTTGACCATTAAAGGGTGCTGTAACCCCCAAAGTACAATCCAAATAAAATAAAAAAATATTTTCTGTGTGTGTGAATTGTGTGCGCAGTAGCCGCACGTGCATCAACAAAGTGCCAAGCGTGCGTCTGCGTCATAAGTAAAGGGTCAGCTGGCTTGACCATTAAAGGGAGCTGTAACCCCAAAAGTACACTCCAAACAAAATAAAAAAATATTTTCTGTGTTTGTGAATTCTGTGCGCAGTAGCCGCACGTGCATCAACAAAGTAGTGCCAAGCGTGCGCCTGTGTCATAAGTAAAGGGCCGGCTGGCTTGACCATTATAGTGTGCTGTAACCCCCAAAGTACACTCCAAACAAAGTAAAAAAATATTTTCTGTGTTTGTGAATTGTGTGCGCAGTAGCCGCACGTGCATCAACAAAGTAGTGCCAAGCGTGCGCCTGTGTCACAAGTAAAGGGCTGGCTGGCTTGACCGTTAAAGGGTGCTGTAACCCCCAAAGTACACTCCAAACAAAATAAAAAAATATTTTCTGTGTTTGTGAATTGTGTGCGCAGTAGCCGCACGTGCATCAACAAAGTAGTGCCAAGCGTGCGCCTGTGTCATAAGTAAAGGACCGGCTGGCTTGACCATTATAGGGTGCTGTAACCCCCAAAGTACACTCCAGTCCAAACCAAATAAAAAAATATTTTCTGTGTTTGTGAATTGTGTGCGCAGTAGCCGCACGTGCATCAACAAAGTAGTGCCAAGCGTGCGCCTGTGTCAAAAGTAAAGGGCTGGCTGGCTTGACCATTATAGGGTGTTGTAACCCCAAAAGTACACTCCAAACAAAATAAAAAAATATTTTCTGTGTTTGTGAATTGTGTGCACAGTAGTCGCACGTGCATCAACAAAGTAGTGCCAAGCGTGCGCCTGTGTCTTAAGTAAAGGGCCGGCTGGATTGACTATTAAAGGGTGCTGTAACCCCCAAAGTACACTCCAAACAAAATAAAAAAATATTTTCTGTGTTTGTGAATTGTGTGCGCAGTAGCCGCACGTGCATCAACAAAGTAGTGCCAAGCGTGCGCCTGTGTCATAAGTAAAGGGCCAGCTGGCTTGACCGTTAAAGGGTGCTGTAACCCCCAAAGTACACTCCAAACAAAATAAAAAAATATTTTCTGTGTTTGTGAATTTTGTGCGCAGTAGCCGCACGTGCATTAACAAAGTAGTGCCAAGCGTGCGCCTGTGTCATAAGTAAAGGACCGGCTGGCTTGAACTTTATAGGGTGCTGTAACCCCCAAAGTACACTCCAGTCCAAACCAAATAAAAAAATATTTTCTGTGTTTGTGAATTGTGTGCGCAGTAGCCGCACGTGCATCAACAAAGTAGTGCCAAGCGTGCGCCTGTGTCACAAGTAAAGGGCTGGCTGGCTTGACCATTAAAGGGAGCTGTAACCCCCAAAGTACACTCCAAACAAAATAAAAAAATATTTTCTGTGTTTGTGAATTGTGTGTGCAGTAGCCGCAAATGCATCAACAAAGTAGTGCCAAGCGTGCGCCTGTGTCATAAGTAAAGGGCCGGCTGGCTTGACCATTATAGTGTGCTGTAACCCCCAAAGTACACTCCAAACAAAGTAAAAAAATATTTTCTGTGTTTGTGAATTGTGTGCGCAGTAGCCGCACGTGCATCAACAAAGTAGTGCCAAGCGTGCGCCTGTGTCACAAGTAAAGGGCTGGCTGGCTTGACCGTTAAAGGGTGCTGTAACCCCCAAAGTACACTCCAAACAAAATAAAAAAATATTTTCTGTGTTTGTGAATTGTGTGCGCAGTAGCCGCACGTCCATCAACAAAGTAGTGCCAAGCGTGCGCCTGTGTCATAAGTAAAGGGCCAGCTGTGGCATGACCATTAAAGGGTGCTGTAACCCCCAAAGTACACTCCAAACAAAATAAAAAAATATTTTCTGTGTTTGTGAATTGTGTGCGCAGTAGCCGCACGTGCATCAACAAAGTAGTGCCAAGCGTGCGCCTGTGTCATAAGTAAAGGACCGGCTGACTTGACCATTAAAAGGTGCTGTAACCCCCAATGTACACTCCAAACAAAATAAAAAAATATTTTCTGTGTTTGTGAATTTTGTGCGCAGTAGCCGCACGTGCATCAACAAAGTAGTGCCAAGCGTGCGCCTGTGTCATAAGTAAAGGACCGGCTGGCTTGACCATTATAGGGTGCTGTAACCCCCAAAGTACACTCCAGTCCAAACCAAATAAAAAAATATTTTCTGTGTTTGTGAATTGTGTGCGCAGTAGCCGCACGTGCATCAACAAAGTAGTGCCAAGCGTGCGCCTGTGTCAAAAGTAAAGGGCTGGCTGGCTTGACCATTATAGGGTGTTGTAACCCCAAAAGTACACTCCAAACAAAATAAAAAAATATTTTCTGTGTTTGTGAATTGTGTGCGCAGTAGCCGCACGTGCATCAACAAAGTAGTGCCAAGCGTGCGCCTGTGTCTTAAGTAAAGGGCCGGCTGGATTGACTATTAAAGGGTGCTGTAACCCCCAAAGTACACTCCAAACAAAATAAAAAAATATTTTCTGTGTTTGTGAATTGTGTGCGCAGTAGCCGCACGTGCATCAACAAAGTAGTGCCAAGCGTGCGCCTGTGTCATAAGTAAAGGGCCAGCTGGCTTGACCGTTAAAGGGTGCTGTAACCCCCAAAGTACACTCCAAACAAAATAAAAAAATATTTTCTGTGTTTGTGAATTTTGTGCGCAGTAGCCGCACGTGCATTAACAAAGTAGTGCCAAGCGTGCGCATGTGTCATAAGTAAAGGACCGGCTGGCTTGAACTTTATAGGGTGCTGTAACCCCCAAAGTACACTCCAGTCCAAACCAAATAAAAAAATATTTTCTGTGTTTGTGAATTGTGTGCGCAGTAGCCGCACGTGCATCAACAAAGTAGTGCCAAGCGTGCGCCTGTGTCACAAGTAAAGGGCTGGCTGGCTTGACCATTAAAGGGAGCTGTAACCCCCAAAGTACACTCCAAACAAAATAAAAAAATATTTTCTGTGTTTGTGAATTCTGTGCGCAGTAGCCGCACGTGCATCAACAAAGTAGTGCCAAGCGTGCGCCTGTGTCATAAGTAAAGGGCCGGCTGGCTTGACCTTTAAAGGGTGCTGTAACCCCCAAAGTACACTCCAAACAAAAGAAAAAAATATTTTCTGTGTTTGTGAATTGTGTGTGCAGTAGCCGCAAATGCATCAACAAAGTAGTGCCAAGCGTGCGCCTGTGTCATAAGTAAAGGGCCGGCTGGCTTGACCATTATAGTGTGCTGTAACCCCCAAAGTACACTCCAAACAAAGTAAAAAAATATTTTCTGTGTTTGTGAATTGTGTGCGCAGTAGCCGCACGTGCATCAACAAAGTAGTGCCAAGCGTGCGCCTGTGTCACAAGTAAAGGGCTGGCTGGCTTGACCGTTAAAGGGTGCTGTAACCCCCAAAGTACACTCCAAACAAAATAAAAAAATATTTTCTGTGTTTGTGAATTGTGTGCGCAGTAGCCGCACGTGCATCAACAAAGTAGTGCCAAGCGTGCGCCTGTGTCATAAGTAAAGGGCCGGCTGTGGCATGACCATTAAAGGGTGCTGTAACCCCCAAAGTACACTCCAAACAAAATAAAAAAATATTTTCTGTGTTTGTGAATTGTGTGCGCAGTAGCCGCACGTGCATCAACAAAGTAGTGCCAAGCGTGCGCCTGTGTCATAAGTAAAGGACCGGCTGACTTGACCATTAAAAGGTGCTGTAACCCCCAATGTACACTCCAAACAAAATAAAAAAATATTTTCTGTGTTTGTGAATTTTGTGCGCAGTAGCCGCACGTGCATCAACAAAGTAGTGCCAAGCGTGCGCCTGTGTCATAAGTAAAGGACCGGCTGGCTTGACCATTATAGGGTGCTGTAACCCCCAAAGTACACTCCAGTCGAAACCAAATAAAAAAATATTTTCTGTGTTTGTGAATTGTGTGCGCAGTAGCCGCACGTGTATCAACAAAGTAGTGCCAAGCGTGCGCCTGTGTCAAAAGTAAAGGGCCGGCTGGCTTGACCATTATAGGGTGTTGTAACCCCAAAAGTACACTCCAAACAAAATAAAAAAATATTTTCTGTGTTTGTGAATTGTGTGCGCAGTTGCCGCACGTGCATCAACAAAGTAGTGCCAAGCGTGCGCCTGTGTCATAAGTAAAGGGCCGTCTGGATTGACTATTAAAGGGTGCTGTAACCCCCAAAGTACACTCCAAACAAAATAAAAAAATATTTTCTGTGTTTGTGAATTGTGTGCGCAGTAGCCGCACGTGCATCAACAAAGTAGTGCCAAGCGTGCGCCTGTGTCATAAGTAAAGGGCCAGCTGGCTTGACCGTTAAAGGGTGCTGTAACCCCCAAAGTACACTCCAAACAAAATAAAAAAATATTTTCTGTGTTTGTGAATTGTGTGCGCAGTAGCCGCACGTGCATCAACAAAGTAGTGCCAAGCGTGCGCCTGTGTCATAAGTAAAGGACCGGCTGACTTGACCATTAAAAGGTGCTGTAACCCCCAATGTACACTCCAAACAAAATAAAAAAATATTTTCTGTGTTTGTGAATTTTGTGCGCAGTAGCCGCACGTGCATCAACAAAGTAGTGCCAAGCGTGCGCCTGTGTCATAAGTAAAGGACCGGCTGGCTTGACCATTATAGGGTGCTGTAACCCCCAAAGTACACTCCAGTCCAAACCAAATAAAAAAATATTTTCTGTGTTTGTGAATTGTGTGCGCAGTAGCCGCACGTGCATCAACAAAGTAGTGCCAAGCGTGCGCCTGTGTCAAAAGTAAAGGGCCGGCTGGCTTGACCATTATAGGGTGTTGTAACCCCAAAAGTACACTCCAAACAAAATAAAAAAATATTTTCTGTGTTTGTGAATTTTGTGCGCAGTAGCCGCACGTGCATCAACAAAGTAGTGCCAAGCGTGCGCCTGTTTCATAAGTAAAGGACCGGCTGGCTTGACCTTTATAGGGTGCTGTAACCCCCAAAGTACACTCCAGTCCAAACCAAATAAAAAAATATTTTCTGTGTTTGTGAATTGTGTGCGCAGTAGCCGCACGTGCATCAGCAAAGTAGTGCCAAGCGTGCGCCTGTGTCAAAAGTAAAGGGCCGGCTGGCTTGACCATTAAAGGGTGCTGTAAACCCAAAAGTACACTCCAAACAAAATAAAAAAATATTTTCTGTGTTTGTGAATTGTGTGTGCAGTAGCCGCACGTGCATCAACAAAGTAGTGCCAAGTGTGCGCCTGTGTCATAAGTAATGGGCCAGCTGGCTTGACCATTAAAGGGTGCTGTAACCCCCAAAGTACACTCCAAACAAAATAAAAAAATATTTTCTGTGTTTGTGAATTGTGTGCGCAGTAGCCGCACGTGCATCAACAAAGTAGTGCCAAGCGTGCGCCTGTGTCATAAGTAAAGGACCGGCTGGCTTGACCATTAAAAGGTGCTGTAACCCCCAAAGTACACTCCAAACAAAATAAAAAAATATTTCCTGTGTTTGTGAATTGTGTGTGCAGTAGCGGCACATGCATCAACAAAGTAGTGCCAAGCGTGCGCCTGTGTCATAAGTAAACGGCAGGCTGGCTTGACCATTAAAGGGTGCTGTAACCCCCAAAGTACAATCCAAATAAAATAAAAAAATATTTTCTGTTTGTGTGAATTGTGTGCGCAGTAGCCGCACGTGCATCAACAAAGTGCCAAGCGTGCGTCTGCGTCATAAGTAAAGGGTCAGCTGGCTTGACCATTAAAGGGAGCTGTAACCCCCAAAGTACACTCCAAACAAAATAAAAAAATATTTTCTGTGTTTGTGAATTCTGTGCGCAGTAGCCGCACGTGCATCAACAAAGTAGTGCCAAGCGTGCGCCTGTGTCATAAGTAAAGGGCCGGCTGGCTTGACCATTATAGTGTGCTGTAACCCCCAAAGTACACTCCAAACAAAGTAAAAAAATATTTTCTGTGTTTGTGAATTGTGTGCGCAGTAGCCGCACGTGCATCAACAAAGTAGTGCCAAGCGTGCGCCTGTGTCACAAGTAAAGGGCTGGCTGGCTTGACCGTTAAAGGGTGCTGTAACCCCCAAAGTACACTCCAAACAAAATAAAAAAATATTTTCTGTGTTTGTGAATTGTGTGCGCAGTAGCCGCACGTGCATCAACAAAGTAGTGCCAAGCGTGCGCCTGTGTCATAAGTAAAGGGCCGGCTGTGGCATGACCATTAAAGGGTGCTGTAACCCCCAAAGTACACTCCAAACAAAATAAAAAAATATTTTCTATGTTTGTGAATTGTGTGCGCAGTAGCCGCACGTGCATCAACAAAGTAGTGCCAAGCGTGCGCCTGTGTCATAAGTAAAGGACCAGCTGACTTGACCATTAAAAGGTGCTGTAACCCCCAATGTACACTCCAAACAAAATAAAAAAATATTTTCTGTGTTTGTGAATTTTGTGCGCAGTAGCCGCACGTGCATCAACAAAGTAGTGCCAAGCGTGCGCCTGTGTCATAAGTAAAGGACCGGCTGGCTTGACCATTATAGGGTGCTGTAACCCCCAAAGTACACTCCAGTCCAAACCAAATAAAAAAATATTTTCTGTGTTTGTGAATTGTGTGCGCAGTAGCCGCACGTGCATCAACAAAGTAGTGCCAAGCGTGCGCCTGTGTCAAAAGTAAAGGGCTGGCTGGCTTGACCATTATAGGGTGTTGTAACCCCAAAAGTACACTCCAAACAAAATAAAAAAATATTTTCTGTGTTTGTGAATTGTGTGCGCAGTAGCCGCACGTGCATCAACAAAGTAGTGCCAAGCGTGCGCCTGTGTCTTAAGTAAAGGGTCGGCTGGATTGACTATTAAAGGGTGCTGTAACCCCCAAAGTACACTCCAAACAAAATAAAAAAATATTTTCTGTGTTTGTGAATTGTGTGCGCAGTAGCCGCACGTGCATCAACAAAGTAGTGCCAAGCGTGCGCCTGTGTCATAAGTAAAGGGCCAGCTGGCTTGACCGTTAAAGGGTGCTGTAACCCCCAAAGTACACTCCAAACAAAATAAAAAAATATTTTCTGTGTTTGTGAATTTTGTGCGCAGTAGCCGCACGTGCATTAACAAAGTAGTGCCAAGCGTGCGCCTGTGTCATAAGTAAAGGACCGGCTGGCTTGAACTTTATAGGGTGCTGTAACCCCCAAAGTACACTCCAGTCCAAACCAAATAAAAAAATATTTTCTGTGTTTGTGAATTGTGTGCGCAGTAGCCGCACGTGCATCAACAAAGTAGTGCCAAGCGTGCGCCTGTGTCACAAGTAAAGGGCTGGCTGGCTTGACCATTAAAGGGAGCTGTAACCCCCAAAGTACACTCCAAACAAAATAAAAAAATATTTTCTGTGTTTGTGAATTCTGTGCGCAGTAGCCGCACGTGCATCAACAAAGTAGTGCCAAGCGTGCGCCTGTGTCATAAGTAAAGGGCCGGCTGGCTTGACCTTTAAAGGGTGCTGTAACCCCCAAAGTACACTCCAAACAAAATAAAAAAATATTTTCTGTGTTTGTGAATTGTGTGTGCAGTAGCCGCAAATGCATCAACAAAGTAGTGCCAAGCGTGCGCCTGTGTCATAAGTAAAGGGCCGGCTGGCTTGACCATTATAGTGTGCTGTAACCCCCAAAGTACACTCCAAACAAAGTAAAAAAATATTTTCTGTGTTTGTGAATTGTGTGCGCAGTAGCCGCACGTGCATCAACAAAGTAGTGCCAAGCGTGCGCCTGTGTCACAAGTAAAGGGCTGGCTGGCTTGACCGTTAAAGGGTGCTGTAACCCCCAAAGTACACTCCAAACAAAATAAAAAAATATTTTCTGTGTTTGTGAATTGTGTGCGCAGTAGCCGCACGTGCATCAACAAAGTAGTGCCAAGCGTGCGCCTGTGTCATAAGTAAAGGGCCGGCTGTGGCATGACCATTAAAGGGTGCTGTAACCCCCAAAGTACACTCCAAACAAAATAAAAAAATATTTTCTGTGTTTGTGAATTGTGTGCGCAGTAGCCGCACGTGCATCAACAAAGTAGTGCCAAGCGTGCGCCTGTGTCATAAGTAAAGGACCGGCTGACTTGACCATTAAAAGGTGCTGTAACCCCCAATGTACACTCCAAACAAAATAAAAAAATATTTTCTGTGTTTGTGAATTTTGTGCGCAGTAGCCGCACGTGCATCAACAAAGTAGTGCCAAGCGTGCGCCTGTGTCATAAGTAAAGGACCGGCTGGCTTGACCATTATAGGGTGCTGTAACCCCCAAAGTACACTCCAGTCGAAACCAAATAAAAAAATATTTTCTGTGTTTGTGAATTGTGTGCGCAGTAGCCGCACGTGCATCAACAAAGTAGTGCCAAGCGTGCGCCTGTGTCAAAAGTAAAGGGCCGGCTGGCTTGACCATTATAGGGTGTTGTAACCCCAAAAGTACACTCCAAACAAAATAAAAAAATATTTTCTGTGTTTGTGAATTGTGTGCGCAGTTGCCGCACGTGCATCAACAAAGTAGTGCCAAGCGTGCGCCTGTGTCTTAAGTAAAGGGCCGTCTGGATTGACTATTAAAGGGTGCTGTAACCCCCAAAGTACACTCCAAACAAAATAAAAAAATATTTTCTGTGTTTGTGAATTGTGTGCGCAGTAGCCGCACGTGCATCAACAAAGTAGTGCCAAGCGTGCGCCTGTGTCATAAGTAAAGGGCCAGCTGGCTTGACCGTTAAAGGGTGCTGTAACCCCCAAAGTACACTCCAAACAAAATAAAAAAATATTTTCTGTGTTTGTGAATTTTGTGCGCAGTAGCCGCACGTGCATCAACAAAGTAGTGCCAAGCGTGCGCCTGTGTCATAAGTAAAGGACCGGCTGGCTTGAACTTTATAGGGTGCTGTAACCCCCAAAGTACACTCCAGTCCAAACCAAATAAAAAAATATTTTCTGTGTTTGTGAATTGTGTGCGCAGTAGCCGCAAGTGCATCAACAAAGTAGTGCCAAGCGTGCGCCTGTGTCACAAGTAAAGGGCTGGCTGGCTTGACCGTTAAAGGGTGCTGTAACCCCCAAAGTACACTCCAAACAAAATAAAAAAATATTTTCTGTGTTTGTGAATTGTGTGCGCAGTAGCCGCACGTGAATCAACAAAGTAGTGCCAAGCGTGCGCCTGTGTCATAAGTAAAGGGCCGGCTGGCTTGACCATTATAGTGTGCTGTAACCCCCAAAGTACACTCCAAACAAAATAAAAAAACATTTTCTGTGATTGTGAATGGAGTGCGCAGTTGCCGCACGTGCATCAGCAAAGTAGTGCCAAACGTGCGCCTGTGTCATAAGTAAAGGGCCGGCTGGCTTGACCGTTAAAGGGTGCTGTAACCCCCAAAGTACACTCCAAACAAAATAAAAAAATATTTTCTGTGTTTGTGAATTGTGTGCGCAGTAGCCGCACGTGCATCAACAAAGTAGTGCCAAGCGTGCGCCTGTGTCATAAGTAAAGGGCAGGCTGGCTTGACCGTTAAAGGGTGCTGTAACCCCCAAAGTACACTCCAAACAAAATAAAAAAAATATTTTCTGTGTTTGTTTATTGTGTGCGCAATAGCCGCACGTGCATCAACAATGTAGGGCCAAGCGTGCGCCTGCGTCATAAGTAAAGGGCCAGCTGGCTTGACCATTAAAGTGTGCTGTAACCCCCAAAGTACACTCCAAACAAAATAAAAAAATATTTTCTGTGTTTGTGAATTGTGTGCGCAGTAGCCTCACGTGCATCAACAAAGTAGTGCCAAGCGTGCGCCTGTGTCATAAGTAAAGGGCCGGCTGGCTTGACCGTTAAAAGGTGCTGTAACCCCCAAAGTACACTCCAAACAAAAAAAATAAATATTTTCTGTGTTTGTGAATTTTGTGCGCAGTAGCCGCACGTGCATCAACAAAGTAGTGCCAAGCGTGCGCCTGTGTCATAAGTAAAGGACCGGCTGGCTTGACCTTTATAGGGTGCTGTAACCCCCAAAGTACACTCCAGTCCAAACCAAATAAAAAAATATTTTCTGTGTTTGTGAATTGTGTGCACAGTAGCCGCACGTGCATCAGCAAAGTAGTGCCAAGCGTGCGCCTGTGTCAAAAGTAAAGGGCCGGCTGGCTTGACCATTAAAGGGTGCTGTAAACCCAAAAGTACACTCCAAACAAAATAAAAAAATATTTTCTGTGTTTGTGAATTGTGTGTGCAGTAGCCGCACGTGCATCAACAAAGTAGTGCCAAGTGTGCGCCTGTGTCATAAGTAAAGGGCCGGCTGGCTTGACCATTAAAGGGTGCTGTAACCCCCAAAGTACACTCCAAACAAAATAAAAAAATATTTTCTGTGTTTGTGAATTGTGTGCGCAGTAGCCGCACGTGCATCAACAAAGTAGTGCCAAGCGTGCGCCTGTGTCATAAGTAAAGGACCGGCTGGCTTGACCATTAAAAGGTGCTGTAACCCCCAAAGTACACTCCAAACAAAATAAAAAAATATTTCCTGTGTTTGTGAATTGTGTGTGCAGTAGCGGCACATGCATCAACAAAGCAGTGCCAAGCGTGCGCCTGTGTCATAAGTAAAGGGCCGGCTGGCTTGACCATTAAAGGGTGCTGTAACCCCCTAAGTACACTCCAAATAAAATAAAAAAATATTTTCTGTGTGTGTGAATTGTGTGCGCAGTAGCCGCACGTGCATCAACAAAGTGTCAAGCGTGCGTCTGCGTCATAAGTAAAGGGTCAGCTGGCTTGACCATTAAAGGGAGCTGTAACCTCCAAAGTACACTCCAAACAAAATAAAAAAATATTTTCTGTGTTTGTGAATTCTGTGCGCAGTAGCCGCACGAGCATCAACAAAGTAGTGCCAAGCGTGCGCCTGTGTCATAAGTAAAGGGCCGGCTGGCTTGACCTTTAAAGGGTGCTGTAACCCCCAAAGTACACTCCAAACAAAATAAAAAAATATTTTCTGTGTTTGTGAATTGTGTGTGCAGTAGCCGCACATGCATCAACAAAGTAGTGCCAAGCGTGCGCCTGTGTCATAAGTAAAGGGCCGGCTGGCTTGACCATTATAGTGTGCTGTAACCCCCAAAGTACACTCCAAACAAAGTAAAAAAATATTTTCTGTGTTTGTAAATTGTGTGCGCAGTAGCCGCACGTGCATCAACAAAGTAGTGCCAAGCATGCGCCTGTGTCACAAGTAAAGGGCTGGCTGGCTTGACCGTTAAAGGGTGCTGTAACCCCCAAAGTACACTCCAAACAAAATAAAAAAATATTTTCTGTGTTTGTGAATTGTGTGCGCAGTAGCCGCACGTGCATCAACAAAGTAGTGCCAAGCGTGCGCCTGTGTCATAAGTAAAGGGCCGGCTGTGGCATGACCATTAAAGGGTGCTGTAACCCCCAAAGTACACTCCAAACAAAATAAAAAAATATTTTCTGTGTTTGTGAATTGTGTGCGCAGTAGCCGCACGTGCATCAACAAAGTAGTGCCAAGCATGCGCCTGTGTCATAAGTAAAGGACCGGCTGACTTGACCATTAAAAGGTGCTGTAACCCCCAATGTACACTCCAAACAAAATAAAAAAATATTTTCTGTGTTTGTGAATTTTGTGCGCAGTAGCCGCACGTGCATCAACAAAGTAGTGCCAAGCTTGCGCCTGTGTCACAAGTAAAGGGCTGGCTGGCTTGACCATTAAAGGGAGCTGTAACCCCCAAAGTACACTCCAAACAAAATAAAAAAATATTTTCTGTGTTTGTGAATTCTGTGCGCAGTAGCCGCACGTGCATCAACAAAGTAGTGCCAAGCGTGCGCCTGTGTCATAAGTAAAGGGCCGGCTGGCTTGACCTTTAAAGGGTGCTGTAACCCCCAAAGTACACTCCAAACAAAATAAAAAAATATTTTCTGTCTTTGTGAATTGTGTGTGCAGTATCCGCAAATGCATCAACAAAGTAGTGCCAAGCGTGCGCCTGTGTCATAAGTAAAGGGCCGGCTGGCTTGACCATTATAGTGTGCTGTAACCCCCAAAGTACACTCCAAACAAAGTAAAAAAATATTTTCTGTGTTTGTGAATTGAGTGCGCAGTAGCCGCACGTGCATCAACAAAGTAGTGCCAAGCGTGCGCCTGTGTCACAAGTAAAGGGCTGGCTGGCTTCACCGTTAAAGGGTGCTGTAACCCCCAAAGTACACTCCAAACAAAATAAAAAAATATTTTCTGTGTTTGTGAATTGTGTGCGCAGTAGCCGCACGTGCATCAACAAAGTAGTGCCAAGCGTGCGCCTGTGTCATAAGTAAAGGGCCGGCTGTGGCATGACCATTAAAGGGTGCTGTAACCCCCAAAGTACACTCCAAACAAAATAAAAAAATATTTTCTGTGTTTGTGAATTGTGTGCACTGTAGCTGCACGTGCATCAACAAAGTAGTGCCAAGCGTGCGCCTGTGTCATAAGTAAAGGACCGGCTGACTTGACCATTAAAAGGTGCTGTAACCCCCAATGTACACTCCAAACAAAATAAAAAAATATTTTCTGTGTTTGTGAATTTTGTGCGCAGTAGCCGCACGTGCATCAACAAAGTAGTGCCAAGCGTGCGCCTGTGTCATAAGTAAAGGACCGGCTGGCTTGACCATTATAGGGTGCTGTAACCCCCAAAGTACACTCCAGTCCAAACCAAATAAAAAAATATTTTCTGTGTTTGTGAATTGTGTGCGCAGTAGCTGCACGTGCATCAACAAAGTAGTGCCAAGCGTGCGCCTGTGTCAAAAGTAAAGGGCCGGCTGGCTTGACCATTATAGGGTGTTGTAACCCCAAAAGTACACTCCAAACAAAATAAAAAAATATTTTCTGTGTTTGTGAATTGTGTGCGCAGTAGCCGCACGTGCATCAACAAAGTAGTGCCAAGCGTGCGCCTGTGTCTTAAGTAAAGGGCCGGCTGGATTGACTATTAAAGGGTGCTGTAACCCCCAAAGTACACTCCAAACAAAATAAAAAAATATTTTCTGTGTTTGTGAATTGTGTGCGCAGTAGCCGCACGTGCAACAAACAAAGTAGTGCCAAGCGTGCGCCTGTGTCATAAGTAAAGGGCCAGCTGGCTTGACCGCTAAAGGGTGCTGTAACCCCCAAAGTACACTCCAAACAAAATAAAAAAATATTTTCTGTGTTTGTGACTTTTGTGAGCAGTAGCCGCACGTGCATCAACAAAGTAGTGCCAAGCGTGCGCCTGTGACATAAGTAAAGGACCGGCTGGCTTGAACTTTATAGGGTGCTGTAACCCCCAAAGTACACTCCAGTCCAAACCAAATAAAAAAATATTTTCTGTGTTTGTGAATTGTGTGCGCAGTAGCCGCACGTGCATCAACAAAGTAGTGCCAAGCGTGCGCCTGTGTCACAAGTAAAGGGCTGGCTGGCTTGACCGTTAAAGGGTGCTGTAACCCCCAAAGTACACTCCAAACAAAATAAAAAAATATTTTCTGTGTTTGTGAATTGTGTGCGCAGTAGCCTCACGTGCATCAACAAAGTAGTGCCAAGCGTGCGCCTGTGTCATAAGTAAAGGGCCGGCTGGCTTGACCATTAAAGGGTGCTGTAACCCCCAAAGTACTCTCCAAACAAAATAAAAAAATATTTTCTGTGTTTGTGAATTGTGTGCGCAGCAGCCGCACATGCATCAACAAAGTAGTGCCAAGCGTGCGCCTGTGTCATAAGTAAAGGGCAGGCTGGCTTGACCATTAAAGGGTGCTGTAACCCCCAAAGTACACTCCAAACAAAGTAAAAAAATATTTTCTGTGTTTGTGAATTGTGTGCGCAGTAGCCGCACGTGCATCAACAAAGTAGTGCCAAGCGTGCGCCTGTGTCACAAGTAAAGGGCTCGCTGGCTTGACCGTTAAAGGGTGCTGTAACCCCCAAAGTAGACTCCAAACAAAATAAAAAAATATTTTCTGTGTTTGTGAATTGTGTGCGCAGTAGCCGCACGTGCATCAACAAAGTAGTGCCAAGCGTGCGCCTGTGTCATAAGTAAAGGGCCGGCTGTGGCATGACCGTTAAAGGCTGATGTAACCCCCAAAGTACACTCCAAACAAAATAAAAAAATATTTTCTGTGTTTGTGAATTGTGTGCGCAGTAGCCGCACGTGCATCAACAAAGTAGTGCCAAGCGTGCGACTGTGTCATAAGTAAAGGACCGGCTGGCTTGACCATTAAAAGGTGCTGTAACCCCCAAAGTACACTCCAAACAAAATAAAAAAATATTTCCTGTGTTTGTGAATTGTGTGTGCAGTAGCGGCACATGCATCAACAAAGCAGTGCCAAGCGTGCGCCTGTGTCATCAGTAAAGGGCCGGCTGGCTTGACCGTTAAAGGGTGCTGTAACCCCAATATTACACTCCAAACAAAATAAAAAAATATTTTCTGTGTTTGTGAATTGTGTGCGCAGTAGCTGCACGTGCATCAACAAAGTAGTGCCAAGCGTGCGCCTGTGTCATAAGTAAAGGGCCGGCTGGCTTGACCATTAAAGGGTGCTGTAACCCCCAAAGTACTCTCCAAACAAAATAAAAAAATATTTTCTGTGTTTGTGAATTGTGTGCGCAGCAGCCGCACATGCATCAACAATGTAGTGCCAAGCGTGCGCCTGTGTCATAAGTAAAGGGCCGGCTGGCTTGACCATTAAAGGGTGCTGTAACCCCCAAAGTACACTCCAAACAAAGTAAAAAAAATTTTCTGTGTTTGTGAATTGTGTGCACAGTAGCCGCACGTGCATCAACAAAGTAGTGCCAAGCGTGCGCCTGTGTCACAAGTAAAGGGCTGGCTGGCTTGACCGTTAAAGGGTGCTGTAACCCCCAAAGTACACTCCAAACAAAATAAAAAAATCTTTTCTGTGTTTGTGAATTGTGTGCGCAGTAGCCGCACGTGCATCAACAAAGTAGTGCCAAGCGTGCGCCTGTGTCATAAGTAAAGGGCCGGCTGTGCCATGACCGTTAAAGGGTGCTGTAACCCCCAAAGTACACTCCAAACAAAATAAAAAAATATTTTCTGTGTTTGTGAATTGTGTGCGCAGTAGCCGCACGTGCATCAACAAAGTAGTGCCAAGCGTGCGCCTGTGTCATAAGTAAAGGACTGGCTGGCTTGACCATTAAAAGGTGCTGTAACCCCCAAAGTACACTCCAAACAAAATAAAAAAATATTTCCTGTGTTTGTGAATTGTGTGTGCAGTAGCGGCACATGCATCAACAAAGCAGTGCCAAGCGTGCGCCTGTGTCATAAGTAAAGGGCCGGCTGGCTTGACCATTAAAGGGTGCTGTAACCCCAAAGTACACTCCAAACAAAATAAAAAAATATTTTCTGTGTTTGAGAATTGTGTGCGCAGTAGCAGCACGTGCATCAACAAAGTAGTGCCAAGCGTGCGCCTGTGTCATAAGTAAAGGGCCAGCTGGCTTGACCGGTATAGGGTGCTGTAACCCCCAAAGTACACTCCAAACAAAATAAAAAAATATTTTCTGTGTGTGTGAATTGTGTGCGCAGTAGCCGCACGTGCATCAACAAAGTGCCAAGCGTTCGTCTGCGTCATAAGTAAAGTGTCAGCTGGCTTGACCATTAAAGGGTGCTGTAACCCCCAAAGTACACTCCAAACAAAATAAAAAAATATTTTCTGTGTTTGTGAATTGTGTGCGCAGTAGCCGCATGTGCATCAACAAAGTAGTGCCAAGCGTGCGCCTGTGTCATAAGAAAAGGGCCGGCTGGCTTGACCTTTAAAGGGTGCTGTAACCCCCAAAGTACACTCCAAACAAAATAAAAAAATATTTACTGTGTTTGTGAATTGTGTGTGCAGTAGCCGCACATGCATCAACAAAGTAGTGCTAAGCGTGCGCCTGTGTCATAAGTAAAAGGCCGGCTAGCTTGACCATTATAGTGTGCTGTAACCCCCAAAGTACACTCCAAACAAAGTAAAAAAATATTTTCTGTGTTTGTGAATTGTGTGCGCAGTAGCCGCACGTGCATCAACAAAGTAGTGCCAAGCGTGCGCCTGTGTCATAAGTAATGGGCCGGCTGTGGCATGACCGTTAAAGGGTGCTGTAACCCCAATATTACACTCCAAACAAAATAAAAAAATATTTTCTGTGTTTGTGAATTGTGTGCGCAGCAGCCGCACATGCATCAACAAAGTAGTGCCAAGCGTGCGCCTGTGTCATAAGTAAAGGGCCGGCTGGCTTGACCATTAAAGGGTGCTGTAACCCCCAAAGTACACTCCAAACAAAGTAAAAAAATATTTTCTGTGTTTGTGAATTGTGTGCGCAGTAGCCGCACGTGCATCAACAAAGTAGTGCCAAGCATGCGCCTGTGTCACAAGTAAAGGGCTGGCTGGCTTGACCATTAAAGGGTGCTGTAACCCCCAAAGTACACTCCAAACAAAATAAAAAAATCTTTTCTGTGTTTGTGAATTGTGTGCGCAGTAGCCGCACGTGCATCAACAAAGTAGTGCCAAGCGTGCGCCTGTGTCATAAGTAAAGGGCCGGCTGTGGCATGACCGTTAAAGGGTGCTGTAACCCCCAAAGTACACTCCAAGCAAAATAAAAAAATATTTTCTGTGTTTGTGAATTGTGTGCGCAGTAGCCGCACATGCATCAACAAAGTAGTGCCAAGCGTGCGCCTGTGTCATAAGTAAAGGACCGGCTGGCTTGACCATTAAAATGTGCTGTAACCCCCAAAGTACACTCCAAACAAAATAAAAAAATATTTCCTGTGTTTGTGAATTGTGTGTGCAGTAGCAGCACATGCATCAACAAAGCAGTGCCAAGCGTGCGCCTGTGTCATAAGTAAAGGGCCGGCTGGCTTGACCATTAAAGGGTGCTGTAACCCAAAGTACACTCCAAACAAAATAAAAAAATATTTTCTGTGTTTGAGAATTGTGTGCGCAGTAGCAGCACGTGCATCAACAAAGTAGTGCCAAGCGTGCGCCTGTGTCATAAGTAAAGGGCCAGCTGGCTTGACCGGTATAGGGTGCTGTAACCCCCAAAGTACACTCCAAACAAAATAAAAAAATATTTTCTGTGTGTGTGAATTTTGTGCGCAGTAGCCGCACGTGCATCAACAAAGTGCCAAGCGTTCGTCTGCGTCATAAGTAAAGGGTCAGCTGGCTTGACCATTAAAGGGTGCTGTAACCCCCAAAGTACACTCCAAACAAAATAAAAAAATATTTTCTGTGTTTGTGAATTGTGTGCGCAGTAGCCGCATGTGCATCAACAAAGTAGTGCCAAGCGTGCGCCTGTGTCATAAGAAAAGGGCCGGCTGGCTTGACCTTTAAAGGGTGCTGTAACCCCCAAAGTACACTCCAAACAAAATAAAAAAATATTTTCTGTGTTTGTGAATTCTGTGTGCAGTAGCCGCACATGCATCAACAAAGTAGTGCCAAGCGTGCGCCTGTGTCATAAGTAAAGGGCCGGCTGGCTTGACCATTATAGTGTGCTGTAACCCCCAAAGTACACTCCAAACAAAGTAAAAAAATATTTTCTGTGTTTGTGAATTGTGTGCGCAGTAGCCGCACGTGCATCAACAAAGTAGTGCCAAGCGTGCGCCTGTGTCACAAGTAAAAGGCTGGCTGGCTTGACCGTTAAAGGGTGCTGTAACCCCCAAAGTGCACTCCAAACAAAATAAAAAAATATTTTCTGTGTTTGTGAATTGTGTGCGCAGTAGCCGCACGTGCATCAACAAAGTAGTGCCAAGCGTGTGCCTGTGTCATAAGTAAAGGGCCGGCTGTGGCATGACCATTAAAGGGTGCTGTAACCCCCAAAGTACACTCCAAACAAAATAAAAAAATATTTTCTGTGTTTGTGAATCGTGTGCGCAGTAGCCGCACGTGCATCAACAAAGTAGTGCCAAGCGTGCGCCTGTGTCATAAGTAAAGGACCGGCTGGCTTGACCATTAAAAGGTGCTGTAACCCCCAAAGTACACTCCAAACAAAATAAAAAAATATTTCCTGTGTTTGTGAATTGTGTGTGCATAGCGGCACATGCATCAACAAAGCAGTGCCAAGCGTGCGCCTGTGTCATAAGTAAAGGGCCGGCAGGCTTGACCATTAAAGGGTGCTGTAACCCCCAAAGTACACTCCAAACAAAATAAAAAAATATTTTCTGTGTTTGAGAATTGTGTGCGCAGTAGCAGCACGTACATCAACAAAGTAGTGCCAAGCGTGCGCCTGTGTCATAAGTAAAGGGCCAGCTGGCTTGACCGGTAAAGGGTGCTGTAACCCCTAAAGTACACTCCAAACAAAATAAAAAAATATTTTCTGTGTGTGTGAATTGTGTGCGCAGTCGCCGCACGTGCATCAACAAAGTGCCAAGCGTGCGTCTGCATCATAAGTAAAGGGTCAGCTGGCTTGACCATTAAAGGGTGCTGTAACCCCCAAAGTACACTCCAAACAAAATAAAAAAATATTTTCTGTGTTTGTGAATTCTAAGCGCAGTAGCCGCACGTGCATCAACAAAGTAGTGCCAAGCGTGCGCCTGTGTCATAAGTAAAGGGCCGGCTGGCTTGACCTTTAAAGGGTGCTGTAACCCCCAAAGTACACTCCAAACAAAATAAAAAAATATTTTCTGTGTTTGTCAATTGTGTGTGCAGTAGCCGCACATGCATCAACAAAGTAGTGCCAAGCGTGCGCCTGTGTCACAAGTAAAGGGCCGGCTGGCTTGACCATTATAGTGTGCTGTAACCCCCAAAGTACACTCCAAACAAAATAAAAAAACATTTTCTGTGTTTGTGAATGGAGTGCGCAGTAGCCGCACGTGCATCAGCAAAGTAGTGCCAAACGTGCGCCTGTGTCATAAGTAATGGGCCAGCTGGCTTGACCATTAAAGGGTGCTGTAACACCCCAAAGTACACTCCAAACAAAATAAAAAAATATTTTCTGTGTTTGTGAATTGTGTGCGCAGTAGCCACACGTGCATCAACAAAGTAGTGCCAAGCGTGCGCCTGTGTCATAAGTAAAGGGCCGGCTGGCTTGACCATTAAAGGGTGCTGTAACCCCCAAAGTACACTCCAAGCAAAATAAAAAAAATATTTTCTGTGTTTGTTTATTGTGTGCGCAGTAGCCGCACGTGCATCAACAATGTAGGGCCAAGCGTGCGCCTGCGTCATAAGTAAAGGGCCAGCTGGCTTGACCATTAAAGGGTGCTGTAACCCCCAAAGTACACTCCAAACAAAATTAAAAAATATTTTCTGTGTTTATGAAATGTGTGCGCAGTAGCCGCACGTGCATCAACAAAGTAGTGCCAAGCGAGCGCCTGTGTCATAAGTAAAGGGCCGGCTGGCTTGACCATTAAAGGGTGCTGTAACCCCCAAAGTACACTCCAAACAAAATAAAAAAATATTTTCTGTGTTTGTGAAATGTGTGCGCAGTAGCCTCACGTGCATCAACAAAGTAGTGCCAAGCGTGCGCCTGTGTCATAAGTAAAGGGCCGGCTGGCTTGACCATTAAAGGGTGCTGTAACCCCCAAAGTACACTCCAAACAAAATAAAAAAATATTTTCTGTGTTTGTGAATTGTGTGCGCAGTAGCCGCACGTGCATCAACAAAGTAGTGCCAAGCGTGCGCCTGTGTCATAAGTAAAGGGCAGGCTGGCTTGACCGTTAAAAGGTTCTGTAACCCCAAAAGTACACTCCAAACAAACTAAAAAAATATTTCCTGTGTTTGTGAATTGTGTGCGCAGTAGCCGCACATGCATCAACAAAGTAGTGCCAAGCGTGCGCCTGTGTCATAAGTAAAGGGCCGGCTGGCTTGACCGTTAAAAGGTTCTGTAACCCCCAAGGTACACTCCAAACAAACTAAAAAAATCTTTTCTGTGTTTGTGAATTGTGTGCGCAGTAGCCGCACGTGCATCAACAAAGTAGTGCCAAGCGTGCGCCTGTGTCATAAGTAAAGGGCCGGCTGTGGCATGACCGTTAAAGGGTGCTGTAACCCCCAAAGTACACTCCAAGCAAAATAAAAAAATATTTTCTGTGTTTGTGAATTGTGTGCGCAGTAGCCGCACATGCATCAACAAAGTAGTGCCAAGCGTGCGCCTGTGTCATAAGTAAAGGACCGGCTGGCTTGACCATTAAAATGTGCTGTAACCCCCAAAGTACACTCCAAACAAAATAAAAAAATATTTCCTGTGTTTGTGAATTGTGTGTGCAGTAGCAGCACATGCATCAACAAAGCAGTGCCAAGCGTGCGCCTGTGTCATAAGTAAAGGGCTGGCTGGCTTGACCATTAAAGGGTGCTGTAACCCAAAGTACACTCCAAACAAAATAAAAAAATATTTTCTGTGTTTGAGAATTGTGTGCGCAGTAGCAGCACGTGCATCAACAAAGTAGTGCCAAGCGTGCGCCTGTGTCATAAGTAAAGGGCCAGCTGGCTTGACCGGTATAGGGTGCTGTAACCCCCAAAGTACACTCCAAACAAAATAAAAAAATATTTTCTGTGTGTGTGAATTTTGTGCGCAGTAGCCGCACGTGCATCAACAAAGTGCCAAGCGTTCGTCTGCGTCATAAGTAAAGGGTCAGCTGGCTTGACCATTAAAGGGTGCTGTAACCCCCAAAGTACACTCCAAACAAAATAAAAAAATATTTTCTGTGTTTGTGAATTGTGTGCGCAGTAGCCGCATGTGCATCAACAAAGTAGTGCCAAGCGTGCGCCTGTGTCATAAGAAAAGGGCCGGCTGGCTTGACCTTTAAAGGGTGCTGTAACCCCCAAAGTACACTCCAAACAAAATAAAAAAATATTTTCTGTGTTTGTGAATTCTGTGTGCAGTAGCCGCACATGCATCAACAAAGTAGTGCCAAGCGTGCGCCTGTGTCATAAGTAAAGGGCCGGCTGGCTTGACCATTATAGTGTGCTGTAACCCCCAAAGTACACTCCAAACAAAGTAAAAAAATATTTTCTGTGTTTGTGAATTGTGTGCGCAGTAGCCGCACGTGCATCAACAAAGTAGTGCCAAGCGTGCGCCTGTGTCACAAGTAAAGGGCTGGCTGGCTTGACCGTTAAAGGGTGCTGTAATCCCCAAAGTGCACTCCAAACAAAATAAAAAAATATTTTCTGTGTTTGTGAATTGTGTGCGCAGTAGCCGCACGTGCATCAACAAAGTAGTGCCAAGCGTGTGCCTGTGTCATAAGTAAAGGGCCGGCTGTGGCATGACCATTAAAGGGTGCTGTAACCCCCAAAGTACACTCCAAACAAAATAAAAATATATTTTCTGTGTTTGTGAATCGTGTGCGCAGTAGCCGCACGTGCATCAACAAAGTAGTGCCAAGCGTGCGCCTGTGTCATAAGTAAAGGACCGGCTGGCTTGACCATTAAAAGGTGCTGTAACCCCCAAAGTACACTCCAAACAAAATAAAAATATATTTCCTGTGTTTGTGAATTGTGTGTGCATAGCGGCACATGCATCAACAAAGCAGTGCCAAGCGTGCGCCTGTGTCATAAGTAAAGGGCCGGCAGGCTTGACCATTAAAGGGTGCTGTAACCCCCAAAGTACACTCCAAACAAAATAAAAAAATATTTTCTGTGTTTGAGAATTGTGTGCGCAGTAGCAGCACGTGCATCAACAAAGTAGTGCCAAGCGTGCGCCTGTGTCATAAGTAAAGGGCCAGCTGGCTTGACCGGTAAAGGGTGCTGTAACCCCTAAAGTACACTCCAAACAAAATAAAAAAATATTTTCTGTGTGTGTGAATTGTGTGCGCAGTAGCCGCACGTGCATCAACAAAGTGCCAAGCGTGCGTCTGCATCATAAGTAAAGGGTCAGCTGGCTTGACCATTAAAGGGTGCTGTAACCCCCAAAGTACACTCCAAACAAAATAAAAAAATATTTTCTGTGTTTGTGAATTCTATGCGCAGTAGCCGCACGTGCATCAACAAAGTAGTGCCAAGCGTGCGCCTGTGTCATAAGTAAAGGGCCGGCTGGCTTGACCTTTAAAGGGTGCTGTAACCCCCAAAGTACACTCCAAACAAAATAAAAAAATATTTTCTGTGTTTGTCAATTGTGTGTGCAGTAGCCGCACATGCATCAACAAAGTAGTGCCAAGCGTGCGCCTGTGTCATAAGTAAAAGGCCGGCTGGCTTGACCATTATAGTGTGCTGTAACCCCCAAAGTACACTCCAAACAAAATAAAAAAACATTTTCTGTGTTTGTGAATGGAGTGCGCAGTAGCCGCACGTGCATCAGCAAAGTAGTGCCAAACGTGCGCCTGTGTCATAAGTAATGGGCCAGCTGGCTTGACCATTAAAGGGTGCTGTAACACCCCAAAGTACACTCCAAACAAAATAAAAAAATATTTTCTGTGTTTGTGAATTGTGTGCGCAGTAGCCACACGTGCATCAACAAAGTAGTGCCAAGCGTGCGCCTGTGTCATAAGTAAAGGGCCGGCTGGCTTGACCGTTAAAGGGTGCTGTAACCCCCAAAGTACACTCCAAGCAAAATAAAAAAAATATTTTCTGTGTTTGTTTATTGTGTGCGCAGTAGCCGCACGTGCATCAACAATGTAGGGCCAAGCGTGCGCCTGCGTCATAAGTAAAGGGCCAGCTGGCTTGACCATTAAAGGGTGCTGTAACCCCCAAAGTACACTCCAAACAAAATTAAAAAATATTTTCTGTGTTTATGAAATGTGTGCGCAGTAGCCGCACGTGCATCAACAAAGTAGTGCCAAGCGTGCGCCTGTGTCATAAGTAAAGGCCCGGCTGGCTTGACCATTATAGGTTGCTGTAACCCCCAAAGTACACTCCAAACAAAGTAAAAAAATATTTTCTGTGTTTGTGAATTGTGTGCGCAGTAGCCGCACGTGCATCAACAAAGTAGTGCCAAGCGTGCGCCTGTGTCACAAGTAAAGGGCTGGCTGGCTTGACCGTTAAAGGGTGTTGTAACCCCCAAAGTACACTCCAAACAAAATAAAAAAATATTTTCTGTGTTTGTGAATTGTGTGCGCAGTAGCCGCACGTGCATCAACAAAGTAGTGCCAAGCGTGCGCCTGTGTCATAAGTAAAGGGCCGGCTGGCTTGACTGTTAAAAGGTTCTGTAACCCCAAAAGTACACTCCAAACAAACTAAAAAAATATTTCCTGTGTTTGTGAATTGTGTGCGCAGTAGCCGCACATGCATCAACAAAGTAGTGCCAAGCGTGCGCCTGTGTCATAAGTAAAGGGCCGGCTGGCTTGACCGTTAAAAGGTTCTGTAACCCCCAAGGTACACTCCAAACAAACTAAAAAAATATTTTCTGTGTTTGTGAATTGTGTGCGCAGTAGCCGCACTTGCATCAACAAAGTAATGCCAAGCGTGCGCCTGTGTCATAAGTAAAGGGCCGGCTGGCTTGACCATTAAAGGGTGCTGTAACCCCCAAAGTACACTCCAAACAAAATAAAAAAATATTTTCTGTGTTTGTGAATTGTGTGCGCAGTAGCCGCACGAGCATCAACAAAGTAGTGCCAAGCGTGCGCCTGTGTCATAAGTAAAGGGCCGGCTGGCTTGACCGTTAAAGGGTGCTGTAACCCCCAAAGTACACTCCAAACAAAATAAAAATATATTTTCTGTGTTTGTGAATTGTGTGCGCAGTTGCCGCACGTGCATCAACAAAGTAGTGCCAAGCGTGCGCCTGCGTCATAAGTAAAGGGCCGGCTGGCTTGACCATTAAAGGGTGCTGTAACCCCCAAAGTACACTCCAAACAAAAATATAAAATATTTTCTGTGTTTGTGAATTGTGTGCGCAGTAGCCGCACATGCATCAACAAAGTAGTGCCAAGCGTGCGCCTGTGTCATAAGTAAAGAACCGGCTGGCTTGACCATTATAGGGTGCTGTAACCCCCAAAGTATACTCCAGTCCAAACCAAATAAAAAAATATTTTCTGTGTTTGCGAATTGTGTGCGCAGTAGCCGCACGTGCATCAACAAAGTACTGCCAAGCGTGCGCCTGTGTCAAAAGTAAAGGGCCGGCTGGCTTGACCATTATAGGGTGCTGTAACCCCCAAAGTACACTCCAAACAAAATAAAAATATATTTTCTGTGTTTGTGAATTGTGTGCGCAGTAGCCGCACGTGCATCAACAAAGTAGTGCCAAGCGTGCGCCTGTGTCATAAGTAAAGGGCCGGCTGGCTTGACCGATAGAGGGTGCTGTAACCCCCAAAGTACACTACAAACAAAACAAAAAAAATATTTTCTGTGTTTGTGAATTGTGTGCGCAGTAGCCGCACATGCATCAATAAAGTAGTGCCAAGCGTGCGCCTGTGTCATAAGTAAAGGTCCAGCTGGCTTGACCGTTAAAGGGTGCTGTAACCCCCAAAGTACACTCCAAACAAAATAAAAATATATTTTCTGTGTTTGTGAATTGTGTGCGCAGTAGCCGCACGTGCATCAACAAAGTAGTGCCAAGCGTGCGCCTGCGTCCTATGTAAAAGGCCGGCTGGCTTGATCATTAAAGGGTGCTGTAACCCCCAAAGTACACTCCAAACAAAATAAAAAAATATTTTCTGTGTTTGTGAATTGTGTGCGCAGTAGCTGCACGTGCATCAACAAAGTAGTGCCAAGCGTGCGCCTGTGTCATAAGTAAAGGGCCAGCTGGCTTGACCATTAAAGGGTGCTGTAACCCCCAAAGTACACTCCAAACAAAATAAAAATATATTTTCTGTGTTTGTGAATTGTGTGCGCAGTAGCCGCACGTGCATCAACAAAGTAGTGCCAAGCATGCGCCTGCGTCCTAAGTAAAGGGCCGGCTGGCTTGACCATCAAAGGGTGCTGTAACCCCCAAAGTACACTCCAAACAAAATAAAAAAATATTTTCTGTGTTTGTGAATTTTGTGTGCAGTAGCCGCACGTGCATCAACAAAGTAGTGCCAAGCGTGCGCCTGTGTCATAAGTAAAGGACCGGCTGGCTTGACCATTAAAAGGTGCTGTAACCCCCAAAGTACACTCCAAACAATATAAAAAAATATTTTCTGTGTTTGTGAATTTTGTGCGCAGTAGCCGCACGTGCATCAACAAAGAAGTGCCAAGCGTGCGCCTGTGTCATAAGTAAAGGCCCGGCTTGCTTGACCATTATAGGTTGCTGTAACCCCCAAAGTACACTCCAAACAAAGTAAAAAAATATTTTCTGTGTTTGAGAATTGTGTGCGCAGTAGCCGCACGTGCATCAACAAAGTAGTGCCAAGCGTGCGCCTGTGTCACAAGTAAAGGGCCGGCTGGCTTGACCATTATAGGGTGCTGTAACCCCCAAAGTACACTCCAAACAAAATAAAAAAATATTTTCTGTGTTTGTGAATTGTGTGCGCAGTAGCCGCACGTGCATCAACAAAGTAGTGCCAAGCGTGCGCCTGTGTCTTAAGTAAAGGGCTGGCTGGCTTGACCATTAAAGGGTGCTGTAACTCCCAAAGTACACTCCAAACAAAATAAAAAAATATTTTCTGTGTTTGTGAATTGTGTGCACAGTAGCCGCACGTGCATCAACAAAGTAGTGCCAAGCGTGCGCCTGTGTCACAAGTAAAGGGCCGGCTGGCTTGACCAATAAAGTGTGCTGTAACACCCAATGTACACTCCAAACAAAATAAAAAAATATTTTCTGTTTGTGAATTGTGTCCGCAGTAGCCGCACGTGCATCAACAAAGTAGTGCCTAGCGTGCGCCTGTGTCATAAGTAAAGGGCCGGCTGGCTTGACCGATAGAGGGTGATGTAACCCCCAAAGTACACTCCAAACAAAATAAAAAAATATTTTCTGTGTTTGTGAATTGTGTGCGCAGTAGCCGCACGTGCATCAACAAAGTAGTGCCAAGCGTGCGCCTGTGTCATAAGTAAAGGGCCAGCTGGCTTGACCGTTAAAGGGTGCTGTAACCCCCAAAGTACACTCCAAACAAAATAAAAATATATTTTCTGTGTTTGTGAATTGTGTGCGCAGTAGCCGCACGTGCATCAACAAAGTAGTGCCAAGCGTGCGCCTGTGTCATAAGTAAAGGGCCGGCTGGCTTGACCGATAGAGGGTGCTGTAACCCCCAAAGTACACTACAAACAAAACAAAAAAAACATTTTCTGTGTTTGTGAATTGTGTGCGCAGTAGCCGCACATGCATCAACAAAGTAGTGCCAAGCGTGCGCCTGTGTCATAAGTAAAGGTCCAGCTGGCTTGACCGTTAAAGGGTGCTGTAACCCCCAAAGTACACTCCAAACAAAATAAAAATATATTTTCTGTGTTTGTGAATTGTGTGCGCAGTAGCCGCACGTGCATCAACAAAGTAGTGCCAAGCGTGCGCCTGCGTCCTATGTAAAAGGCCGGCTGGCTTGATCATTAAAGGGTGCTGTAACCCCCAAAGTACACTCCAAACAAAATAAAAAAATATTTTCTGTGTTTGTGAATTGTGTGCGCAGTAGCTGCACGTGCATCAACAAAGTAGTGCCAAGCGTGCGCCTGTGTCATAAGTAAAGGGCCAGCTGGCTTGACCATTAAAGGGTGCTGTAACCCCCAAAGTACACTCCAAACAAAATAAAAATATATTTTCTGTGTTTGTGAATTGTGTGCGCAGTAGCCGCACGTGCATCAACAAAGTAGTGCCAAGCATGCGCCTGCGTCCTAAGTAAAGGGCCGGCTGGCTTGACCATCAAAGGGTGCTGTAACCCCCAAAGTACACTCCAAACAAAATAAAAAAATATTTTCTGTGTTTGTGAATTTTGTGTGCAGTAGCCGCACGTGCATCAACAAAGTAGTGCCAAGCGTGCGCCTGTGTCATAAGTAAAGGACCGGCTGGCTTGACCATTAAAAGGTGCTGTAACCCCCAAAGTACACTCCAAACAATATAAAAAAATATTTTCTGTGTTTGTGAATTTTGTGCGCAGTAGCCGCACGTGCATCAACAAAGAAGTGCCAAGCGTGCGCCTGTGTCATAAGTAAAGGCCCGGCTTGCTTGACCATTATAGGTTGCTGTAACCCCCAAAGTACACTCCAAACAAAGTAAAAAAATATTTTCTGTGTTTGAGAATTGTGTGCGCAGTAGCCGCACGTGCATCAACAAAGTAGTGCCAAGCGTGCGCCTGTGTCACAAGTAAAGGGCTGGCTGGCTTGACCGTTAAAGGGTGTTGTAACCCCCAAAGTACACTCCAAACAAAATAAAAAAATATTTTCTGTGTTTGTGAATTGTGTGCGCAGTAGCCGCACGTGCATCAACAAAGTAGTGCCAAGCGTGCGCCTGTGTCATAAGTAAAGGGCCGGCTGTGGCATGACCGTTAAAGGGTGCTGTAACCCACAAAGTACACTTCAAACAAAATAAAAAAATATTTTCTGTGTTTGTGAATTGTGTGCGCAGTAGCCGCACGTGCATCAACAAAGTAGTGCCAAGCGTGTGCCTGTGTCATAAGTAAAGGACCGGCTGGCTTGACCTTTAAAAGGTGCTGTAACCCCCAAAGTACACTCCAAACAAAATAAAAAAATATTTCCTGTGTTTGTGAATTGTGTGTGCAGTAGCGGCACATGCATCAACAAAGCAGTGCCAAGCGTGCGCCTGTGTCATAAGTAAAGGGCCGGCTGGCTTGACCATTAAAGGGTGCTGTAACCCCCAAAGTACACTCCAAACAAAATAAAAAAATATTTTCTGTGTTTGAGAATTGTGTGCGCAGTAGCAGCACGTGTATCAACAAAGTAGTGCCAAGCGTGCGCCTGTGTCATAAGTAAAGGGCCAGCTGGCTTGACCGGTAAAGGGTGCTGTAACCCCCAAAGTACACTCCAAACAAAATAAAAAAATATTTTCTGTGTGTGTGAATTGTGTGCGCAGTAGCCACACGTCCATCAACAAAGTGCCAAGCGTGCGTCTGCGTCATAAGTAAAGGGTCAGCTGGCTTGACCATTAAAGGGTGCTGTAACCCCCAAAGTACACTCAAAACAAAATAAAAAAATATTTTCTGTGTTTGTGAATTCTGTGCGCAGTAGCCGCACGTGCATCAACGAAGTAGTGCCAAGCGTGCGCCTGTGTCATAAGTAAAGGGCCGGCTGGCTTGACCTTTAAAGGGTGCTGTAACCCCCAAAGTACACTCCAAGAAAAAATATATATATTTTCTGTGTTTGTGAATTGTGTGTGCAGTAGCGGCACATGCATCAACAAAGCAGTGCCAAGCGTGCGCCTGTGTCATAAGTAAAGGGCCGGCTGGCTTGACCATTAAAGGGTGCTGTAACCCCCAAAGTACACTCCAAACAAAATAAAAAAATATTTTCTGTGTTTGAGAATTGTGTGCGCAGTAGCAGCACGTGCATCAACAAAGTAGTGCCAAGCGTGCGCCTGTGTCATAAGTAATGGGCCAGCTGGCTTGACCGGTAAAGGGTGCTGTAACCCCCAAAGTACACTCCAAACAAAATAAAAAAATATTTTCTGTGTGTGTGAATTGTGTGCGCAGTAGCCACACGTCCATCAACAAAGTGCCAAGCGTGCGTCTGCGTCATAAGTAAAGGGCCAGCTGGCTTGACCATTATAGTGTGCTGTAACCCCCAAAGTACACTCCAAACAAAATAAAAAAACATTTTCTGTGTTTGTGAATGGAGTGCGCAGTAGCCGCACGTGCATCAGCAAAGTAGTGCCAAACGTGCGCCTGTGCCATAAGTAAAGGGCCGGCTGGCTTGACTGGTAAAGGGTGCTGTAACCCCCAAAGTACACTCCAAACAAAATAAAAAAATATTTTCTGTGTTTGTGAATTGTGTGCGCAGTAGCCGCACGTGCATCAACAAAGTAGTGCCAAGCGTGCGCCTGTGTCACAAGTAAAGGGCCGGCTGGCTTGACCATTAAAGGGTGCTGTAACCCCCAAAGTACACTCCAAACAAAATAAAAAATATATTTTCTGTGTTTGTGAATTGTGTGCGCAGTAGCCGCACGTGCATCAACAATGTAGGGCAAAGCGTGCGCCTGCGTCATAAGTAAAGGGCCAGCTGGCTTGACCATTAAAGGGTGCTGTAACCCCAAAGTACACTCCAAACAAAATTAAAAAATATTTTCTGTGTTTGTGATATGTGTGCGCAGTAGCCGCACGTGCATCAACAAAGTAGTGCCAAGCGTGCGCCTGTGTCATAAGTAAAGGGCCGGCTGGCTTGACCATTAAAGGGTGCTGTATCCCCCAAAGTACACTCCAAACAAAATAAAAAAATATTTTCTGTGTTTGTGAAATGTGTGCGCAGTAGCCGCACGTGCATCAACAAAGTAGTGCCAAGCGTGCGCCTGTGTCATAAGTAAAGGGCCGGGTGGCTTCACCGTTAAAAGGTGCTGTAACCGCAAAAGTACACTCCAAACAAACTAAAAAAATATTTCCTGTGTTTGAGAATTGTGTGCGCAGAAGCCGTACATGCATCAACAAAGTAGTGCCAAGCGTGCGCCTGTGTCATAAGTAAAGGGCCGGCTGGCTTGACCGTTAAAAGGTTCTGTAACCCCCAAAGTACACTCCAAACAAACTAAAAAAATATTTCCTGTGTTTGTGAATTGTGTGCGCAGTAGCCGCACATGCATCAACAAAGTAGTGCCAAGCGTGCGCCTGCGTCATAAGTAAAGGGACGGCTGGCTTGACCGTTAAAGGGTGCTGTAACCCCCAAAGTACACTCCAAACAAACTAAAAAATAATTTTCTGTGTTTGTGAATTGTGTGCGCAGTAGCCGCACGTGCATCAACAAAGTAGTGCCAAGCGTGCGCCTGTGTCATAAGTAAAGGGCCGGCTGGCTTGACCATTAAAGGGTGCTGTATCCCCCAAAGTGCACTCCAAACAAAATAAAAAAATATTTTCTGTGTTTGTGAAATGTGTGCGCAGTAGCCGCACGTGCATCAACAAAGTAGTGCCAAGCGTGCGCCTGTGTCATAAGTAAAGGGCCGGGTGGCTTCACCGTTAAAAGGTGCTGTAACCCCAAAAGTACACTCCAAACAAACTAAAAAAATATTTCCTGTGTTTGAGAATTGTGTGCGCAGAAGCCGTACATGCATCAACAAAGTAGTGCCAAGCGTGCGCCTGTGTCATAAGTAAAGGGCCGGCTGGCTTGACCATTAAAGGGTGCTGTAACCCCCAAAGTACACTCCAAACAAACTAAAAAAATATTTTCTGTCTTTGTGAATTGTGTGCGCAGTAGCCGCACGTGCATCAACAAAGTAGTGCCAAGCGTGCGCCTGTGTCACAAGTAAAGGGCCGGCTGGCTTGACCATTAAAGGGTGCTGTAACCGCCAAAGTACACTCCAAACAAAATAAAAAAATATATTTTCTGTGTTTGTGAATTGTGTGCGCAGTAGCCGCACGTGCATCAACAATGTTGGGCAAAGCGTGCGCCTGCGTCATAAGTAAAGGGCCAGCTGGCTTGACCATTAAAGGGTGCTGTAACCCCCAAAGTACACTCCTAACAAAATTAAAAAATATTTTCTGTGTTTGTGATATGTGTGCGCAGTAGCCGCACGTGCATCAACAAAGTAGTGCCAAGCGTGCGCCTGTGTCATAAGTAAAGGGCCGGCTGGCTTGACCATTAAAGGGTGCTGTATCCCCCAAAGTACACTCCAAACAAAATAAAAAAATATTTTCTGTGTTTGTGAAATGTGTGCGCAGTAGCAGCACGTGCATCAACAAAGTAGTGCCAAGCGTGCGCCTGTGTCATAAGTAAAGGGCCGGGTGGCTTCACCGTTAAAAGGTGCTGTAACCCCAAAAGTACACTCCAACCAAACTAAAAAAATATTTCCTGTGTTTGAGAATTGTGTGCGCAGAAGCCGTACATGCATCAACAAAGTAGTGCCAAGCGTGCGCCTGTGTCATAAGTAAAGGGCCGGCTGGCTTGACCATTAAAGGGTGCTGTAACCCCCAAAGTACACTCCAAACAAACTAAAAAAATATTTTCTGTCTTTGTGAATTGTGTGCGCATGTAGCCGCACGTGCATCAACAAAGTAGTGCCAAGCGTGCGCCTGTGTCATAAGTAAAGGGCCGGCTGGCTTGACCATTAAAGGGTGCTGTAACCCCCAAAGTACACTCCTAGCAAAATAAAAAAATATTTTCTGTGTTTGTGATTTGTGTGCGCAGTAGCCGCACGTGCATCAACAAAGTAGTGCCAAGCGTGCGCCTGTGTCCTAAGTGAAGGGCCGGCTGTGGTTTGACCGTTAAAGGGTGCTGTAGCCCCCAAAGTACACTCCAAACAAAATAAAAAAATATTTTCTGTGTTTGTGAATTGTGTGCGCAGTAGCCGCACGTGCATCAACAAAGTAGTGCCAAGCGTGCGCCTGTGTCATAAGTAAAGGGCCGGCTGGCTTGACCGTTAAAGGGTGCTGTAACCCCCAAAGTACACTCCAAACAAACTAAAAAAATATTTTCTGTGTTTGTGAATTGTGTGCGCAGTAGCCGCACGTGCATCAACAAAGTAGTGCCAAGCGTGCGCCTGTGTCCTAAGTAAAGGGCCGGCTGTGGCATGACCATTAAAGGGTGCTGTAACCCCCAAAGTACACTCCTAACAAAATAAAAAAATATTTTCTGTGTTTGTGAATTGTGTGCGCAGTAGCCGCACGTGCATCAACAAAGTAGTGCCAAGCGTGCGCCTGTGTCATAAGTAAAGGGCCGGCTGGCTTGACCATTAAAAGGTGCTGTAACCCCCAAAGTACACTCCTAACAAAATAAAAAAATATTTTCTGTGTTTGTGAATTGTGTGCGCAGTAGCCGCACATGCATCATCAAAGTAGTGCCAAATGTGCACCTGTGTCATAAGTAAAGGGCCGGCTGGCTTGACTGTTTAAAGGTGCTGTAACCCCCAAAGTACACTCCAAACAAAATAAAAAAATATTTTCTGTGTTTGTGAATTGTGTGCTCAGCAGCCGCACATGCATCAATAAAATAGTGCCAAGCGTGCGCCTGTGTCATAAGTAAAGGGCCGGCTGGCTTGACCATTAAAGGGTGCTGTAACCCCCAAAGTACACTCCAACCAAAGTAAAAAAAAATTTTCTGTGTTTGTGAATTGTGTGCGCAGTAGCCGCACGTGCATCAACAAAGTAGTGCCAAGCGTGCGCCTGTGTCACAAGTAAAGGGCTGGCTGGCTTGACCGTTAAAGGGTGTTGTAACCCCCAAAGTACACTCCAAACAAAATAAAAAAATATTTTCTGTGTTTGTGAATTGTGTGCACAGTAGCAGCACGTGCATCAACAAAGTAGTGCCAAGCGTGTGCCTGTGTCATAAGTAAAGGACAAGCTGGCTTGACCATTAAAGGGTGGTGTAACCCCCAAAGTACACTCCAAACAAAATAAAAATATATTTTCTGTGTTTGTGAATTGTGTGCGCAGTAGCCGCACGTGCATCAACAAAGTAGTGCCAAGCGTGCGCCTGCGTCCTAAGTAAAGGGCCGGCTGGCTTGACCATTAAAGGGTGCTGTAACCCCCAAAGTACACTCCAAACAAACTAAAAAAATATTTTCTGTCTTTGTGAATTGTGTGCGCAGTAGCCGCACGTGCATCAACAAAGTAGTGCCAAGCGTGCGCCTGTGTCATAAGTAAAGGGCCAGCTGGCTTGACCATTAAAGGGTGCTGTAACCCCCAAAGTACACTCCTAGCAAAATAAAAAAATATTTTCTGTGTTTGTGATTTGTGTGCGCAGTAGCCGCACGTGCATCAACAAAGTAGTGCCAAGCGTGCGCCTGTGTCCTAAGTAAAGGGCCGGCTGTGGTTTGACCGTTAAAGGGTGCTGTAGCCCCCAAAGTACACTCCAAACAAAATAAAAAAATATTTTCTGTGTTTGTGAATTGTGTGCGCAGTAGCCGCACGTGCATCAACAAAGTAGTGCCAAGCGTGCGCCTGTGTCATAAGTAAAGGGCCGGCTGGCTTGACCATTAAAAGGTGCTGTAACCCCCAAAGTACACTCCAAACAAAATATAAAAATATTTCCTGTGTTTGTGAATTGTGTGCGCAGTAGCCGCACATGCATCATCAAAGTAGTGCCAAATGTGCGCCTGTGTCATAAGTAAAGGGCCGGCTGGCTTGACTGTTTAAAGGTGCTGTAACCCCCAAAGTACACTCCAAACAAAATAAAAAAATATTTTCTGTGTTTGTGAATTGTGTGCTCAGCAGCCGCACATGCATCAATAAGATAGTGCCAAGCGTGCGCCTGTGTCATAAGTAAAGGGCCGGCTGGCTTGACCATTAAAGGGTGCTGTAACCCCCAAAGTACACTCCAACCAAAGTAAAATAATATTTTCTGTGTTTGTGAATTGTGTGCGCAGTAGCCGCACGTGCATCAACAAAGTAGTGCCAAGCGTGCGCCTGTGTCACAAGTAAAGGGCTGGCTGGCTTGACCGTTAAAGGGTGTTGTAACCCCCAAAGTACACTCCAAACAAAATAAAAAAATATTTTCTGTGTTTGTGAATTGTGTGCGCAGTAGCCGCACGTCCATCAACAAAGTGCCAAGCGTGCGTCTGCGTCATAAGTAAAGGGTCAGCTGGCTTGACCATTAAAGGGTGCTGTAACCCCCAAACTACACTCCAAAAAAAAATATATATATTTTCTGTGTTTGTGAATTGTGTGTGCAGTAGCCGCACATGCATCAACAAAGTAGTGCCAAGCGTGCGCCTGTGTCATAAGTAAAGGGCCAGCTGGCTTGACCATTATAGTGTGCTGTAACCCCCAAAGTACACTCCAAACAAAATAAAAAAACATTTTCTGTGTTTGTGAATGGAGTGCGCAGTAGCCGCACGTGCATCAGCAAAGTAGTGCCAAACGTGTGCCTGTGCCATAAGTAAAGTGCCGACTGGCTTGACCATTAAAGAGTGCTGTAACCCCAAAAGTACACTCCAAACAAAATAAAAATTTATTTTCTGTGTTTGTGAATTGTGTGCGCAGTAGCCGCACGTGCATCAACAAAGTAGTGCCAAGCGTGCGCCTGTGTCATAAGTAAAGGGCCGGCTGGCTTGACCGATAGAGGGTGCTGTAACCCCCAAAGTACACTCCAAACAAAATAAAAAAATATTTTCTGTGTTTGTGAATTGTGTGCGCAGTAGCCACACGTGCATCAACAAAGTAGTGCCAAGCGTGCGCCTGTGTCATAAGTAAAGGTCCAGCTGGCTTGACCGTTAATGGGTGCTGTAACCCCCAAAGTACACTCCAAACAAAATAAAAATATATTTTCTGTGTTTGTGAATTGTGTGCGCAGTAGCTGCACGTGCATCAACATAGTAGTGCCAAGCGTGCGCCTGCGTCCTAAGTAAAGGGCCGGCTGGCTTGACCATTAAAGGGTGCTGTAACCCCCAAAGTACACTCCAAACAAAATAAAAAAATATTTTCTGTGTTTGTGAATTGTGTGCGCAGAAGCAGCACGTGCATCAACAAAGTAGTGCCAAGCGTGCGCCTGTGTCATAAGTAAAGGGCCAGCTGGCTTGACCATTAAAGGGTGCTGTAACCCCCAAAGTACACTCCAAACAAAATAAAAATATATTTTCTGTGTTTGTGAATTGTGTGCGCAGTAGCCGCACGTGCATCAACAAAGTAGTGCCAAGCGTGCGCCTGCGTCCTAAGTAAAGGGCCGGCTGGCTTGACCATCAAAGGGTGCTGTAACCCCCAAAGTACACTCCAAACAAAATAAAAAAATATTTTCTGTGTTTGTGAATTGTGTGCGCAGTAGCCGCACGTGCATCAACAAAGTAGTGCCAAGCGTGCGCCTGTGTCATAAGTAAAGGACCGGCTGGCTTGACCATTAAAAGGTGCTGTAACCCCCAAAGTACACTCCAAACATTATAAAAAAATATTTTCTGTGTTTGTGAATTTTGTGCGCTGTAGCCGCACGTGCATCAACAAAGTAGTGCCAAGCGTGCGCCTGTGTCATAAGTAAAGGACCGGCTGGCTTGACCATTATAGGGTGCTGTAACCCCCAAAGTACACTCCAGTCCAAACCAAATAAAAAAATATTTTCTGTGTTTGTGAATTGTGTGCGCAGTAGCCACACGTGCATCAACAAAGTAGTGCCAAGCGTGCGCCTGTGTCATAAGTAAAGGTCCAGCTGGCTTGACCGTTAATGGGTGCTGTAACCCCCAAAGTACACTCCAAACAAAATAAAAATATATTTTCTGTGTTTGTGAATTGTGTGCGCAGTAGCTGCACGTGCATCAACATAGTAGTGCCAAGCGTGCGCCTGCGTCCTAAGTAAAGGGCCGGCTGGCTTGACCATTAAAGGGTGCTGTAACCCCCAAAGTACACTCCAAACAAAATAAAAAAATATTTTCTGTGTTTGTGAATTGTGTGCGCAGAAGCAGCACGTGCATCAACAAAGTAGTGCCAAGCGTGCGCCTGTGTCATAAGTAAAGGGCCAGCTGGCTTGACCATTAAAGGGTGCTGTAACCCCCAAAGTACACTCCAAACAAAATAAAAATATATTTTCTGTGTTTGTGAATTGTGTGCGCAGTAGCCGCACGTGCATCAACAAAGTAGTGCCAAGCGTGCGCCTGCGTCCTAAGTAAAGGGCCGGCTGGCTTGACCATCAAAGGGTGCTGTAACCCCCAAAGTACACTCCAAACAAAATAAAAAAATATTTTCTGTGTTTGTGAATTGTGTGCGCAGTAGCCGCACGTGCATCAACAAAGTAGTGCCAAGCGTGCGCCTGTGTCATAAGTAAAGGACCGGCTGGCTTGACCATTAAAAGGTGCTGTAACCCCCAAAGTACACTCCAAACATTATAAAAAAATATTTTCTGTGTTTGTGAATTTTGTGCGCTGTAGCCGCACGTGCATCAACAAAGTAGTGCCAAGCGTGCGCCTGTGTCATAAGTAAAGGACCGGCTGGCTTGACCATTATAGGGTGCTGTAACCCCCAAAGTACACTCCAGTCCAAACCAAATAAAAAAATATTTTCTGTGTTTGTGAATTGTGTGCGCAGTAGCCGCACGTGCATCAGCAAAGTAGTGCCAAGCGTGCGCCTGTGTCAAAAGTAAAGGGCCGGCTGGCTTGACCATTAAAAGGTGCTGTAAACCCAAAAGTACACTCCAAACAAAATAAAAAAATATTTTCTGTGTTTGTGAATTGTGTGTGCAGTAGCCGCACGTGCATCAACAAAGTAGTGCCAAGCGTGCGCCTGTGTCATAAGTAAAGGACCGGCTGGCTTGACCATTAAAGGGTGCTGTAACCCCCAAAGTACACTCCAAACAATATAAAAAAATATTTTCTGTGTTTGTGAATTGTGTGCGCAGTAGCAGCACGTGCATCAACAAAGTAGTGCCAAGCGTGCGCCTGTGTCATAAGTAAAGGGCCAGCTGGCTTGACCATTAAAGGGTGCTGTAACCACCAAAGTACACTCCAAACAAAATAAAAATATATTTTCTGTGTTTGTGAATTGTGTGCGCAGTAGCCGCACGTGCATCAACAAAGCAGTGCCAAGCGTGCGCCTGCGTCCTAAGTAAAGGGCCGGCTGGCTTGACCATCAAAGGGTGCTGTAACCACAAAAGTACACTCCAAACAAAATAAAAAAATATTTTCTGTGTTTGTGAATTGTGTGCGCAGTAGCCGCACGTGCATCAACAAAGTAGTGCCAAGCGTGCGCCTGTGTCATAAGTAAAGGACCGGCTGGCTTGACCATTAAAAGGTGCTGTAACCCCCAAAGTACACTCCAAACAATATAAAAAAATATTTTCTGTGTTTGTGAATTGTGTGCGCAGTAGCCGCACGTGCATCAACAAAGTAGTGCCAAGCGTGCGCCTGTGTCATAAGTAAAGGGCCGGCTTGAATGACCGATAGAGGGTGCTGTAACCCCCAAAGTACACTCTAAACAAAATAAAAAAAAATTTCTGTGTTTGTGAATTGTGTGCGCAGTAGCCACACGTGCATCAACAAAGTAGTGCCAAGCGTGCGCCTGTGTCATAAGTAAAGGTCCAGCTGGCTTGACCGTTAAAGGGTGCTGTAACCCCCAAAGTACACTCCAAACAAAATAAAAATATATTTTCTGTGTTTGTGAATTGTGTGCGCAGTAGCCGCACGTGCATCAACAAAGTAGTGCCAAGCGTGCGCCTGCGTCCTAAGTAAAGGGCCGGCTGGCTTGACCATTAAAGGGTGCTGTAACCCCCAAAGTACACTCCAAACAAAATAAAAAAATATTTTCTGTGTTTGTGAATTGTGTGCGCAGTAGCAGCACGTGCATCAACAAAGTAGTGCCAAGCGTGTGCCTGTGTCATAAGTAAAGGGCAAGCTGGCTTGACCATTAAAGGGTGCTTTAACCCCCAAAGTACACTCCAAACAAAATAAAAATATATTTTCTGTGTTTGTGAATTGTGTGCGCAGTAGCCGCACGTGCATCAACAAAGTAGTGCCAAGCGTGCGCCTGCGTCCTAAGTAAAGGGCCGGCTGGCTTGACCATTAAAGGGTGCTGTAACCCCCAAAGTACACTCCAAACAAACTAAAAAAATATTTTCTGTCTTTGTGAATTGTGTGCGCAGTAGCCGCACGTGCATCAACAAAGTAGTGCCAAGCGTGCGCCTGTGTCATAAGTAAAGGGCCAGCTGGCTTGACCATTAAAGGGTGCTGTAACCCCCAAAGTACACTCCTAGCAAAATAAAAAAATATTTTCTGTGTTTGTGATTTGTGTGCGCAGTAGCCGCACGTGCATCAACAAAGTAGTGCCAAGCGTGCGCCTGTGTCCTAAGTAAAGGGCCGGCTGTGGTTTGACCGTTAAAGGGTGCTGTAGCCCCCAAAGTACACTCCAAACAAAATAAAAAAATATTTTCTGTGTTTGTGAATTGTGTGCGCAGTAGCCGCACGTGCATCAACAAAGTAGTGCCAAGCGTGCGCCTGTGTCATAAGTAAAGGACCGGCTGGCTTGACCATTAAAAGGTGCTGTAACCCCCAAAGTACACTCCAAACAATATAAAAAAATATTTTCTGTGTTTGTGAATTGTGTGCGCAGTAGCCGCACGTGCATCAACAAAGTAGTGCCAAGCGTGCGCCTGTGTCATAAGTAAAGGGCCGGCTTGCTTGACCGATAGAGGGTGCTGTAACCCCCAAAGTACACTCTAAACAAAATAAATTTTTTTTTTCTGTGTTTGTGAATTGTGTGCGCAGTAGCCACACGTGCATCAACAAAGTAGTGCCAAGCGTGCGCCTGTGTCATAAGTAAAGGTCCAGCTGGCTTGACCGTTAAAGGGTGCTGTAACCCCCAAAGTACACTCCAAACAAAATAAAAATATATTTTCTGTGTTTGTGAATTGTGTGCGCAGTAGCCGCACGTGCATCAACAAAGTAGTGCCAAGCGTGCGCCTGCGTCCTAAGTAAAGGGCCGGCTGGCTTGACCATTAAAGGGTGCTGTAACCCCCAAAGTACACTCCAACCAAAGTAAAATAATATTTTCTGTGTTTGTGAATTGTGTGCGCAGTAGCCGCACGTGCATCAACAAAGTAGTGCCAAGCGTGCGCCTGTGTCACAAGTAAAGGGCTGGCTGGCTTGACCGTTAAAGGGTGTTGTAACCCCCAAAGTACACTCCAAACAAAATAAAAAAATATTTTCTGTGTTTGTGAATTGTGTGCGCAGTAGCCGCACGTCCATCAACAAAGTGCCAAGCGTGCGTCTGCGTCATAAGTAAAGGGTCAGCTGGCTTGACCATTAAAGGGTGCTGTAACCCCCAAACTACACTCCAAAAAAAAAAATATATATTTTCTGTGTTTGTGAATTGTGTGTGCAGTAGCCGCACATGCATCAACAAAGTAGTGCCAAGCGTGCGCCTGTGTCATAAGTAAAGGGCCAGCTGGCTTGACCATTATAGTGTGCTGTAACCCCCAAAGTACACTCCAAACAAAATAAAAAAACATTTTCTGTGTTTGTGAATGGAGTGCGCAGTAGCCGCACGTGCATCAGCAAAGTAGTGCCAAACGTGCGCCTGTGCCATAAGTAAAGTGCCGACTGGCTTGACCATTAAAGAGTGCTGTAACCCCAAAAGTACACTCCAAACAAAATAAAAATTTATTTTCTGTGTTTGTGAATTGTGTGCGCAGTAGCCGCACGTGCATCAACAAAGTAGTGCCAAGCGTGCGCCTGTGTCATAAGTAAAGGGCCGGCTGGCTTGACCGATAGAGGGTGCTGTAACCCCCAAAGTACACTCCAAACAAAATAAAAAAATATTTTCTGTGTTTGTGAATTGTGTGCGCAGTAGCCACACGTGCATCAACAAAGTAGTGCCAAGCGTGCGCCTGTGTCATAAGTAAAGGTCCAGCTGGCTTGACCGTTAATGGGTGCTGTAACCCCCAAAGTACACTCCAAACAAAATAAAAATATATTTTCTGTGTTTGTGAATTGTGTGCGCAGTAGCTGCACGTGCATCAACATAGTAGTGCCAAGCGTGCGCCTGCGTCCTAAGTAAAGGGCCGGCTGGCTTGACCATTAAAGGGTGCTGTAACCCCCAAAGTACACTCCAAACAAAATAAAAAAATATTTTCTGTGTTTGTGAATTGTGTGCGCAGAAGCAGCACGTGCATCAACAAAGTAGTGCCAAGCGTGCGCCTGTGTCATAAGTAAAGGGCCAGCTGGCTTGACCATTAAAGGGTGCTGTAACCCCCAAAGTACACTCCAAACAAAATAAAAATATATTTTCTGTGTTTGTGAATTGTGTGCGCAGTAGCCGCACGTGCATCAACAAAGTAGTGCCAAGCGTGCGCCTGCGTCCTAAGTAAAGGGCCGGCTGGCTTGACCATCAAAGGGTGCTGTAACCCCCAAAGTACACTCCAAACAAAATAAAAAAATATTTTCTGTGTTTGTGAATTGTGTGCGCAGTAGCCGCACGTGCATCAACAAAGTAGTGCCAAGCGTGCGCCTGTGTCATAAGTAAAGGACCGGCTGGCTTGACCATTAAAAGGTGCTGTAACCCCCAAAGTACACTCCAAACATTATAAAAAAATATTTTCTGTGTTTGTGAATTTTGTGCGCTGTAGCCGCACGTGCATCAACAAAGTAGTGCCAAGCGTGCGCCTGTGTCATAAATAAAGGACCGGCTGGCTTGACCATTATAGGGTGCTGTAACCCCCAAAGTACACTCCAGTCCAAACCAAATAAAAAAATATTTTCTGTGTTTGTGAATTGTGTGCGCAGTAGCCACACGTGCATCAACAAAGTAGTGCCAAGCGTGCGCCTGTGTCATAAGTAAAGGTCCAGCTGGCTTGACCGTTAATGGGTGCTGTAACCCCCAAAGTACACTCCAAACAAAATAAAAATATATTTTCTGTGTTTGTGAATTGTGTGCGCAGTAGCTGCACGTGCATCAACATAGTAGTGCCAAGCGTGCGCCTGCGTCCTAAGTAAAGGGCCGGCTGGCTTGACCATTAAAGGGTGCTGTAACCCCCAAAGTACACTCCAAACAAAATAAAAAAATATTTTCTGTGTTTGTGAATTGTGTGCGCAGAAGCAGCACGTGCATCAACAAAGTAGTGCCAAGCGTGCGCCTGTGTCATAAGTAAAGGGCCAGCTGGCTTGACCATTAAAGGGTGCTGTAACCCCCAAAGTACACTCCAAACAAAATAAAAATATATTTTCTGTGTTTGTGAATTGTGTGCGCAGTAGCCGCACGTGCATCAACAAAGTAGTGCCAAGCGTGCGCCTGCGTCCTAAGTAAAGGGCCGGCTGGCTTGACCATCAAAGGGTGCTGTAACCCCCAAAGTACACTCCAAACAAAATAAAAAAATATTTTCTGTGTTTGTGAATTGTGTGCGCAGTAGCCGCACGTGCATCAACAAAGTAGTGCCAAGCGTGCGCCTGTGTCATAAGTAAAGGACCGGCTGGCTTGACCATTAAAAGGTGCTGTAACCCCCAAAGTACACTCCAAACATTATAAAAAAATATTTTCTGTGTTTGTGAATTTTGTGCGCTGTAGCCGCACGTGCATCAACAAAGTAGTGCCAAGCGTGCGCCTGTGTCATAAGTAAAGGACCGGCTGGCTTGACCATTATAGGGTGCTGTAACCCCCAAAGTACACTCCAGTCCAAACCAAATAAAAAAATATTTTCTGTGTTTGTGAATTGTGTGCGCAGTAGCCGCACGTGCATCAGCAAAGTAGTGCCAAGCGTGCGCCTGTGTCAAAAGTAAAGGGCCGGCTGGCTTGACCATTAAAAGGTGCTGTAAACCCAAAAGTACACTCCAAACAAAATAAAAAAATATTTTCTGTGTTTGTGAATTGTGTGTGCAGTAGCCGCACGTGCATCAACAAAGTAGTGCCAAGCGTGCGCCTGTGTCATAAGTAAAGGACCGGCTGGCTTGACCATTAAAGGGTGCTGTAACCCCCAAAGTACACTCCAAACAATATAAAAAAATATTTTCTGTGTTTGTGAATTGTGTGCGCAGTAGCAGCACGTGCATCAACAAAGTAGTGCCAAGCGTGCGCCTGTGTCATAAGTAAAGGGCCAGCTGGCTTGACCATTAAAGGGTGCTGTAACCACCAAAGTACACTCCAAACAAAATAAAAATATATTTTCTGTGTTTGTGAATTGTGTGCGCAGTAGCCGCACGTGCATCAACAAAGCAGTGCCAAGCGTGCGCCTGCGTCCTAAGTAAAGGGCCGGCTGGCTTGACCATCAAAGGGTGCTGTAACCACAAAAGTACACTCCAAACAAAATAAAAAAATATTTTCTGTGTTTGTGAATTGTGTGCGCAGTAGCCGCACGTGCATCAACAAAGTAGTGCCAAGCGTGCGCCTGTGTCATAAGTAAAGGACCGGCTGGCTTGACCATTAAAAGGTGCTGTAACCCCCAAAGTACACTCCAAACAATATAAAAAAATATTTTCTGTGTTTGTGAATTGTGTGCGCAGTAGCCGCACGTGCATCAACAAAGTAGTGCCAAGCGTGCGCCTGTGTCATAAGTAAAGGGCCGGCTTGAATGACCGATAGAGGGTGCTGTAACCCCCAAAGTACACTCTAAACAAAATAAAAAAAAAATTTCTGTGTTTGTGAATTGTGTGCGCAGTAGCCACACGTGCATCAACAAAGTAGTGCCAAGCGTGCGCCTGTGTCATAAGTAAAGGTCCAGCTGGCTTGACCGTTAAAGGGTGCTGTAACCCCCAAAGTACACTCCAAACAAAATAAAAATATATTTTCTGTGTTTGTGAATTGTGTGCGCAGTAGCCGCACGTGCATCAACAAAGTAGTGCCAAGCGTGCGCCTGCGTCCTAAGTAAAGGGCCGGCTGGCTTGACCATTAAAGGGTGCTGTAACCCCCAAAGTACACTCCAAACAAAATAAAAAAATATTTTCTGTGTTTGTGAATTGTGTGCGCAGTAGCAGCACGTGCATCAACAAAGTAGTGCCAAGCGTGTGCCTGTGTCATAAGTAAAGGGCAAGCTGGCTTGACCATTAAAGGGTGCTTTAACCCCCAAAGTACACTCCAAACAAAATAAAAATATATTTTCTGTGTTTGTGAATTGTGTGCGCAGTAGCCGCACGTGCATCAACAAAGTAGTGCCAAGCGTGCGCCTGCGTCCTAAGTAAAGGGCCGGCTGGCTTGACCATTAAAGGGTGCTGTAACCCCCAAAGTACACTCCAAACAAACTAAAAAAATATTTTCTGTCTTTGTGAATTGTGTGCGCAGTAGCCGCACGTGCATCAACAAAGTAGTGCCAAGCGTGCGCCTGTGTCATAAGTAAAGGGCCAGCTGGCTTGACCATTAAAGGGTGCTGTAACCCCCAAAGTACACTCCTAGCAAAATAAAAAAATATTTTCTGTGTTTGTGATTTGTGTGCGCAGTAGCCGCACGTGCATCAACAAAGTAGTGCCAAGCGTGCGCCTGTGTCCTAAGTAAAGGGCCGGCTGTGGTTTGACCGTTAAAGGGTGCTGTAGCCCCCAAAGTACACTCCAAACAAAATAAAAAAATATTTTCTGTGTTTGTGAATTGTGTGCGCAGTAGCCGCACGTGCATCAACAAAGTAGTGCCAAGCGTGCGCCTGTGTCATAAGTAAAGGACCGGCTGGCTTGACCATTAAAAGGTGCTGTAACCCCCAAAGTACACTCCAAACAATATAAAAAAATATTTTCTGTGTTTGTGAATTGTGTGCGCAGTAGCCGCACGTGCATCAACAAAGTAGTGCCAAGCGTGCGCCTGTGTCATAAGTAAAGGGCCGGCTTGCTTGACCGATAGAGGGTGCTGTAACCCCCAAAGTACACTCTAAACAAAATAAAATTTTTTTTTCTGTGTTTGTGAATTGTGTGCGCAGTAGCCACACGTGCATCAACAAAGTAGTGCCAAGCGTGCGCCTGTGTCATAAGTAAAGGTCCAGCTGGCTTGACCGTTAAAGGGTGCTGTAACCCCCAAAGTACACTCCAAACAAAATAAAAATATATTTTCTGTGTTTGTGAATTGTGTGCGCAGTAGCCGCACGTGCATCAACAAAGTAGTGCCAAGCGTGCGCCTGCGTCCTAAGTAAAGGGCCGGCTGGCTTGACCATTAAAGGGTGCTGTAACCCCCAAAGTACACTCCAAACAAAATAAAAAAATATTTTCTGTGTTTGTGAATTGTGTGCGCAGTAGCAGCACGTGCATCAACAAAGTAGTGCCAAGCGTGTGCCTGTGTCATAAGTAAAGGGCAAGCTGGCTTGACCATTAAAGGGTGCTGTAACCCCCAAAGTACACTCCAAACAAAATAAAAATATATTTTCTGTGTTTGTGAATTGTGTGCGCAGTAGCCGCACGTGCATCAACAAAGTAGTGCCAAGCGTGCGCCTGCGTCCTAAGTAAAGGGCCGGCTGGCTTGACCATTAAAGGGTGCTGTAACCCCCAAAGTACACTCCAAACAAACTAAAAAAATATTTTCTGTCTTTGTGAATTGTGTGCGCAGTAGCCGCACGTGCATCAACAAAGTAGTGCCAAGCGTGCGCCTGTGTCATAAGTAAAGGGCCAGCTGGCTTGACCATTAAAGGGTGCTGTAACCCCCAAAGTACACTCCTAGCAAAATAAAAAAATATTTTCTGTGTTTGTGATTTGTGTGCGCAGTAGCCGCACGTGCATCAACAAAGTAGTGCCAAGCGTGCGCCTGTGTCCTAAGTAAAGGGCCGGCTGTGGTTTGACCGTTAAAGGGTGCTGTAGCCCCCAAAGTACACTCCAAACAAAATAAAAAAATATTTTCTGTGTTTGTGAATTGTGTGCGCAGTAGCCGCACGTGCATCAACAAAGTAGTGCCAAGCGTGCGCCTGTGTCATAAGTAAAGGGCCGGCTGGCTTGACCGTTAAAGGGTGCTGTAACCCCCAAAGTACACTCCAAACAAACTAAAAAAATATTTTCTGTGTTTGTGAATTGTGTGCGCAGTAGCCGCACGTGCATCAACAAAGTAGTGCCAAGCGTGCGCCTGTGTCCTAAGTAAAGGGCCGGCTGTGGCATGACCATTAAAGGGTGCTGTAACCCCCAAAGTACACTCCTAACAAAATAAAAAAATATTTTCTGTGTTTGTGAATTGTGTGCGCAGTAGCCGCACGTGCATCAACAAAGTAGTGCCAAGCGTGCGCCTGTGTCATAAGTAAAGGGCCGGCTGGCTTGACCATTAAAAGGTGCTGTAACCCCCAAAGTACACTCCAAACAAAATATAAAAATATTTCCTGTGTTTGTGAATTGTGTGCGCAGTAGCCGCACATGCATCATCAAAGTAGTGCCAAATGTGCGCCTGTGTCATAAGTAAAGGGCCGGCTGGCTTGACTGTTTAAAGGTGCTGTAACCCCCAAAGTACACTCCAAACAAAATAAAAAAATATTTTCTGTGTTTGTGAATTGTGTGCTCAGCAGCCGCACATGCATCAATAAGATAGTGCCAAGCGTGCGCCTGTGTCATAAGTAAAGGGCCGGCTGGCTTGACCATTAAAGGGTGCTGTAACCCCCAAAGTACACTCCAACCAAAGTAAAAAAATATTTTCTGTGTTTGTGAATTGTGTGCGCAGTAGCCGCACGTGCATCAACAAAGTAGTGCCAAGCGTGCGCCTGTGTCACAAGTAAAGGGCTGGCTGGCTTGACCGTTAAAGGGTGTTGTAACCCCCAAAGTACACTCCAAACAAAATAAAAAAATATTTTCTGTGTTTGTGAATTGTGTGCGCAGTAGCCGCACGTCCATCAACAAAGTGCCAAGCGTGCGTCTGCGTCATAAGTAAAGGGTCAGCTGGCTTGACCATTAAAGGGTGCTGTAACCCCCAAACTACACTCCAAAAAAAAATATATATATTTTCTGTGTTTGTGAATTGTGTGTGCAGTAGCCGCACATGCATCAACAAAGTAGTGCCAAGCGTGCGCCTGTGTCATAAGTAAAGGGCCAGCTGGCTTGACCATTATAGTGTGCTGTAACCCCCAAAGTACACTCCAAACAAAATAAAAAAACATTTTCTGTGTTTGTGAATGGAGTGCGCAGTAGCCGCACGTGCATCAGCAAAGTAGTGCCAAACGTGCGCCTGTGCCATAAGTAAAGTGCCGACTGGCTTGACCATTAAAGAGTGCTGTAACCCCCAAAGTACACTCCAAACAAAATAAAAATTTATTTTCTGTGTTTGTGAATTGTGTGCGCAGTAGCCGCACGTGCATCAACAAAGTAGTGCCAAGCGTGCGCCTGTGTCATAAGTAAAGGGCCGGCTGGCTTGACCGATAGAGGGTGCTGTAACCCCCAAAGTACACTCCAAACAAAATAAAAAAATATTTTCTGTGTTTGTGAATTGTGTGCGCAGTAGCCACACGTGCATCAACAAAGTAGTGCCAAGCGTGCGCCTGTGTCATAAGTAAAGGTCCAGCTGGCTTGACCGTTAAAGGGTGCTGTAACCCCCAAAGTACACTCCAAACAAAATAAAAATATATTTTCTGTGTTTGTGAATTGTGTGCGCAGTAGCCGCACGTGCATCAACAAAGTAGTGCCAAGCGTGCGCCTGCGTCCTAAGTAAAGGGCCGGCTGGCTTGACCATTAAAGGGTGCTGTAACCCCCAAAGTACACTCCAAACAAAATAAAAAAATATTTTCTGTGTTTGTGAATTGTGTGCGCAGAAGCAGCACGTGCATCAACAAAGTAGTGCCAAGCGTGCGCCTGTGTCATAAGTAAAGGGCCAGCTGGCTTGACCATTAAAGGGTGCTGTAACCCCCAAAGTACACTCCAAACAAAATAAAAATATATTTTCTGTGTTTGTGAATTGTGTGCGCAGTAGCCGCACGTGCATCAACAAAGTAGTGCCAAGCGTACGCCTGCGTCCTAAGTAAAGGGCCGGCTGGCTTGACCATCAAAGGGTGCTGTAACCCCCAAAGTACACTCCAAACAAAATAAAAAAACATTTTCTGTGTTTGTGAATTGTGTGCGCAGTAGCCGCACGTGCATCAACAAAGTAGTGCCAAGCGTGCGCCTGTGTCATAAGTAAAGGACCGGCTGGCTTGACCATTAAAAGGTGCTGTAACCCCCAAAGTACACTCCAAACATTATAAAAAAATATTTTCTGTGTTTGTGAATTTTGTGCGCTGTAGCCGCACGTGCATCAACAAAGTAGTGCCAAGCGTGCGCCTGTGTCATAAGTAAAGGACCGGCTGGCTTGACCATTATAGGGTGCTGTAACCCCCAAAGTACACTCCAGTCCAAACCAAATAAAAAAATATTTTCTGTGTTTGTGAATTGTGTGCGCAGTAGCCGCACGTGCATCAGCAAAGTAGTGCCAAGCGTGCGCCTGTGTCAAAAGTAAAGGGCCGGCTGGCTTGACCATTAAAGGGTGCTGTAACCCCCAAAGTACACTCCAAACAAAATAAAAAAATATTTTCTGTGTTTGTGAATTGTGTGCGCAGTAGCCACACGTGCATCAACAAAGTAGTGCCAAGCGTGCGCCTGTGTCATAAGTAAAGGTCCAGCTGGCTTGACCGTTAAAGGGTGCTGTAACCCCCAAAGTACACTCCAAACAAAATAAAAATATATTTTCTGTGTTTGTGAATTGTGTGCGCAGTAGCCGCACGTGCATCAACAAAGTAGTGCCAAGCGTGCGCCTGCGTCCTAAGTAAAGGGCCGGCTGGCTTGACCATTAAAGGGTGCTGTAACCCCCAAAGTACACTCCAAACAAAATAAAAAAATATTTTCTGTGTTTGTGAATTGTGTGCGCAGAAGCAGCACGTGCATCAACAAAGTAGTGCCAAGCGTGCGCCTGTGTCATAAGTAAAGGGCCAGCTGGCTTGACCATTAAAGGGTGCTGTAACCCCCAAAGTACACTCCAAACAAAATAAAAATATATTTTCTGTGTTTGTGAATTGTGTGCGCAGTAGCCGCACGTGCATCAACAAAGTAGTGCCAAGCGTACGCCTGCGTCCTAAGTAAAGGGCCGGCTGGCTTGACCATCAAAGGGTGCTGTAACCCCCAAAGTACACTCCAAACAAAATAAAAAAACATTTTCTGTGTTTGTGAATTGTGTGCGCAGTAGCCGCACGTGCATCAACAAAGTAGTGCCAAGCGTGCGCCTGTGTCATAAGTAAAGGACCGGCTGGCTTGACCATTAAAAGGTGCTGTAACCCCCAAAGTACACTCCAAACATTATAAAAAAATATTTTCTGTGTTTGTGAATTTTGTGCGCTGTAGCCGCACGTGCATCAACAAAGTAGTGCCAAGCGTGCGCCTGTGTCATAAGTAAAGGACCGGCTGGCTTGACCATTATAGGGTGCTGTAACCCCCAAAGTACACTCCAGTCCAAACCAAATAAAAAAATATTTTCTGTGTTTGTGAATTGTGTGCGCAGTAGCCGCACGTGCATCAGCAAAGTAGTGCCAAGCGTGCGCCTGTGTCAAAAGTAAAGGGCCGGCTGGCTTGACCATTAAAAGGTGCTGTAAACCCAAAAGTACACTCCAAACAAAATAAAAAAATATTTTCTGTGTTTGTGAATTGTGTGTGCAGTAGCCGCACGTGCATCAACAAAGTAGTGCCAAGCGTGCGCCTGTGTCATAAGTAAAGGACCAGCTGGCTTGACCATTAAAGGGTGCTGTAACCCCCAAAGTACACTCCAAACAATATAAAAAAATATTTTCTGTGTTTGTGAATTGTGTGCGCAGTAGCAGCACGTGCATCAACAAAGTAGTGCCAAGCGTGCGCCTGTGTCATAAGTAAAGGGCCAGCTGGCTTGACCATTAAAGGGTGCTGTAACCACCAAAGTACACTCCAAACAAAATAAAAATATATTTTCTGTGTTTGTGAATTGTGTGCGCAGTAGCCGCACGTGCATCAACAAAGCAGTGCCAAGCGTGCGCCTGCGTCCTAAGTAAAGGGCCGGCTGGCTTGACCATCAAAGGGTGCTGTAACCCCCAAAGTACACTCCAAACAAAATAAAAAAATATTTTCTGTGTTTGTGAATTGTGTGCGCAGTAGCCGCACGTGCATCAACAAAGTAGTGCCAAGCGTGCGCCTGTGTCATAAGTAAAGGACCGGCTGGCTTGACCATTAAAAGGTGCTGTAACCCCCAAAGTACACTCCAAACAATATAAAAAAATATTTTCTGTGTTTGTGAATTTTGTGCGCAGTAGCCGCACGTGCATCAACAAAGTAGTGCCAAGCGTGCGCCTGTGTCATAAGTAAAGGACCGGCTGGCTTGACCATTAAAAGGTGCTGTAACCCCCAAAGTACACTCCGAACAATATAAAAAAATATTTTCTGTGTTTGTGAATTGTGTGCGCAGTAGCCGCACGTGCATCAACAAAGTAGTGCCAAGCGTGCGCCTGTGTCACAAGTAAAGGGCTGGCTGGCTTGACCGTTAAAGGGTGCTGTAACCCCCAAAGTACACTCCAAACAAAATAAAAAAATATTTTCTGTGTTTGTGAATTGTGTGCACAGTAGCCGCACGTGCATCAACAAAGTAGTGCCAAGCGTGCGCCTGTGTCATAAGTAAAGGGCCGGCTGGCTTGACCATTAAAGGGTGCTGTAACCCCCAAAGTACTCTCCAAACAAAATAAAAAAATATTTTCTGTGTTTGTGAATTGTGTGCGCAGCAGCCGCTCATGCATCAACAAAATAGTGCCAAGCGTGCGCCTGTGTCATAAGTAAAGGGCCGGCTGGCTTGACCATTAAATGGTGCTGTAACCCCCAAAGTACACTCCAAACAAAGTAAAAAAATATTTTCTGTGTTTGTGAATTGTGTGCGCAGTAGCCGCACGTGCATCAACAAAGTAGTGCCAAGCGTGCGCCTGTGTCACAAGTAAAGGGCTGGCTGGCTTGACCGTTAAAGGGTGTTGTAACCCCCAAAGTACACTCCAAACAAAATAAAAAAATATTTTCTGTGTTTGTGAATTGTGTGCGCAGTAGCCGCACGTGCATCAACAAAGTAGTGCCAAGCGTGCGCCTGTGTCATAAGTAAAGGGCAGGCTGTGGCATGACCGTTAAAGGGTGCTGTAACCCCCAAAGTACACTCCAAACAAAATAAAAAAATATTTTCTGTGTTTGTGAATTGTGTGCGCAGTAGCCGCACGTGCATCAACAAAGTAGTGCCAAGCGTGTGCCTGTGTCATAAGTAAAGGACCGGCTGGCTTGACCATTAAAAGGTGCTGTAACCCCCAAAGTACACTCCAAACAAAATAAAAAAATATTTCCTGTGTTTGTGAATTGTGTGTGCAGTAGCGGCACATGCATCAACAAAGCAGTGCCAAGCGTGCGCCGGTGTCATAAGTAAAGGGCCGGCTGGCTTGACCATTAAAGGGTGCTGTAACCCCCAAAGTACACTCCAAACAAAATAAAAAAATGTTTTCTGTGTTTGAGAATTGTGTGCGCAGTAGCAGCACGTGCATCAACAAAGTAGTGCCAAGCGTGCGCCTGTGTCATAAGTAAAGGGCCAGCTGGCTTGACCGGTAAAGGGTGCTGTAACCCCCAAAGTACACTCCAAACAAAATAAAAAAATATTTTCTGTGTGTGTGAATTGTGTGCGCTGTAGCCGCACGTCCATCAACAAAGTGCCAAGCGTGCGTCTGCGTCATAAGTAAAGGGTCAGCTGGCTTGACCATTAAAGGGTGCTGTAACCCCCAAAGTACACTCCAAACAAAATAAAAAAATATTTTCTGTGTTTGTGAATTCTGTGCGCAGTAGCCGCACGTGCATCAACAAAGTAGTGCCAAGCGTGCGCCTGTGTCATAAGTAAAGGGCCAGCTGGCTTGACCATTATAGTGTGCTGTAACCCCCAAAGTACACTCCAAACAAAATAAAAAAACATTTTCTGTGTTTGTGAATGGAGTGCGCAGTAGCCGCACGTGCATCAGCAAAGTAGTGCCAAACGTGCGCCTGTGCCATAAGTAAAGGGCCGGCTGGCTTGACCGTTAAAGGGTGCTGTAACCCCCAAAGTACACTCCAAACAAAATAAAAAAATATTTTCTGTGTTTGTGAATTGTGTGCGCAGTAGCCGCACGTGCATCAACAAAGTAGTGCCAAGCGTGCGCCTGTGTCACAAGTAAGGGGCCGGCTGGCTTGACCATTAAAGGGTGCTGTAACCCCCAAAGTACACTCCAAACAAAATAAAAAAATATTTTCTGTGTTTGTGAATTGTGTGCGCAGTAGCCGCACGTGCATCAACAATGTAGGGCCAAGCGTGTGCCTGCGTCATAAGTAAAGGGCCAGCTGGCTTGACCATTAAAGGGTGCTGTAACCCCCAAAGTACACTCCAAACAAAATTAAAAAATATTTTCTGTGTTTGTGAAATGTGTGCGCAGTAGCCGCACATGCATCAACAAAGTAGTGCCAAGTGTGCGCCTGTGTCATAAGTAAAGGGCCGGCTGGCTTGACCATTAGAGGGTGCTGTAACCCCCAAAGTACACTCCAAACAAAATAAAAAAATATTTTCTGTGTTTGTGAAATGTATGCGCAGTTGCCTCATGTGCATAAACAAAGTAGTGCCAAGCGTGCGCCTGTGTCATAAGTAAAGGGCCAGCTGGCTTGACCATTAAAGGGTGCTGTAACCCCCAAAGTACACTCCAAACAAAATAAAAAAAAAATTTCTGTGTTTGTGAATTGTGTGCGCAGTAGCCGCACGTGCATCAACTAAGTAGTGCCAAGCGTGCGCCTGTGTCATAAGTAAAGGGCCGGCTGGCTTGACCGTTTAAAGGGTGCTGTAACCCCCAAAGTACACTCCAAACAATCTAAAAAAATATTTTCTGTGTTTGTGAATTGTGTGCGCAGTAGCCGCACGTGCATCAACAAAGTAGTGCCAAGCGTGCGCCTGTGTCATAAGTAAAGGGCCGGCTGGCTTGACCATTAAAGGGTGCTGTAACCCCCAAAGTACACTCCAAACAAAATAAAAAAAATATTTTCTGTGTTTGTGAATTGTGTGCGCAGTAGCCGCACGTGCATCAACAATGTAGGGCCAAGCGTGCGCCTGCGTCATAAGTAAAGGGCCAGCTGGCTTGACCATTAAAGGGTGCTGTAACCCCCAAAGTACACTCCAAACAAAATTAAAAAATATTTTCTGTGTTTGTGAAATGTGTGCGCAGTAGCCGCACATGCATCAACAAAGTAGTGCCAAGCGTGCGCCTGTGTCATAAGTAAAGGGCCGGCTGGCTTGACCATTAAAGGGTGCTGTAACCCCCAAAGTACACTCCAAACAAAATAAAAAAAAATTTTCTGTGTTTGTGAATTGTGTGCGCAGTAGCCGCACGTGCATCAACAAAGTAGTGCCAAGCGTGCGCCTGTGTCATAAGTAAAGGGCTGGCTGGCTTGACCATTTAAAGGGTGCTGTAACCCCCAAAGTACACTCCAAACAATCTAAAAAAATATTTTCTGTGTTTGTGAATTGTGTGCGCAGTAGCCGCACGTGCATCAACAAAGTAGTGCCAAGCGTGCGCCTGTGTCATAAGTAAAGGGCCGGCTGGCTTGACCATTAAAGGGTGCTGTAACCCCCAAAGTACACTCCAAACAAACTAAAAATATATTTTCTGTGTTTGTGAATTGTGTGCGCAGTAGCCGCACGTGCATCAACAAAGTAGTGCCAAGCGTGCGCCTGTGTCATAAGTAAATGGTCGGCTGGCTTGACCATTAAAGGGTGCTGTATCCCCCAAAGTACACTCCAAACAAAATAAAAAAATATTTTCTGTGTTTGTGAAATGTGTGCGCAGTAGCCGCACGTGCATCAACAAAGTAGTGCCATGCGTGCGCCTGTGTCATAAGTAATGGGCCGGGTGGCTTCACCGTTAAAAGGTGCTGTAACCCCAAAAGTACACTCCAAACAAACTAAAAAAATATTTCCTGTGTTTGAGAATTGTGTGCGCAGAAGCCGTACATGCATCAACAAAGTAGTGCCAAGCGTGCGCCTGTGTCATAAGTAAAGGGCCGGCTGGCTAGACCATTAAAGGGTGCTGTAACCCCCAAAGTACACTCCAAACAAACTAAAAAAATATTTTTTGTCTTTGTGAATTGTGTGCGCAGTAGCCGCACGTGCATCAACAAAGTAGTGCCAAGCGTGCGCCTGTGTCATAAGTAAAGGGCCGGCTGGCTTGACCATTAAAGGGTGCTGTAACCCCCAAAGTACACTCCTAGCAAAATAAAAAAATATTTTCTGTGTTTGTGATTTGTGTGCGCAGTAGCCGCACGTGCATCAACAAAGTAGTGCCAAGCATGCGCCTGTGTCCTAAGTAAAGGGCCGGCTGTGGTTTGACCGTTAAAGGGTGCTGTAGCCCCCAAAGTACACTCCAAACAAAATAAAAAAATATTTTCTGTGTTTGTGAATTGTGTGCGCAGTAGCCGCACGTGCATCAACAAAGTAGTGCCAAGCGTGCGCCTGTGTCATAAGTAAAGGGCCGGCTGGCTTGACCGTTAAAGGGTGCTGTAACCCCCAAAGTACACTCCAAACAAAATAAAAAAAATATTTTCTGTGTTTGTGAATTGTGTGCGCAGTAGCCGCACGTGCATCAACAATGTAGGGCCAAGCGTGCGCCTGCGTCATAAGTAAAGGGCCAGCTGGCTTGACCATTAAAGGGTGCTGTAACCCCCAAAGTACACTCCAAACAAAATTAAAAAATATTTTCTGTGTTTGTGAAATGTGTGCGCAGTAGCCGCACATGCATCAACAAAGTAGTGCCAAGCGTGCGCCTGTGTCATAAGTAAAGGGCCGGCTGGCTTGACCATTAAAGGGTGCTGTAACCCCCAAAGTACACTCCAAACAAAATAAAAAAAAAATTTCTGTGTTTGTGAATTGTGTGCGCAGTAGCCGCACGTGCATCAACAAAGTAGTGCCAAGCGTGCGCCTGTGTCATAAGTAAAGGGCTGGCTGGCTTGACCGTTTAAAGGGTGCTGTAACCCCCAAAGTACACTCCAAACAATCTAAAAAAATATTTTCTGTGTTTGTGAATTGTGTGCGCAGTAGCCGCACGTGCATCAACAAAGTAGTGCCAAGCGTGCGCCTGTGTCATAAGTAAAGGGCCGGCTGGCTTGACCATTAAAGGGTGCTGTAACCCCCAAAGTACACTCCAAACAAACTAAAAAAATATTTTCTGTGTTTGTGAATTGTGTGCGCAGTAGCCGCACGTGCATCAACAAAGTAGTGCCAAGCGTGCGCCTGTGTCATAAGTAAAGGGTCGGCTGGCTTGACCATTAAAGGGTGCTGTATCCCCCAAAGTACACTCCAAACAAAATAAAAAAATATTTTCTGTGTTTGTGAAATGTGTGCGCAGTAGCCGCACGTGCATCAACAAAGTAGTGCCAAGCGTGCGCCTGTGTCATAAGTAATGGGCCGGGTGGCTTCACCGTTAAAAGGTGCTGTAACCCCAAAAGTACACTTCAAACAAACTAAAAAAATATTTCCTGTGTTTGAGAATTGTGTGCGCAGAAGCCGTACATGCATCAACAAAGTAGTGCCAAGCGTGCGCCTGTGTCATAAGTAAAGGGCCGGCTGGCTTGACCATTAAAGGGTGCTGTAACCCCCAAAGTACACTCCAAACAAACTAAAAAAATATTTTCTGTCTTTGTGAATTGTGTGCGCAGTATCCGCACGTGCATCAACAAAGTAGTGCCAAGCGTTCGCCTGTGTCATAAGTAAAGGGCCGGCTGGCTTGACCATTAAAGGGTGCTGTAACCCCCAAAGTACACTCCTAGCATAATAAAAAAATATTTTCTGTGTTTGTGATTTGTGTGCGCAGTAGCCGCACGTGCATCAACAAAGTAGTGCCAAGCGTGCGCCTGTGTCCTAAGTAAAGGGCCAGCTGTGGTTTGACCGTTAAAGGGTGCTGTAGCCCCCAAAGTACACTCCAAACAAAATAAAAAAATATTTTCTGTGTTTGTGAATTGTGTGCGCAGTAGCCGCACGTGCATCAACAAAGTAGTGCCAAGCGTGCGCCTGTGTCATAAGTAAAGGGCCGGCTGGCTTGACCATTAAAGGGTGCTGTAACCCCCAAAGTACACTCCAAACAAAATAAAAAAAATATTTTCTGTGTTTGTGAATTGTGTGCGCAGTAGCCGCACGTGCATCAACAATGTAGGGCCAAGCGTGCGCCTGCGTCATAAGTAAAGGGCCAGCTGGCTTGACCACTAAAGGGTGCTGTAACCCCCAAAGTACACTCCAAACAAAATTAAAAAATATTTTCTGTGTTTGTGAAATGTGTGCGCAGTAGCCGCACATGCATCAACAAAGTAGTGCCAAGCGTGCGCCTGTGTCATAAGTAAAGGGCCGGCTGGCTTGACCATTAAAGGGTGCTGTAACCCCCAAAGTACACTCCAAACAAAATAAAAAAAAAATTTCTGTGTTTGTGAATTGTGTGCGCAGTAGCCGCACGTGCATCAACAAAGTAGTGCCAAGCGTGCGCCTGTGTCATAAGTAAAGGGCTGGCTGGCTTGACCGTTTAAAGGGTGCTGTAACCCCCAAAGTACACTCCAAACAATCTAAAAAAATATTTTCTGTGTTTGTGAATTGTGTGCGCAGTAGCCGCACGTGCATCAACAAAGTAGTGCCAAGCGTGCGCCTGTGTCATAAGTAAAGGGCCGGCTGGCTTGACCATTAAAGGGTGCTGTAACCCCCAAAGTACACTCCAAACAAACTAAAAAAATATTTTCTGTGTTTGTGAATTGTGTGCGCAGTAGCCGCACGTGCATCAACAAAGTAGTGTCAAGCGTGCGCCTGTGTCATAAGTAAAGGGTCGGCTGGCTTGACCATTAAAGGGTGCTGTATCCCCAAAAGTACACTCCAAACAAAATAAAAAAATATTTTCTGTGTTTGTGAAATGTGTGCGCAGTAGCCGCACGTGCATCAACAAAGTAGTGCCAAGCGTGCGCCTGTGTCATAAGTAATGGGCCGGGTGGCTTCACCGTTAAAAGGTGCTGTAACCCCAAAAGTACACTCCAAACAAACTAAAAAAATATTTCCTGTGTTTGAGAATTGTGTGCGCAGAAGCCGTACATGCATCAACAAAGTAGTGCCAAGCGTGCGCCTGTGTCATAAGTAAAGGGCCGGCTGGCTTGACCATTAAAGGGTGCTGTAACCCCCAAAGTACACTCCAAACAAACTAAAAAAAAATTTTTTGTCTTTGTGAATTGTGTGCGCAGTAGCCGCACGTGCATCAACAAAGTAGTGCCAAGCGTGCACCTGTGTCATAAGTAAAGGGCCGGCTGGCTTGACCATTAAAGGGTGCTGTAACCCCCAAAGTACACTCCTAGCAAAATAAAAAAATATTTTCTGTGTTTGTGATTTGTGTGCGCAGTAGCCGCACGTGCATCAACAAAGTAGTGCCAAGCATGCGCCTGTGTCCTAAGTAAAGGGCCGGCTGTGGTTTGACCGTTAAAGGGTGCTGTAGCCCCCAAAGTACACTCCAAACAAAATAAAAAAATATTTTCTGTGTTTGTGAATTGTGTGCGCAGTAGCCGCACGTGCATCAACAAAGTAGTGCCAAGCGTGCGCCTGTGTCATAAGTAAAGGGCCGGCTGGCTTGACCGTTAAAGGGTGCTGTAACCCCCAAAGTACACTCCAAACAAAATAAAAAAAATATTTTCTGTGTTTGTGAATTGTGTGCGCAGTAGCCGCACGTGCATCAACAATGTAGGGCCAAGCATGCACCTGCGTCATAAGTAAAGGGCCAGCTGGCTTGACCATTAAAGGGTGCTGTAACCCCCAAAGTACACTCCAAACAAAATTAAAAAATATTTTCTGTGTTTGTGAAATGTGTGCGCAGTAGCCGCACATGCATCAACAAAGTAGTGCCAAGCGTGCGCCTGTGTCATAAGTAAAGGGCCGGCTGGCTTGACCATTAAAGGGTGCTGTAACCCCCAAAGTACACTCCAAACAAAATAAAAAAAAAATTTCTGTGTTTGTGAATTGTGTGCGCAGTAGCCGCACGTGCATCAACAAAGTAGTGCCAAGCGTGCGCCTGTGTCATAAGTAAAGGGCTGGCTGGCTTGACCATTTAAAGGGTGCTGTAACCCCCAAAGTACACTCCAAACAATCTAAAAAAATATTTTCTGTGTTTGTGAATTGTGTGCGCAGTAGCCGCACGTGCATCAACAAAGTAGTGCCAAGCGTGCGCCTGTGTCATAAGTAATGGGCCGGCTGGCTTGACCATTAAAGGGTGCTGTAACCCCCAAAGTACACTCCAAACAAACTAAAAAAATATTTTCTGTGTTTGTGAATTGTGTGCGCAGTAGCCGCACGTGCATCAACAAAGTAGTGCCAAGCGTGCGCCTGTGTCATAAGTAAAGGGTCGGCTGGCTTGACCATTAAAGGGTGCTGTATCCCCCAAAGTACACTCCAAACAAAATAAAAAAATATTTTCTGTGTTTGTGAAATGTGTGCGCAGTAGCCGCACGTGCATCAACAAAGTAGTGCCAAGCGTGCGCCTGTGTCATAAGTAATGGGCCGGGTGGCTTCACCGTTAAAAGGTGCTGTAACCCCAAAAGTACACTCCAAACAAACTAAAAAAATATTTCCTGTGTTTGAGAATTGTGTGCGCAGAAGCCGTACATGCATCAACAAAGTAGTGCCAAGCGTGCGCCTGTGTCATAAGTAAAGGGCCGGCTGGCTTGACCATTAAAGGGTGCTGTAACCCCCAAAGTACACTCCAAACAAACTAAAAAAATATTTTCTGTCTTTGTGAATTGTGTGCGCAGTATCCGCACGTGCATCAACAAAGTAGTGCCAAGCGTGCGCCTGTGTCATAAGTAAAGGGCCGGCTGGCTTGACCATTAAAGGGTGCTGTAACCCCCAAAGTACACTCCTAGCATAATAAAAAAATATTTTCTGTGTTTGTGATTTGTGTGCGCAGTAGCCGCACGTGCATCAACAAAGTAGTGCCAAGCGTGCGCCTGTGTCCTAAGTAAAGGGCCAGCTGTGGTTTGACCGTTAAAGGGTGCTGTAGCCCCCAAAGTACACTCCAAACAAAATAAAAAAATATTTTCTGTGTTTGTGAATTGTGTGCGCAGTAGCCGCACGTGCATCAACAAAGTAGTGCCAAGCGTGCGCCTGTGTCATAAGTAAAGGGCCGGCTGGCTTGACCGTTAAAGGGTGCTGTAACCCCCAAAGTACACTCCAAACAAAATAAAAATATATTTTCTGTGTTTGTGAATTGTGTGCGCAGTAGCCGCACGTGCATCAACAAAGTAGTGCCAAGCGTGCGCCTGCGTCCTAAGTAAAGGGCCGGCTGGCTTGACCATCAAAGGGTGCTGTAACCCCCAAAGTACACTCCAAACAAAATAAAAAAATATTTTCTGTGTTTGTGAATTGTGTGTGCAGTAGCCGCACGTGCATCAACAAAGTAGTGCCAAGCGTGCGCCTGTGTCATAAGTAAAGGACCGGCTGGCTTGACCATTAAAGGGTGCTGTAACCCCCAAAGTACACTCCAAACAATATAAAAAAATATTTTCTGTGTTTGTGAATTGTGTGCGCAGTAGCAGCACGTGCATCAACAAAGTAGTGCCAAGTGTGCGCCTGTGTCATAAGTAAAGGGCCAGCTGGCTTGACCATTAAAGGGTGCTGTAACCACCAAAGTACACTCCAAACAAAATAAAAATATATTTTCTGTGTTTGTGAATTGTGTGCGCAGTAGCCGCACGTGCATCAACAAAGCAGTGCCAAGCGTGCGCCTGCGTCCTAAGTAAAGGGCCGGCTGGCTTGACCATCAAAGGGTGCTGTAACCCCCAAAGTACACTCCAAACAAAATAAAAAAATATTTTCTGTGTTTGTGAATTGTGTGCGCAGTAGCCGCACGTGCATCAACAAAGTAGTGCCAAGCGTGCGCCTGTGTCATAAGTAAAGGACCGGCTGGCTTGACCATTAAAAGGTGCTGTAACCCCCAAAGTACACTCCAAACAATATAAAAAAATATTTTCTGTGTTTGTGAATTTTGTGCGCAGTAGCCGCACGTGCATCAACAAAGTAGTGCCAAGCGTGCGCCTGTGTCATAAGTAAAGGACCGGCTGGCTTGACCATTAAAAGGTGCTGTAACCCCCAAAGTACACTCCAAACAATATAAAAAAATATTTTCTGTGTTTGTGAATTTTGTGCGCAGTAGCCGCACGTGCATCAACAAAGTAGTGCCAAGTGTGCGCCTGTGTCATAAGTAAAGGTCCGGCTGGCTTGACCATTAAAGGGTGCTGTAACCCCCAAAGTACACTCCAAACAAAATAAAAAAATATTTTCTGTGTTTGTGAATTGTGTGCGCAGCAGCCGCACATGCATCAACAAAGTAGTGCCAAGCGTGCGCCTGTGTCATAAGTAAAGGGCCGGCTGGCTTGACCATTAAAGGGTGCTGTAACCCCCAAAGTACACTCCAAACAATGTAAAAAAATATTTTCTGTGTTTGTGAATTGTGTGCGTAGTAGCCGCACGTGCATCAACAAAGTAGTGCCAAGCGTGCGCCTGTGTCACAAGTAAAGGGCTGGCTGGCTTGACCGTTAAAGGGTGCTGTAACCCCCAAAGTACACTCCAAACAAAATAAAAAAATATTTTCTGTGTTTGTGAATTGTGTGCGCAGTAGCCGCACGTGCATCAACAAAGTAGTGCCAAGCGTGCGCCTGTGTCATAAGTAAAGGGCCGGCTGGCTTGACCGTTAAAGGGTGCTGTAACCCCCAAAGTACACTCCAAACAAAATAAAAAAAATATTTTCTGTGTTTGTGAATTGTGTGCGCAGTAGCCGCACGTGCATCAACAATGTAGGGCCAAGCGTGCGCCTGCGTCATAAGTAAAGGGCCAGCTGGCTTGACCATTAAAGGGTGCTGTAACCCCCAAAGTACACTCCAAACAAAATTAAAAAATATTTTCTGTGTTTGTGAAATGTGTGCGCAGTAGCCGCACATGCATCAACAAAGTAGTGCCAAGCGTGCGCCTGTGTCATAAGTAAAGGGCCGGCTGGCTTGACCATTAAAGGGTGCTGTAACCCCCAAAGTACACTCCAAACAAAATAAAAAAAAAATTTCTGTGTTTGTGAATTGTGTGCGCAGTAGCCGCACGTGCATCAACAAAGTAGTGCCAAGCGTGCGCCTGTGTCATAAGTAAAGGGCTGGCTGGCTTGACCGTTTAAAGGGTGCTGTAACCCCCAAAGTACACTCCAAACAATCTAAAAAAATATTTTCTGTGTTTGTGAATTGTGTGCGCAGTAGCCGCACGTGCATCAACAAAGTAGTGCCAAGCGTGCGCCTGTGTCATAAGTAAAGGGCCGGCTGGCTTGACCATTAAAGGGTGCTGTAACCCCCAAAGTACACTCCAAACAAACTAAAAAAATATTTTCTGTGTTTGTGAATTGTGTGCGCAGTAGCCGCACGTGCATCAACAAAGTAGTGCCAAGCGTGCGCCTGTGTCATAAGTAAAGGGTCGGCTGGCTTGACCATTAAAGGGTGCTGTATCCCCCAAAGTACACTCCAAACAAAATAAAAAAATATTTTCTGTGTTTGTGAAATGTGTGCGCAGTAGCCGCACGTGCATCAACAAAGTAGTGCCAAGCGTGCGCCTGTGTCATAAGTAATGGGCCGGGTGGCTTCACCGTTAAAAGGTGCTGTAACCCCAAAAGTACACTCCAAACAAACTAAAAAAATATTTCCTGTGTTTGAGAATTGTGTGCGCAGAAGCCGTACATGCATCAACAAAGTAGTGCCAAGCGTGCGCCTGTGTCATAAGTAAAGGGCCGACTGGCTTGACCATTAAAGGGTGCTGTAACCCCCAAAGTACACTCCAAACAAACTAAAAAAATATTTTCTGTCTTTGTGAATTGTGTGCGCAGTATCCGCACGTGCATCAACAAAGTAGTGCCAAGCGTGCGCCTGTGTCATAAGTAAAGGGCCGGCTGGCTTGACCATTAAAGGGTGCTGTAACCCCCAAAGTACACTCCTAGCATAATAAAAAAATATTTTCTGTGTTTGTGATTTGTGTGCGCAGTAGCCGCACGTGCATCAACAAAGTAGTGCCAAGCGTGCGCCTGTGTCCTAAGTAAAGGGCCAGCTGTGGTTTGACCGTTAAAGGGTGCTGTAGCCCCCAAAGTACACTCCAAACAAAATAAAAAAATATTTTCTGTGTTTGTGAATTGTGTGCGCAGTAGCCGCACGTGCATCAACAAAGTAGTGCCAAGCGTGCGCCTGTGTCATAAGTAAAGGGCCGGCTGGCTTGACCGTTAAAGGGTGCTGTAACCCCCAAAGTACACTCCAAACAAAATAAAAATATATTTTCTGTGTTTGTGAATTGTGTGCGCAGTAGCCGCACGTGCATCAACAAAGTAGTGCAAGCGTGCGCCTGCGTCCTAAGTAAAGGGCCGGCTGGCTTGACCATCAAAGGGTGCTGTAACCCCCAAAGTACACTCCAAACAAAATAAAAAAATATTTTCTGTGTTTGTGAATTGTGTGTGCAGAAGCCGCACGTGCATCAACAAAGTAGTGCCAAGCGTGCGCCTGTGTCATAAGTAAAGGACCGGCTGGCTTGACCATTAAAGGGTGCTGTAACCCCCAAAGTACACTCCAAGCAATATAAAAAAATATTTTCTGTGTTTGTGAATTGTGTGCGCAGTAGCAGCACGTGCATCAACAAAGTAGTGCCAAGCGTGCGCCTGTGTCATAAGTAAAGGGCCAGCTGGCTTGACCATTAAAGGGTGCTGTAACCACCAAAGTACACTCCAAACAAAATAAAAATATATTTTCTGTGTTTGTGAATTGTGTGCGCAGTAGCCGCACGTGCATCAACAAAGCAGTGCCAAGCGTGCGCCTGCGTCCTATGTAAAGGGCCGGCTGGCTTGACCATCAAAGGGTGCTGTAACCCCCAAAGTACACTCCAAACAAAATAAAAAAATATTTTCTGTGTTTGTGAATTGTGTGCGCAGTAGCCGCACGTGCATCAACAAAGTAGTGCCAAGCGTGCGCCTGTGTCATAAGTAAAGGACCGGCTGGCTTGACCATTAAAAGGTGCTGTAACCCCCAAAGTACACTCCAAACAATATAAAAAAATATTTTCTGTGATTTATTGAATTTTGTGCGCAGTAGCCGCACGTGCATCAACAAAGTAGTGCCAAGCGTGCGCCTGTGTCATAAGTAAAGGACCGGCTGGCTTGACCATTAAAAGGTGCTGTAACCCCCAAAGTACACTCCAAACAATATAAAAAAATATTTTCTGTGTTTGTGAATTTTGTGCGCAGTAGCCGCACGTGCATCAACAAAGTAGTGCCAAGTGTGCGCCTGTGTCATAAGTAAAGGGCCGGCTGGCTTGACCATTAAAGGGTGCTGTAACCCCCAAAGTACACTCCAAACAAAATAAAAAAATATTTTCTGTGTTTGTGAATTGTGTGCGCAGTAGCCGCACGTGCATCAACAAAGTAGTGCCAAGCGTGCGCCTGTGTCATAAGTAAAGGGCCAGCTGGCTTGACCATTAAAGGGTGCTGTAACCACCAAAGTACACTCCAAACAAAATAAAAATATATTTTCTGTGTTTGTGAATTGTGTGCGCAGTAGCCGCACGTGCATCAACAAAGCAGTGCCAAGCGTGCGCCTGCGTCCTATGTAAAGGGCCGGCTGGCTTGACCATCAAAGGGTGCTGTAACCCCCAAAGTACACTCCAAACAAAATAAAAAAATATTTTCTGTGTTTGTGAATTGTGTGCGCAGTAGCCGCACGTGCATCAACAAAGTAGTGCCAAGCGTGCGCCTGTGTCATAAGTAAAGGACCAGCTGGCTTGACCATTAAAAGGTGCTGTAACCCCCAAAGTACACTCCAAACAATATAAAAAAATATTTTCTGTGTTTTATTGAATTTTGTGCGCAGTAGCCGCACGTGCATCAACAAAGTAGTGCCAAGCGTGCGCCTGTGTCATAAGTAAAGGACCGGCTGGCTTGACCATTAAAAGGTGCTGTAACCCCCAAAGTACACTCCAAACAATATAAAAAAATATTTTCTGTGTTTGTGAATTTTGTGCGCAGTAGCCGCACGTGCATCAACAAAGTAGTGCCAAGTGTGCGCCTGTGTCATAAGTAAAGGGCCGGCTGGCTTGACCATTAAAGGGTGCTGTAACCCCCAAAGTACACTCCAAACAAAATAAAAAAATATTTTCTGTGTTTGTGAATTGTGTGCGCAGCAGCTGCACATGCATCAACAAAGTAGTGCCAAGCGTGCGCCTGTGTCATAAGTAAAGGGCCGGCTGGCTTGACCATTAAAGGGTGCTGTAACCCCCAAAGTACACTACAAACAATGTAAAAAAATATTTTCTGTGTTTGTGAATTGTGTGCGCAGTAGCCGCACGTGCATCAACAAAGTAGTGCCAAGCGTGCGCCTGTGTCACAAGTAAAGGGCTGGCTGGCTTGACCGTTAAAGGGTGCTGTAACCCCCAAAGTACACTCCAAACAAAATAAAAAAATATTTTCTGTGTTTGTGAATTGTGTGCGCAGTAGCCGCACGTGCATCAACAAAGTAGTGCCAAGCGTGCGCCTGTGTCATAAGTAAAGGGCCGGCTGGCTTGACCATTAAAGGGTGCTGTAACCCCCAAAGTACTCTCCAAACAAAATAAAAAAATATTTTCTGTGTTTGTGAATTGTGTGCGCAGCAGCCGCACATGCATCAACAAAATAGTGCCAAGCGTGCGCCTGTGTCATAAGTAAAGGGCCGGCTGGCTTGACCATTAAAGGGTGCTGTAACCCCCAAAGTACACTCCAAACAAAGTAAAAAAATATTTTCTGTGTTTGTGAATTGTGTGCGCAGTAGCCGCACGTGCATCAACAAAGTAGTGCCAAGCGTGCGCCTGTGTCACAAGTAAAGGGCTGGCTGGCTTGACTGTTAAAGGGTGTTGTAACCCCCAAAGTACACTCCAAACAAACTAAAAAAATATTTTCTGTGTTTGTGAATTGTGTGCGCAGTAGCCGCACGTGCATCAACAAAGTAGTGCCAAGCGTGCGCCTGTGTCATAAGTAAAGGGCAGGCTGTGGCATGACCGTTAAAGGGTGCTGTAACCCCCAAAGTACACTCCAAACAAAATAAAAAAATATTTTCTGTGTTTGTGAATTGTGTGCGCAGTAGCCGCACGTGCATCAACAAAGTAGTGCCAAGCGTGTGCCTGTGTCATAAGTAAAGGACCGGCTGGCTTGACCATTAAAAGGTGCTGTAACCCCCAAAGTACACTCCAAACAAAATAAAAAAATATTTCCTGTGTTTGTGAATTGTGTGTGCAGTAGCGGCACATGCATCAACAAAGCAGTGCCAAGCGTGCGCCGGTGTCATAAGTAAAGGGCCGGCTGGCTTGACCATTAAAGGGTGCTGTAACCCCCAAAGTACACTCCAAACAAAATAAAAAAATGTTTTCTGTGTTTGAGAATTGTGTGCGCAGTAGCAGCACGTGCATCAACAAAGTAGTGCCAAGCGTGCGCCTGTGTCATAAGTAAAGGGCCAGCTGGCTTGACCGGTAAAGGGTGCTGTAACCCCCAAAGTACACTCCAAACAAAATAAAAAAATATTTTCTGTGTGTGTGAATTGTGTGCGCTGTAGCCGCACGTCCATCAACAAAGTGCCAAGCGTGCGTCTGCATCATAAGTAAAGGGTCAGCTGGCTTGACCATTAAAGGGTGCTGTAACCCCCAAAGTACACTCCAAACAAAATAAAAAAATATTTTCTGTGTTTGTGAATTCTGTGCGCAGTAGCCGCACGTGCATCAACAAAGTAGTGCCAAGCGTGCGCCTGTGTCATAAGTAAAGGGCCGGCTGGCTTGACCTTTAAAGGGTGCTGTAACCCCCAAAGTACACTCCAAAAAAAAAATATATATTTTCTGTGTTTGTGAATTGTGTGTGCAGTAGCCGCACATGCATCAACAAAGTAGTGCCAAGCGTGCGCCTGTGTCATAAGTAAAGGGCCAGCTGGCTTGACCATTATAGTGTGCTGTAACCCCCAAAGTACACTCCAAACAAAATAAAAAAACATTTTCTGTGTTTGTGAATGGAGTGCACAGTAGCCGCACGTGCATCAGCAAAGTAGTGCCAAACGTGCGCCTGTGCCATAAGTAAAGGGCCGGCTGGCTTGACCGTTAAAGGGTGCTGTAACCCCCAAAGTACACTCCAAACAAAATAAAAAAATATTTTCTGTGTTTGTGAATTGTGTGCGCAGTAGCCGCACGTGCATCAACAAAGTAGTGCCAAGCGTGCGCCTGTGTCACAAGTAAGGTGCCGGCTGGCTTGACCATTAAAGGGTGCTGTAACCCCCAAAGTACACTCCAAACAAAATAAAAAAATATTTTCTGTGTTTGTGAATTGTGTGCGCAGTAGCCGCACGTGCATCAACAATGTAGGGCCAAGCGTGTGCCTGCGTCATAAGTAAAGGGCCAGCTGGCTTGACCATTAAAGGGTGCTGTAACCCCCAAAGTACACTCCAAACAAAATTAAAAAATATTTTCTGTGTTTGTGAAATGTGTGCGCAGTAGCCGCACATGCATCAACAAAGTAGTGCCAAGTGTGCGCCTGTGTCATAAGTAAAGGGCCGGCTGGCTTGACCATTAGAGGGTGCTGTAACCCCCAAAGTACACTCCAAACAAAATAAAAAAATATTTTCTGTGTTTGTGAAATGTATGCGCAGTTGCCTCATGTGCATAAACAAAGTAGTGCCAAGCGTGCGCCTGTGTCATAAGTAAAGGGCCGGCTGGCTTGACCATTAAAGGGTGCTGTAACCCCCAAAGTACACTCCAAACAAAATAAAAAAAAATTTTCTGTGTTTGTGAATTGTGTGCGCAGTAGCCGCACGTGCATCAACTAAGTAGTGCCAAGCGTGCGCCTGTGTCATAAGTAAAGGGCCGGCTGGCTTGACCGTTTAAAGGGTGCTGTAACCCCCAAAGTACACTCCAAACAATCTAAAAAATTTTTTTCTGTGTTTGTGAATTGTGTGCGCAGTAGCCGCACGTGCATCAACAAAGTAGTGCCAAGCGTGCGCCTGTGTCATAAGTAAAGGGCCGGCTGGCTTGACCATTAAAGGGTGCTGTAACCCCCAAAGTACACTCCAAACAAAATAAAAAAAATATTTTCTGTGTTTGTGAATTGTGTGCGCAGTAGCCGCACGTGCATCAACAATGTAGGGCCAAGCGTGCGCCTGCGTCATAAGTAAAGGGCCAGCTGGCTTGACCATTAAAGGGTGCTGTAACCCCCAAAGTACACTCCAAACAAAATTAAAAAATATTTTCTGTGTTTGTGAAATGTGTGCGCAGTAGCCGCACATGCATCAACAAAGTAGTGCCAAGCGTGCGCCTGTGTCATAAGTAAAGGGCCGGCTGGCTTGACCATTAAAGGCTGCTGTAACCCCCAAAGTACACTCCAAACAAAATAAAAAAAAAAATTCTGTGTTTGTGAATTGTGTGCGCAGTAGCCGCACGTGCATCAACAAAGTAGTGCCAAGCGTGCGCCTGTGTCATAAGTAAAGGGCTGGCTGGCTTGACCGTTTAAAGGGTGCTGTAACCCCCAAAGTACACTCCAAACAATCTAAAAAAATATTTTCTGTGTTTGTGAATTGTGTGCGCAGTAGCCGCACGTGCATCAACAAAGTAGTGCCAAGCGTGCGCCTGTGTCATAAGTAAAGGGCCGGCTGGCTTGACCATTAAAGGGTGCTGTAACCCCCAAAGTACACTCCAAACAAACTAAAAAAATATTTTCTGTGTTTGTGATTTGTGTGCGCAGTAGCCGCACGTGCATCAACAAAGTAGTGCCAAGCGTGCGCCTGTGTCATAAGTAAAGGGTCGGCTGGCTTGACCATTAAAGGGTGCTGTATCCCCCAAAGTACACTCCAAACAAAATAAAAAAATATTTTCTGTGTTTGTGAAATGTGTGCGCAGTAGCCGCACGTGCATCAACAAAGTAGTGCCAAGCGTGCGCCTGTGTCATAAGTAATGGGCCGGGTGGCTTCACCGTTAAAAGGTGCTGTAACCCCAAAAGTACACTCCAAACAAACTAAAAAAATATTTCCTGTGTTTGAGAATTGTGTGCGCAGAAGCCGTACATGCATCAACAAAGTAGTGCCAAGCGTGCGCCTGTGTCATAAGTAAAGGGCCGGCTGGCTTGACCATTAAAGGGTGCTGTAACCCCCAAAGTACACTCCAAACAAACTAAAAAAATATTTTTTGTCTTTGTGAATTGTGTGCGCAGTAGCCGCACGTGCATCAACAAAGTAGTGCCAAGCGTGCGCCTGTGTCATAAGTAAAGGGCCGGCTGGCTTGACCATTAAAGGCTGCTGTAACCCCCAAAGTACACTCCTAGCAAAATAAAAAAATATTTTCTGTGTTTGTGATTTGTGTGCGCAGTAGCCGCACGTGCATCAACAAAGTAGTGCCAAGCATGCGCCTGTGTCCTAAGTAAAGGGCCGGCTGTGGTTTGACCGTTAAAGGGTGCTGTAGCCCCCAAAGTACACTCCAAACAATCTAAAAAAATATTTTCTGTGTTTGTGAATTGTGTGCGCAGTAGCCGCACGTGCATCAACAAAGTAGTGCCAAGCGTGCGCCTGTGTCATAAGTAAAGGGCCGGCTGGCTTGACCATTAAAGGGTGCTGTAACCCCCAAAGTACACTCCAAACAAAATAAAAAAAATATTTTCTGTGTTTGTGAATTGTGTGCGCAGTAGCCGCACGTGCATCAACAATGTAGGGCCAAGCGTGCGCCTGCGTCATAAGTAAAGGGCCAGCTGGCTTGACCATTAAAGGGTGCTGTAACCCCCAAAGTACACTCCAAACAAAATTAAAAAATATTTTCTGTGTTTGTGAAATGTGTGCGCAGTAGCCGCACATGCATCAACAAAGTAGTGCCAAGCGTGCGCCTGTGTCATAAGTAAAGGGCCGGCTGGCTTGACCATTAAAGGCTGCTGTAACCCCCAAAGTACACTCCAAACAAAATAAAAAAAAATTTTCTGTGTTTGTGAATTGTGTGCGCAGTAGCCGCACGTGCATCAACAAAGTAGTGCCAAGCGTGCGCCTGTGTCATAAGTAAAGGGCTGGCTGGCTTGACCGTTTAAAGGGTGCTGTAACCCCCAAAGTACACTCCAAACAATCTAAAAAAATATTTTCTGTGTTTGTGAATTGTGTGCGCAGTAGCCGCACGTGCATCAACAAAGTAGTGCCAAGCGTGCGCCTGTGTCATAAGTAAAGGGCCGGCTGGCTTGACCATTAAAGGGTGCTGTAACCCCCAAAGTACACTCCAAACAAACTAAAAAAATATTTTCTGTGTTTGTGAATTGTGTGCGCAGTAGCCGCACGTGCATCAACAAAGTAGTGCCAAGCGTGCGCCTGTGTCATAAGAAAAGGGTCGGCTGGCTTGACCATTAAAGGGTGCTGTATCCCCCAAAGTACACTCCAAACAAAATAAAAAAATATTTTCTGTGTTTGTGAAATGTGTGCGCAGTAGCCGCACGTGCATCAACAAAGTAGTGCCAAGCGTGCGCCTGTGTCATAAGTAATGGGCCGGGTGGCTTCACCGTGAAAAGGTGCTGTAACCCCAAAATTACACTCCAAACAAACTAAAAAAATATTTCCTGTGTTTGAGAATTGTGTGCGCAGAAGCCGTACATGCATCAACAAAGTAGTGCCAAGCGTGCGCCTGTGTCATAAGTAAAGGGCCGGCTGGCTTGACCATTAAAGGGTGCTGTAACCCCCAAAGTACACTCCAAACAAACTAAAAAAATATTTTTTGTCTTTGTGAATTGTGTGCGCAGTAGCCGCACGTGCATCAACAAAGTAGTGCCAAGCGTGCGCCTGTGTCATAAGTAAAGGGCCGGCTGGCTTGACCATTAAAGGCTGCTGTAACCCCTAAAGTACACTCCTAGCAAAATAAAAAAATATTTTCTGTGTTTGTGATTTGTGTGCGCAGTAGCCGCACGTGCATCAACAAAGTAGTGCCAAGCATGCGCCTGTGTCCTAAGTAAAGGGCCGGCTGGCTTGACCGTTTAAAGGGTGCTGTAACCCCCAAAGTACACTCCAAACAATCTAAAAAAATATTTTCTGTGTTTGTGAATTGTGTGCGCAGTAGCCGCACGTGCATCAACAAAGTAGTGCCAAGCGTGCGCCTGTGTCATAAGTAAAGGGCCGGCTGGCTTGACCATTAAAGGGTGCTGTAACCCCCAAAGTACACTCCAAACAAAATAAAAAAAAAATTTCTGTGTTTGTGAATTGTGTGCGCAGTAGCCGCACGTGCATCAACAAAGTAGTGCCAAGCGTGCGCCTGTGTCATAAGTAAAGGGCTGGCTGGCTTGACCGTTTAAAGGGTGCTGTAACCCCCAAAGTACACTCCAAACAATCTAAAAAAATATTTTCTGTGTTTGTGAATTGTGTGCGCAGTAGCCGCACGTGCATCAACAAAGTAGTGCCAAGCGTGCGCCTGTGTCATAAGTAAAGGGCCGGCTGGCTTGACCATTAAAGGGTGCTGTAACCCCCAAAGTACACTCCAAACAAACTAAAAAATATTTTCTGTGTTTGTGAATTGTGTGCGCAGTAGCCGCACGTGCATCAACAAAGTAGTGCCAAGCGTGCGCCTGTGTCATAAGTAAAGGGTCGGCTGGCTTGACCATTAAAGGGTGCTGTATCCCCCAAAGTACACTCCAAACAAAATAAAAAAATATTTTCTGTGTTTGTGAAATGTGTGCGCAGTAGCCGCACGTGCATCAACAAAGTAGTGCCAAGCGTGCGCCTGTGTCATAAGTAATGGGCCGGGTGGCTTCACCGTTAAAAGGTGCTGTAACCCCAAAAGTACACTCCAAACAAACTAAAAAAATATTTCCTGTGTTTGAGAATTGTGTGCGCAGAAGCCGTACATGCATCAACAAAGTAGTGCCAAGCGTGCGCCTGTGTCATAAGTAAAGGGCCGGCTGGCTTGACCATTAAAGGGTGCTGTAACCCCCAAAGTACACTCCAAACAAACTAAAAAAATATTTTTTGTCTTTGTGAATTGTGTGCGCAGTAGCCGCACGTGCATCAACAAAGTAGTGCCAAGCGTGCGCCTGTGTCATAAGTAAAGGGCCGGCTGGCTTGACCATTAAAGGCTGCTGTAACCCCCAAAGTACACTCCTAGCAAAATAAAAAAATATTTTCTGTGTTTGTGATTTGTGTGCGCAGTAGCCGCACGTGCATCAACAAAGTAGTGCCAAGCATGCGCCTGTGTCCTAAGTAAAGGGCCGGCTGGCTTGACCGTTTAAAGGGTGCTGTAACCCCCAAAGTACACTCCAAACAATCTAAAAAAATATTTTCTGTGTTTGTGAATTGTGTGCGCAGTAGCCGCACGTGCATCAACAAAGTAGTGCCAAGCGTGCGCCTGTGTCATAAGTAAAGGGCCAGCTGGCTTGACCATTAAAGGGTGCTGTAACCCCCAAAGTACACTCCAAACAAAATAAAAAAAATATTTTCTGTGTTTGTGAATTGTGTGCGTAGTAGCCGCACGTGCATCAACAATGTAGGGCCAAGCGTGCGCCTGCGTCATAAGTAAAGGGCCAGCTGGCTTGACCATTAAAGGGTGCTGTAACCCCCAAAGTACACTCCAAACAAAATGAAAAAATATTTTCTGTGTTTGTGAAATGTGTGCGCAGTAGCCGCACATGCATCAACAAAGTAGTGCCAAGCGTGCGCCTGTGTCATAAGTAAAGGGCCGGCTGGCTTGACCATTAAAGGCTGCTGTAACCCCCAAAGTACACTCCAAACAAAATAAAAAAAAAATTTCTGTGTTTGTGAATTGTGTGCGCAGTAGCCGCACGTGCATCAACAAAGTAGTGCCAAGCGTGCGCCTGTGTCATAAGTAAAGGGCCGGCTGGCTTGACCGTTAAAGGGTGCTGTAACCCCCAAAGTACACTCCAAACAAAATAAAAAAAATATTTTCTGTGTTTGTGAATTGTGTGCGCAGTAGCCGCACGTGCATCAAAAATGTAGGGCCAAGCGTGCGCCTGCATCATAAGTAAAGGGCCAGCTGGCTTGACCATTAAAGGGTGCTGTAACCCCCAAAGTACACTCCAAACAAAATTAAAAAATATTTTCTGTGTTTGTGAAATGTGTGCGCAGTAGCCGCACATGCATCAACAAAGTAGTGCCAAGCGTGCGCCTGTGTCATAAGTAAAGGGCCGGCTGGCTTGACCATTAAAGGGTGCTGTAACCCCCAAAGTACACTCCAAACAAAATAAAAAAAAAATTTCTGTGTTTGTGAATTGTGTGCGCAGTAGCCGCACGTGCATCAACAAAGTAGTGCCAAGCGTGCGCCTGTGTCATAAGTAAAGGGCTGGCTGGCTTGACCGTTAAAGGGTGCTGTAACCCCCAAAGTACACTCCAAACAAAATAAAAAAATATTTTCTGTGTTTGTGAATTGTGTGCGCAGTAGCCGCACGTGCATCAACAAAGTAGTGCCAAGCGTGCGCCTGTGTCATAAGTAAAGGGCCGGCTGGCTTGACCATTAAAGGGTGCTGTAACCCCCAAAGTACTCTCCAAACAAAATAAAAAAATATTTTCTGTGTTTGTGAATTGTGTGCGCAGCAGCCGCACATGCATCAACAAAATAGTGCCAAGCGTGCGCCTGTGTCATAAGTAAAGGGCCGGCTGGCTTGACCATTAAAGGGTGCTGTAACCCCCAAAGTACACACCAACAAAGTAAAAAAATATTTTCTGTGTTTGTGAATTGTGTGCGCAGTAGCCGCACGTGCATCAACAAAGTAGTGCCAAGCGTGCGCCTGTGTCACAAGTAAAGGGCTGGCTGGCTTGACCGTTAAAGGGTGTTGTAACCCCCAAAGTACACTCCAAACAAAATAAAAAAATATTTTCTGTGTTTGTGAATTGTGTGCGCAGTAGCCGCACGTGCATCAACAAAGTAGTGCCAAGCGTACGCCTGTGTCATAAGTAAAGGGCAGGCTGTGGCATGACCGTTAAAGGGTGCTGTAACCCCCAAAGTACACTCCAAACAAAATAAAAAAATATTTTCTGTGTTTGTGAATTGTGTGCGCAGTAGCCGCACGTGCATCAACAAAGTAGTGCCAAGCGTGTGCCTGTGTCATAAGTAAAGGACCGGCTGGCTTGACCATTAAAAGGTGCTGTAACCCCCAAAGTACACTCCAAACAAAATAAAAAAATATTTCCTGTGTTTGTGAATTGTGTGTGCAGTAGCGGCACATGCATCAACAAAGCAGTGCCAAGCGTGCGCCGGTGTCATAAGTAAAGGGCCGGCTGGCTTGACCATTAAAGGGTGCTGTAACCCCCAAAGTACACTCCAAACAAAATAAAAAAATGTTTTCTGTGTTTGAGAATTGTGTGCGCAGTAGCAGCACGTGCATCAACAAAGTAGTGCCAAGCGTGCGCCTGTGTCATAAGTAAAGGGCCAGCTGGCTTGACCGGTAAAGGGTGCTGTAACCCCCAAAGTACACTCCAAACAAAATAAAAAAATATTTTCTGTGTGTGTGAATTGTGTGCGCTGTAGCCGCACGTCCATCAACAAAGTGCCAAGCGTGCGTCTGCGTCATAAGTAAAGGGTCAGCTGGCTTGACCATTAAAGGGTGCTGTAACCCCCAAAGTGCACTCCAAACAAAATAAAAAAATATTTTCTGTGTTTGTGAATTCTGTGCGCAGTAGCCGCACGTGCATCAACAAAGTAGTGCCAAGCGTGCGCCTGTGTCATAAGTAAAGGGCCGGCTGGCTTGACCTTTAAAGGGTGCTGTAACCCCCAAAGTACACTCCAAAAAAAAAATATATATTTTCTGTGTTTGTGAATTGTGTGTGCAGTAGCCGCACATGCATCAACAAAGTAGTGCCAAGCGTGCGCCTGTGTCATAAGTAAAGGGCCAGCTGGCTTGACCATTATAGTGTGCTGTAACCCCCAAAGTACACTCCAAACAAAATAAAAAAACATTTTCTGTGTTTGTGAATGGAGTGCACAGTAGCCGCACGTGCATCAGCAAAGTAGTGCCAAACGTGCGCCTGTGCCATAAGTAAAGGGCCGGCTGGCTTGACCGTTAAAGGGTGCTGTAACCCCCAAAGTACACTCCAAACAAAATAAAAAAATATTTTCTGTGTTTGTGAATTGTGTGCGCAGTAGCCGCACGTGCATCAACAAAGTAGTGCCAAGCGTGCGCCTGTGTCACAAGTAAGGGGCCGGCTGGCTTGACCATTAAAGGGTGCTGTAACCCCCAAAGTACACTCCAAACAAAATAAAAAAATATTTTCTGTGTTTGTGAATTGTGTGCGCAGTAGCCGCACGTGCATCAACAATGTAGGGCCAAGCGTGTGCCTGCGTCATAAGTAAAGGGCCAGCTGGCTTGACCATTAAAGGGTGCTGTAACCCCCAAAGTACACTCCAAACAAAATTAAAAAATATTTTCTGTGTTTGTGAAATGTGTGCGCAGTAGCCGCACATGCATCAACAAAGTAGTGCCAAGTGTGCGCCTGTGTCATAAGTAAAGGGCCGGCTGGCTTGACCATTAGAGGGTGCTGTAACCCCCAAAGTACACTCCAAACAAAATAAAAAAATATTTTCTGTGTTTGTGAAATGTATGCGCAGTTGCCTCATGTGCATAAACAAAGTAGTGCCAAGCGTGCGCCTGTGTCATAAGTAAAGGGCCGGCTGGCTTGACCATTAAAGGGTGCTGTAACCCCCAAAGTACACTCCAAACAAAATAAAAAAAAATTTTCTGTGTTTGTGAATTGTGTGCGCAGTAGCCGCACGTGCATCAACTAAGTAGTGCCAAGCGTGCGCCTGTGTCATAAGTAAAGGGCCGGCTGGCTTGACCGTTTAAAGGGTGCTGTAACCCCCAAAGTACACTCCAAACAATCTAAAAAAATATTTTCTGTGTTTGTGAATTGTGTGCGCAGTAGCCGCACGTGCATCAACAAAGTAGTGCCAAGCGTGCGCCTGTGTCATAAGTAAAGGGCCGGCTGGCTTGACCATTAAAGGGTGCTGTAACCCCCAAAGTACACTCCAAACAAAATAAAAAAAATATTTTCTGTGTTTGTGAATTGTGTGCGCAGTAGCCGCACGTGCATCAACAATGTAGGGCCAAGCGTGCGCCTGCGTCATAAGTAAAGGGCCAGCTGGCTTGACCATTAAAGGGTGCTGTAACCCCCAAAGTACACTCCAAACAAAATAAAAAAATATTTTCTGTGTTTGTGAAATGTGTGCGCAGTAGCCGCACATGCATCAACAAAGTAGTGCCAAGCGTGCGCCTGTGTCATAAGTAAAGGGCCGGCTGGCTTGACCATTAAAGGCTGCTGTAACCCCCAAAGTACACTCCAAACAAAATAAAAAAAAAATTTCTCTGTTTGTGAATTGTGTGCGCAGTAGCCGCACGTGCATCAACAAAGTAGTGCCAAGCGTGCGCCTGTGTCATAAGTAAAGGGCTGGCTGGCTTGACCGTTTAAAGGGTGCTGTAACCCCCAAAGTACACTCCAAACAATCTAAAAAAATATTTTCTGTGTTTGTGAATTGTGTGCGCAGTAGCAGCACGTGCATCAACAAAGTAGTGCCAAGCGTGCGCCTGTGTCATAAGTAAAGGGCCGGCTGGCTTGACCATTAAAGGGTGCTGTAACCCCCAAAGTACACTCCAAACAAACTAAAAAAATATTTTCTGTGTTTGTGAATTGTGTGCGCAGTAGCCGCACGTGCATCAACAAAGTAGTGCCAAGCGTGCGCCTGTGTCATAAGTAAAGGGTCGGCTGGCTTGACCATTAAAGGGTGCTGTATCCCCCAAAGTACACTCCAAACAAAATAAAAAAATATTTTCTGTGTTTGTGAAATGTGTGCGCAGTAGCCGCACGTGCATCAACAAAGTAGTGCCAAGCGTGCGCCTGTGTCATAAGTAATGGGCCGGGTGGCTTCACCGTTAAAAGGTGCTGTAACCCCAAAAGTACACTCCAAACAAACTAAAAAATATTTCCTGTGTTTGAGAATTGTGTGCGCAGAAGCCGTACATGCATCAACAAAGTAGTGCCAAGCGTGCGCCTGTGTCATAAGTAAAGGGCCGGCTGGCTTGACCATTAAAGGGTGCTGTAACCCCCAAAGTACACTCCAAACAAACTAAAAAAATATTTTTTGTCTTTGTGAATTGTGTGCGCAGTAGCCGCACGTGCATCAACAAAGTAGTGCCAAGCGTGCGCCTGTGTCATAAGTAAAGGGCCGGCTGGCTTGACCATTAAAGGCTGCTGTAACCCCCAAAGTACACTCCTAGCAAAATAAAAAAATATTTTCTGTGTTTGTGATTTGTGTGCGCAGTAGCCGCACGTGCATCAACAAAGTAGTGCCAAGCATGCGCCTGTGTCCTAAGTAAAGGGCCGGCTGTGGTTTGACCGTTAAAGGGTGCTGTAGCCCCCAAAGTACACTCCAAACAAAATAAAAAAATATTTTCTGTGTTTGTGAATTGTGTGCGCAGTAGCCGCACGTGCATCAACAAAGTAGTGCCAAGCGTGCGCCTGTGTCATAAGTAAAGGGCCGGCTGGCTTGACCGTTAAAGGGTGCTGTAACCCCCAAAGTACACTCCAAACAAAATAAAAAAAATATTTTCTGTGTTTGTGAATTGTGTGCGCAGTAGCCGCACGTGCATCAAAAATGTAGGGCCAAGCGTGCGCCTGCGTCATAAGTAAAGGGCCAGCTGGCTTGACCATTAAAGGGTGCTGTAACCCCCAAAGTACACTCCAAACAAAATTAAAAAATATTTTCTGTGTTTGTGAAATGTGTGCGCAGTAGCCGCACATGCATCAACAAAGTAGTGCCAAGCGTGCGCCTGTGTCATAAGTAAAGGGCCGGCTGGCTTGACCATTAAAGGGTGCTGTAACCCCCAAAGTACACTCCAAACAAAATAAAAAAAAAATTTCTGTGTTTGTGAATTGTGTGCGCAGTAGCCGCACGTGCATCAACAAAGTAGTGCCAAGCGTGCGCCTGTGTCATAAGTAAAGGGCTGGCTGGCTTGACCATTTAAAGGGTGCTGTAACCCCCAAAGTACACTCCAAACAATCTAAAAAAATATTTTCTGTGTTTGTGAATTGTGTGCGCAGTAGCCGCACGTGCATCAACAAAGTAGTGCCAAGCGTGCGCCTGTGTCATAAGTAAAGGGCCGGCTGGCTTGACCATTAAAGGGTGCTGTAACCCCCAAAGTACACTCCAAACAAACTAAAAAAATATTTTCTGTGTTTGTGAATTGTGTGCGCAGTAGCCGCACGTGCATCAACAAAGTAGTGCCAAGCGTGCGCCTGTGTCATAAGTAAAGGTTCGGCTGGCTTGACCATTAAAGGGTGCTGTATCCCCCAAAGTACACTCCAAACAAAATAAAAAAATATTTTCTGTGTTTGTGAAATGTGTGCGCAGTAGCCGCACGTGCATCAACAAAGTAGTGCCAAGCGTGCGCCTGTGTCATAAGTAATGGGCCGGGTGGCTTGACCATTAAAGGGTGCTGTAACCCCCAAAGTACACTCCTAGCATAATAAAAAAATATTTTCTGTTTGTGATTTGTGTGCGCAGTAGCCGTACGTGCATCAACAAAGTAGTGCCAAGCGTGCGCCTGTGTCCTAAGTAAAGGGCCAGCTGTGGTTTGACCGTTAAAGGGTGCTGTAGCCCCCAAAGTACACTCCAAACAAAATAAAAAAATATTTTCTGTGTTTGTGAATTGTGTGCGCAGTAGCCGCACGTGCATCAACAAAGTAGTGCCAAGCGTGCGCCTGTGTCATAAGTAAAGGGCCGGCTGGCTTGACCGTTAAAGGGTGCTGTAACCCCCAAAGTACACTCCAAACAAAATAAAAATATATTTTCTGTGTTTGTGAATTGTGTGCGCAGTAGCCGCACATGCATCAACAAAGTAGTGCCAAGCATGCGCCTGCGTCCTAAGTAAAGGGCCGGCTGGCTTGACCATCAAAGGGTGCTGTAACCCCCAAAGTACACTCCAAACAAAATAAAAAAATATTTTCTGTGTTTGTGAATTGTGTGCGCAGTAGCCGCACGTGCATCAACAAAGTAGTGCCAAGCGTGCGCCTGTGTCATAAGTAAAGGACCGGCTGGCTTGACCATTAAAAGGTGCTGTAACCCCCAAAGTACACTCCAAACATTATAAAAAAATATTTTCTGTGTTTGTGAATTTTGTGCGCTGTAGCCGCACGTGCATCAACAAAGTAGTGCCAAGCGTGCGCCTGTGTCATAAGTAAAGGACCGGCTGGCTTGACCATTATAGGGTGCTGTAACCCCCAAAGTACACTCCAGTCCAAACCAAATAAAAAAATATTTTCTGTGTTTCTGAATTGTGTGCGCAGTAGCCGCACGTGCATCAGCAAAGTAGTGCCAAGCGTGCGCCTGTGTCAAAAGTAAAGGGCCGGCTGGCTTGACCATTAAAAGGTGCTGTAAACCCAAAAGTACACTCCAAACAAAATAAAAAAATATTTTCTGTGTTTGTGAATTGTGTGTGCAGTAGCCGCACGTGCATCAACAAAGTAGTGCCAAGCGTGTGCCTGTGTCATAAGTAAAGGACCGGCTGGCTTGACCATTAAAGGGTGCTGTAACCCCCAAAGTACACTCCAAACAATATAAAAAAATATTTTCTGTGTTTGTGAATTGTGTGCGCAGTAGCAGCACGTGCATCAACAAAGTAGTGCCAAGCGTGCGCCTGTGTCATAAGTAAAGGGCCAGCTGGCTTGACCATTAAAGGGTGCTGTAACCCCCAAAGTACACTCCAAACAAAATAAAAATATATTTTCTGTGTTTGTGAATTGTGTGCGCAGTAGCCGCACGTGCATCAACAAAGTAGTGCCAAGTGTGCGCCTGTGTCATAAGTAAAGGGCCGGCTGTCTTGACCATTAAAGGGTGCTGTAACCCCCAAAGTACACTCCAAACAAAATAAAAAAATATTTTCTGTGTTTGTGAATTGTGTGCGCAGCAGCCGCACATGCATCAACAAAGTAGTGCCAAGCGTGCGCCTGTGTCATAAGTAAAGGGCCGGCTGGCTTGACCATTAAAGGGTGCTGTAACCCCCAAAGTACACTCCAAACAATGTAAAAAAATATTTTCTGTGTTTGTGAATTGTGTGCGCAGTAGCCGCACGTGCATCAACAAAGTAGTGCCAAGCGTGTGCCTGTGTCACAAGTAAAGGGCTGGCTGGCTTGACCGTTAAAGGGTGCTGTAACCCCCAAAGTACACTCCAAACAAAATAAAAAAATATTTTCTGTGTTTGTGAATTGTGTGCGCAGTAGCCGCACGTGCATCAACAAAGTAGTGCCAAGCGTGCGCCTGTGTCATAAGTAAAGGGCAGGCTGTGGCATGACCGTTAAAGGGTGCTGTAACCCCCAAAGTACACTCCAAACAAAAAAAAAAATATTTTCTGTGTTTGTGAATTGTGTGCGCAGTAGCCGCACGTGCATCAACAAAGTAGTGCCAAGCGTGTGCCTGTGTCATAAGTAAAGGACCGGCTGGCTTGACCATTAAAAGGTGCTGTAACCCCCAAAGTACACTCCAAACAAAATAAAAAAATATTTCCTGTGTTTGTGAATTGTGTGTGCAGTAGCGGCACATGCATCAACAAAGCAGTGCCAAGCGTGCGCCGGTGTCATAAGTAAAGGGCCGGCTGGCTTGACCATTAAAGGGTGCTGTAACCCCCAAAGTACACTCCAAACAAAATAAAAAAATGTTTTCTGTGTTTGAGAATTGTGTGCGCAGTAGCAGCACGTGCATCAACAAAGTAGTGCCAAGCGTGCGCCTGTGTCATAAGTAAAGGGCCAGCTGGCTTGACCGGTAAAGGGTGCTGTAACCCCCAAAGTACACTCCAAACAAAATAAAAAAATATTTTCTGTGTGTGTGAATTGTGTGCGCTGTAGCCGCACGTCCATCAACAAAGTGCCAAGCGTGCGTCTGCGTCATAAGTAAAGGGTCAGCTGGCTTGACCATTAAAGGGTGCTGTAACCCCCAAAGTACACTCCAAACAAAATAAAAAAATATTTTCTGTGTTTGTGAATTCTGTGCGCAGTAGCCGCACGTGCATCAACGAAGTAGTGCCAAGCGTGCGCCTGTGTCATAAGTAAAGGGCCGGCTGGCTTGACCTTTAAAGGGTGCTGTAACCCCCAAAGTACACTCCAAAAAAAAATATATATATTTTCTGTGTTTGTGAATTGTGTGTGCAGTAGCCGCACATGCATCAACAAAGTAGTGCCAAGCGTGCGCCTGTGTCATAAGTAAAGGGCCAGCTGGCTTGACCATTATAGTGTGCTGTAACCCCCAAAGTACACTCCAAACAAAATAAAAAAACATTTTCTGTGTTTGTGAATGGAGTGCGCAGTAGCCGCACGTGCATCAGCAAAGTAGTGCCAAACGTGCGCCTGTGCCATAAGTAAAGGGCCAGCTGGCTTGACCGTTAAAGGGTGCTGTAACCCCCAAAGTACACTCCAAACAAAATAAAAAAATATTTTCTGTGTTTGTGAATTGTGTGCGCAGTAGCCGCACGTGCATCAACAAAGTAGTGCCAAGCGTGCGCCTGTGTCACAAGTAAGGGGCCGGCTGGCTTGACCATTAAAGGGTGCTGTAACCCCCAAAGTACACTCCAAACAAAATAAAAAAAATATTTTCTTTGTTTGTGAATTGTGTGCGCAGTAGCTTGCACGTGCATCAACAATGTAGGGCCAATCGTGCGCCTGCGTCATAAGTAAAGGGCCAGCTGGCTTGACCATTAAAGGGTGCTGTAACCCCCAAAGTACACTCCAAACAAAATTAAAAAATATTTTCTGTGTTTGTGAAATGTGTGCGCAGTAGCCGCACATGCATCAACAAAGTAGTGCCAAGCGTGCGCCTGTGTCATAAGTAAAGGGCCGGCTGGCTTGACCATTAGAGGGTGCTGTAACCCCCAAAGTACACTCCAAACAAAATAAAAAAATATTTTCTGTGTTTGTGAAATGTGTGCGCAGTTGCCTCATGTGCATAAACAAAGTAGTGCCAAGCGTGCGCCTGTGTCATAAGTAAAGGGCCGGCTGGCTTGACCATTAAAGGGTGCTGTAACCCCCAAAGTACACTCCAAACAAAATAAAAAAAATTTTTCTGTGTTTGTGAATTGTGTGCGCAGTAGCCGCACGTGCATCAACTAAGTAGTGCCAAGCGTGCGCCTGTGTCATAAGTAAAGGGCCGGCTGGCTTGACCGTTTAAAAGGTGCTGTAACCCCCAAAGTACACTCCAAACAATCTAAAAAAATATTTTCTGTGTTTGTGAATTGTGTGCGCAGTAGCCGCACGTGCATCAACAAAGTAGTGCCAAGCGTGCGCCTGTGTCATAAGTAAAGGGCCAGCTGGCTTGACCATTAAAGGGTGCTGTAACCCCCAAAGTACACTCCAAACAAAATAAAAAAAATATTTTCTGTGTTTGTGAATTGTGTGCGCAGTAGCCGCACGTGCATCAACAATGTAGGGCCAAGCGTGCGCCTGCGTCATAAGTAAAGGGCCAGCTGGCTTGACCATTAAAGGGTGCTGTAACCCCCAAAGTACACTCCAAACAAAATTAAAAAATATTTTCTGTGTTTGTGAAATGTGTGCGCAGTAGCCGCACATGCATCAACAAAGTAGTGCCAAGCGTGCGCCTGTGTCATAAGTAAAGGGCCGGCTGGCTTGACCATTAAAGGGTGCTGTAACCCCCAAAGTACACTCCAAACAAAATAAAAAAAAAATTTCTGTGTTTGTGAATTGTGTGCGCAGTAGCCGCACGTGCATCAACAAAGTAGTGCCAAGCGTGCGCCTGTGTCATAAGTAAAGGGCTGGCTGGCTTGACCGTTTAAAGGGTGCTGTAACCCCCAAAGTACACTCCAAACAATCTACAAAAAAAATTTTCTGTGTTTGTGAATTGTGTGCGCAGTAGCCGCACGTGCATCAACAAAGTAGTGCCAAGCGTGCGCCTGTGTCATAAGTAAAGGGCCGGCTGGCTTGACCATTAAAGGGTGCTGTAACCCCCAAAGTACACTCCAAACAAACTAAAAAAATATTTTCTGTGTTTGTGAATTGTGTGCGCAGTAGCCGCACGTGCATCAACAAAGTAGTGCCAAGCGTGCGCCTGTGTCATAAGTAAAGGGCCGGCTGGCTTGACCATTAAAGGGTGCTGTAACCCCCAAAGTACACTCCTAGCAAAATAAAAAAATATTTTCTGTGTTTGTGATTTGTGTGCGCAGTAGCCGCACGTGCATCAACAAAGTAGTGCCAAGCATGCGCCTGTGTCCTAAGTAAAGGGCCGGCTGTGGTTTGACCATTAAAGGGTGCTGTATCCCCCAAAGTACACTCCAAACAAAATAAAAAAATATTTTCTGTGTTTGTGAAATGTGTGCGCAGTAGCCGCACGTGCATCAACAAAGTAGTGCCAAGCGTGCGCCTGTGTCATAAGTAATGGGCCGGGTGGCTTCACCGTTAAAAGGTGCTGTAACCCCAAAAGTACACTCCAAACAAACTAAAAAAATATTTCCTGTGTTTGAGAATTGTGTGCGTAGAAGCCGTACATGCATCAACAAAGTAGTGCCAAGCGTGCGCCTGTGTCATAAGTAAAGGGCCGGCTGGCTTGACCATTAAAGGGTGCTGTAACCCCCAAAGTACACTCCAAACAAACTAAAAAAATATTTTCTGTCTTTGTGAATTGTGTGCGCAGTAGCCGCACGTGCATCAACAAAGTAGTGCCAAGCGTGCGCCTGTGTCATAAGTAAAGGGCCGGCTGGCTTGACCATTAAAGGGTGCTGTAACCCCCAAAGTACACTCCTAGCAAAATAAAAAAATATTTTCTGTGTTTGTGATTTGTGTGCGCAGTAGCCGCACGTGCATCAACAAAGTAGTGCCAAGCATGCGCCTGTGTCCTAAGTAAAGGGCCGGCTGTGGTTTGACCGTTAAAGGGTGCTGTAGCCCCCAAAGTACACTCCAAACAAAATAAAAAAATATTTTCTGTGTTTGTGAATTGTGTGCGCAGTAGCCGCACGTGCATCAACAAAGTAGTGCCAAGCGTGCGCCTGTGTCATAAGTAAAGGGCCGGCTGGCTTGACCGTTAAAGGGTGCTGTAACCCCCAAAGTACACTCCAAACAAAATAAAAAATATATTTTCTGTGTTTGTGAATTGTGTGCGCAGTAGCCGCACGTGCATCAACAATGTAGGGCCAAGCGTGCGCCTGCGTCATAAGTAAAGGGCCAGCTGGCTTGACCATTAAAGGGTGCTGTAACCCCCAAAGTACACTCCAAACAAAATTAAAAAATATTTTCTGTGTTTGTGAAATGTGTGCGCAGTAGCCGCACATGCATCAACAAAGTAGTGCCAAGCGTGCGCCTGTGTCATAAGTAAAGGGCCGGCTGGCTTGACCATTAAAGGGTGCTGTAACCCCCAAAGTACACTCCAAACAAAATAAAAAAAAAATTTCTGTGTTTGTGAATTGTGTGCGCAGTAGCCGCACGTGCATCAACAAAGTAGTGCCAAGCGTGCGCCTGTGTCATAAGTAAAAGGCTGGCTGGCTTGACCGTTTAAAGGGTGCTGTAACCCCCAAAGTACACTCCAAACAATCTAAAAAAATATTTTCTGTGTTTGTGAATTGTGTGCGCAGTAGCCGCACGTGCATCAACAAAGTAGTGCCAAGCGTGCGCCTGTGTCATAAGTAAAGGGCCGGCTGGCTTGACCATTAAAGGGTGCTGTAACCCCCAAAGTACACTCCAAACAAACTAAAAAAATATTTTCTGTGTTTGTGAATTGTGTGCGCAGTAGCCGCACGTGTATCAACAAAGTAGTGCCAAGCGTGCGCCTGTGTCATAAGTAAAGGGTCGGCTGGCTTGACCATTAAAGGGTGCTGTATCCCCCAAAGTACACTCCAAACAAAATAAAAAAATATTTTCTGTGTTTGTGAAATGTGTGCGCAGTAGCCGCACGTGCATCAACAAAGTAGTGCCAAGCGTGCGCCTGTGTCATAAGTAATGGGCCGGGTGGCTTCACCGTTAAAAGGTGCTGTAACCCCAAAAGTACACTCCAAACAAACTAAAAAAATATTTCCTGTGTTTGAGAATTGTGTGCGCAGAAGCCGTACATGCATCAACAAAGTAGTGCCAAGCGTGCGCCTGTGTCATAAGTAAAGGGCCGGCTGGCTTGACCATTAAAGGGTGCTGTAACCCCCAAAGTACACTCCAAACAAAATAAAAAAATATTTTCTGTCTTTGTGAATTGTGTGCGCAGTAGCCGCACGTGCATCAACAAAGTAGTGCCAAGCGTGGGCCTGTGTCATAAGTAAAGGGCCAGCTGGCTTGACCATTAAAGGGTGCTGTAACCCCCAAAGTACACTCCTAACAAAATAAAAAAATATTTTCTGTGTTTGTGATTTGTGTGCGCAGTAGCCGCACGTGCATCAACAAAGTAGTGCCAAGCGTGCGCCTGTGTCCTAAGTAAAGGGCCGGCTGTGGTTTGACCGTTAAAGGGTGCTGTAGCCCCCAAAGTACACTCCAAACAAAATAAAAAAATATTTTCTGTGTTTGTGAATTGTGTGCGCAGTAGCCGCACGTGCATCAACAAAGTAGTGCCAAGCGTGCGCCTGTGTCATAAGTAAAGGGCCGGCTGGCTTGACCGTTAAAGGGTGCTGTAACCCCCAAAGTACACTCCAAACAAACTAAAAAAATATTTTCTGTGTTTGTGAATTGTGTGCGCAGTAGCCGCACGTGCATCAACAAAGTAGTGCCAAGCGTGCGCCTGTGTCCTAAGTAAAGGGCCGGCTGTGGCATGACCATTAAAGGGTGCTGTAACCCCCAAAGTACACTCCTAACAAAATAAAAAAATATTTTCTGTGTTTGTGAATTGTGTGCGCTGTAGCCGCACGTGCATCAACAAAGTAGTGCCAAGCGTGCGCCTGTGTCATAAGTAAAGGGCCGGCTGGCTTGACCATTAAAAGGTGCTGTAACCCCCAAAGTACACTCCAAACAAAATAAAAAAATATTTCCTGTGTTTGTGAATTGTGTGCGCAGTAGCCGCACATGCATCAACAAAGTAGTGCCAAGTGTGCGCCTGTGTCATAAGTAAAGGGCCGGCTGGCTTGACTGTTTAAAGGTGCTGTAACCCCCAAAGTACACTCCAAACAAAATAAACAAATATTTTCTGTGTTTGTGAATTGTGTGCTCAGCAGCCGCATATGCATCAACAAAATAGTGCCAAGCGTGCGCCTGTGTCATAAGTAAAGGGCCGGCTGTGGCATGACCATTAAAGGGTGCTGTAACCCCCAAAGTACACTCCAAACAAAATAAAAAAATATTTTCTGTGTTTGTGAATTGTGTGCGCAGTAGCCGCACGTGCATCAACAAAGTAGTGCCAAGCGTGTGCCTGTGTCATAAGTAAAGGACCGGCTGGCTTGACCATTAAAAGGTGCTGTAACCCCCAAAGTACACTCCAAACAAAATAAAAAAATATTTCCTGTGTTTGTGAATTGTGTGTGCAGTAGCGGCACATGCATCAACAAAGCAGTGCCAAGCGTGCGCCTGTGTCATAAGTAAAGGGCCGGCTGGCTTGACCATTAAAGGGTGCTGTAACCCCCAAAGTACACTCCAAACAAAATTAAAAAATATTTTCTGTGTTTGAGGATTGTGTGCGCAGTAGCAGCACGTGCATCAACAAAGTAGTGCCAAGCGTGCGCCTGTGTCATAAGTAAAGGGCCAGCTGGCTTGACCGGTAAAGGGTGCTGTAACCCCCAAAGTACACTCCAAACAAAATAAAAAAATATTTTCTGTGTGTGTGAATTGTGTGCGCAGTAGCCGCACGTCCATCAACAAAGTGCCAAGCGTGCGTCTGCGTCATAAGTAAAGGGCCGGCTGGCTTGACCTTTAAAGGGTGCTGTAACCCCCAAAGTACACTCCAAAAAAAAATATATATATTTTCTGTGTTTGTGAATTGTGTGTGCAGTAGCCGCACATGCATCAACAAAGTAGTGCCAAGCGTGCGCCTGTGTCATAAGTAAAGGGCCAGCTGGCTTGACCATTATAGTGTGCTGTAACCCCCAAAGTACACTCCAAACAAAATAAAAAAACATATTCTGTGTTTGTGAATTGTGTGCGCAGTAGCCGCACGTGCATCAACAAAGTAGTGCCAAGCGTGCGCCTGTGTCACAAGTAAGGGGCCGGCTGGCTTGACCATTAAAGGGTGCTGTAACCCCTCAAAGTACACTCCAAACAAAATAAAAAAAATATTTTCTGTGTTTGTGAATTGTGTGCGCAGTAGCCGCACGTGCATCAACAATGTAGGGCCAAGCGTGCGCCTGCGTCATAAGTAAAGGGCCAGCTGGCTTGACCATTAAAGGGTGCTGTAACCCCCAAAGTACACTCCAAACAAAATTAAAAAATATTTTCTGTGTTTGTGAAATGTGTGCTCAGTAGCCGCACATGCATCAACAAAGTAGTGCCAAGCGTGCGCCTGTGTCATAAGTAAAGGGCCGGCTGGCTTGACCATTAGAG